>OX393582.1:26012663-26612663 GCA_947652605.1 Elmis aenea | reverse complement strand
CAAATTTGTACTGTCCCTAAGGAGAGAATTACACTTTGAACTGGTGTTGTAATTTAGATTCAATAGTAATAGTAACTGAAAAATCATAAATTATTATAAAATGTAAAGAATATATCTTAAATTATATTTAAGTTTTTTTTTGTGTTTAATTGAGTACAGCTACTTTATTTATGTGATGTTTTGTTTTTCAATGGCCACTTTGATTAAACTTAATAAATACAATAATATTGTAATAACTTACTTATTTTCAAAAATAAACATAACCCATACATCAATGAAACAAGAAAAAAGTTCTCTTTATTTTATTTATTGTTTTTCATAGAATAGTTGCTCGTAAATCCTAGAACATTTTGACTCATTTAACTAACTCTGTATCTCTTACCGTTTATGAGATCCCCATGCTGTTCACGATCACTGGAACACCCTGTATATTACGGAAAAAAAATTGTTGAAGAAGGTAAACTTTGTTCATATCAAGTGATATATAAAAAAGAAATAATAAATGGTATCTTATTCATGTAAATATCTAATAGTGTCCATAAGAAAATAAAAAGTTTACTATTTCTTTTTAACCAAATGTGCTTACTGCTTAATACCACCAGTGTTCATAAAGCATAACAAATAATCACAGCACAAAAATTTTCAAAATCGCAAAATATAATTTTTTCTTGTGTCAAGTTAACTATGCACTTTTTAAAACAAACCAATGTCGCCAACAACTGAGCTCTAATATACATAACTTTTAGCTGATTCAACCAAATCTCTTATCTATATCAAGCAGGATCCCCATGGTCAGTGCCGTTTCTGAGTACTTGGCCGCCCACGTGCTAACATACGTTTCGTCGCCCCGGTAAACAAAAAAAATAGAAAAATAAAATAATTTCCGTTGCAGGTATTATATTTAACAACATATACAGGGTGTCCCAGTTAACTTGAACAGCATGGGGATCTCTTAAACGGTAAGAGATACAGAGTTGGCTAAATGGGTCAAAATGATCTATGATTCAAGAGCAACTATTCTATGAAAAAAAAACTTGAAAAAAATTTACAGTTTTTGGGCTATTCGTAAAAAACAAAAAAATGACGTTTTCGATTTTTGCTTATAACTTGCTTATTTAAAATCATACCCAAAATATTTTTCGACATTATTAGGACACTTTTTTGCGTAGAATTGAAATTAGTTAATAAATTTTACCTATCTTCATTTGTTTTTGTTATTTTAACATCAACTTTCTTATTTTAAATACGGGTCGTAGTTGGCTATGACACCATTAAAAAGAGATTTTTTTTCTCGTTTCATTGATGTATGGGTTGTTAGGTTTATTTTTAAAAATAAGCAAGTTATAGCAATATTATTGTATTTGTTAAGTTTAATCAAAGCCGCCATTGGAAAACAAAACAAAACATCACATAAATAAACTAGCTGAACTTAATTAAACACAAATAAACCTAAATAATTTAAGAATTTTTCAAATTACATAATAATTTATGTTTTTCCAATTACTGTCACTATTGAATCTAAATTATAACATGCGTTCAAAGTGTAGCTCACTCTCCATGTGCAATACAAATTTGAGATCTGCACATTGTAGGTAATAATGTTTTTCTAACGATATTTCTTTTTATTTGATAAACTTTTGTTAAACTATCCAATCTTAATTTTGTAATTGTGTTCAGCTGTCTTTTTATGATTAGCTGTTTTAAGAACATTTTATCAAGCAGAAAGTAATATGCATAAGAAATAATTGTTATCTACAAAGTGCAGATCTCAAATTTGCATTGCTCATGGAGAGTGGGCTGCACTTTGAACGCATGTTATAATTTAGATTCAATAGTAATAGTAATTGGAAAAACATAAATTATTATGTAATTTGAAAAATATCTTAAATTATTTAGGTTTATTTGTGTTTAATTAAGTACAGCTAGTTTATTTACGTGATGTTTTGTTTTGTTTTCCAATGGCCACTTTGATTAAACTTAACAAATACAATAATATTGCTATAACTTGCTTATTTTTAAAAATAAACCTAACAACCCATACATCAATGAAACGAGAAAAAAAATCTCTTTTTAATGGTGTCATAGCCAACTACGACCCGTATTTAAAATAAGAAAGTTGATGTTAAAATAACAAAAACAAATGAAGATAGGTAAAATTTATTAACTAATTTCAATTCTACGCAAAAAAGTGTCCTAATAATGTCGAAAAATATTTTGGGTATGATTTTAAATAAGCAAGTTATAAGCAAAAATCGAAAACGTCATTTTTTTGTTTTTTACGAATAGCCCAAAAACTGTAAATTTTTTTCAAGTTTTTTTTTCATAGAATAGTTGCTCTTAAATCAAATTTTGACCCATTTAACCAACTCTGTATCTCTTACCGTTTACGAGATCCCCATGCTGTTCAAGTTAACTGGGACACCCTGTATAAAGTTGCCGGTGCTCTGTCGAATGTCTGTCTGTCTGTCTGGAATGTCTGTCTGAATGTGTCCGTCTGAATGTCTGTCTGCCTGAATTGTCCGTCTGAATGTCTGTCTGCCTGAATGTGTCTCTTTGAATGTCTGTGTCTGAATGTCTGTCTGTCGAATGTCTGTATGTCTCTGTCCGAATGTCAGCCTGTTCACGAGTGTCCGTCAGTGCCCGCAAACGAGCACCCGCGAACGCTCAAGAGTGTTCGCCAGTGTTCGCAGACGAGCACCCGTGAACTTTTGGGAGCGTTCGCAGACGAGCACTAGGGAACGTTCGCGAGCGGTTGTTATTATGCGCAAGCGAGCACCCGCACTTAGATTAGAACGCTTGCAACTTTTTTGGCACAAAATTTATTCCTACAGTTCTTTACAGTGCCGTCCAAAGTCCCAAAGTCCCGCGCAAGCAAACTGGAGAATGTTTTACACGTTTTTTTAAAAATAGTATGTGATTCTTCTAAAACATAAAAGACCGCAAGGGCGGCATTTGGCCGCCCTCTAAATCGACCGCCACTGTGCGTGGCACGCTTTCGCCCCCGCCCATGATTGTCTGAATGGAGTGGTATTTCTATAAGAGGTACAATTCTTTATTACGCAAATGAGGATTGTTAAACCATTTATTTGCAATATATTTTTACATAATAAAAGATAATATATTTACAAAAAGAAATTTAAAAATACAAATAATTATACAAATACAAATAGTAAAATTAACAACAACTAACTCGTAAGAACTAGTTGTCAAAGACTGATATTAATTTTTATTTTCATAATTATTACAGCTTGATAAAATTATTAACTAAGCATAAATATTTACAAGCAAATTAGAATAATAATACAATAAAATATATACGAACTGAATTATACAGTCAACCACTGCAAAAGATTAATTAAACATTGTTTTTTTTTTACAAATTCTTACAACCTTATAATAATGGTAATCAAAAATACTGACTTAACAAAGCATAATCGATTCTATTACAAAAGCAAATATGTTTGTAATAATTTACGAGTTTGCTTATTAACTGACGAACAATTTACACAAAATATATACAATAATTTTTAATACTAAACAGTACATTTAAGTATAGAGGGACGGTTAATTATTGGAGAACTGCCATTTTTAATACAGATTAATACAAATTTAATACCAAATTATTACTAAAAAAGATGAATCTATGACATGAATTAGTGTCACTTTAAATTAATTATAGACGAGCAATTATAGCAGCACTCGTGAAAGTTTTAAATAAACGGCTCAAATAACAATGAAACCTTTACAGCGCTGGTTGCACAAGCGCTTAATATCGACTGTTAAAGCTTACTTAATGATTCAGCACTTCTTAATACTAACTCAAGGTTAACTTTAAAATGTGATGTGAAGTGTTTGTGCAATCGGCCCTCGAATAACAATAAATTGTCTTGGTTCTGTAAACCTGTGGCTAAAAAAGTTATAAATATGACATGAAACTTTAAATATATAGCCATTATATTGTTTAATTTACTTTTATTCTTTTTTTTTAAATATTAAATGAGCATAATTTTATTCACGACCTATTTAACTTATACAAAAATCAGCTTTATTTTAACATTTAAAAAATATGTATTTTCATGTTTGATAAATGTTAATAAAAATGCTCTGTGTTTTACTCAAATTTAAAAAATCATTTCTTTAATAACTCAGACACTGAAAAACCTTGAAAACAGAACGGCACAGTAAAATATTTAAAAAAATTAATTACCAATACCATTCTGTTATTTTTTGTAGTCTTTTGTTTACATCAGTTTAAAAAAATTCTCTTCCTCACACCATGACGTATTTTTAATTAATAAGTTAAAATTTAAAGTAAATGTAAGGTTGCGATTCACAAAGTTTTAATTAAAACAGACTTTGACTTACTTAGGTCAAAGACTGCTTATTTTCAACTTAGTTGTAAAAAATCATTCAGAACAAATGTAAAAGCATTTGTGTTGACAACAAACAAAAATCATAAAAGCACTTCATTTGTTTAAAACGACTAGTGTTACTCCACGCGAACCACAAAATACACGAAAATATCATGACACGGTACATGAGTTTCTAGGTACACAACTTCTTGTATTGCTACCGGGAGAGGTTGGAGTACTAATAAATCGCAATTTTCTACTAGTACTCTTACGTTGACTGTGTGTATATCGCAACTGAGTGCTGGAAGTAGTAAGGGCATACGACTTCAGATGAGATTTTACACAATTGGGTAGTGGTAACTGTTCAATGCTGTACACCGTAGTTCTAGCAACTATTGCACGACAACACAATTCTTGAAGGCTTAACACTAGAATAGAAAATTATATTAGATTATTACAAGAAGTTTCACACACCAAACAAAGTTAAATTATACAGGGTGTTTCTTAAGTATTGCAAAAAAATTCTGGAAGTGATTCCTGATCTAAAATTAAGAGGGGTCTTTCATATAATTTTTTTTCCTTAGACGTCTCCTTTCGGAGTTACACCACCCTAAAGAGGAGCGGAAAAAATAGGTTTTTATTTTATTTCTTAAATTTGGATAAATGTAGGAGAATGATATTTGGTAGATGTTTTATGCTTATTAAAAGGTTTCCGATAGTAATATTTTCAATCATCTCCCACCTTCACAGGGGGCTGAAAAGTGCGACCCCTGTTTTTTTTTTTAATCACTTTTTGGTTGGTTAACATTTAGTAGCAAAAAATTTGTTTTTTGAAAGTTTGATTTATTTAGAAACTCTTTTTATTCAGCAGTTTTTCTCGTTAAACCTACAGTTTTTGAGTAAAAAATAACAGAAGTACACTTACAAATAATACACTTTTATAGTTGGTTATGCTTTAAACTTTCGACGTTTGATGCACACAGTAGTGCAAAACCCACAAAATTGTGATTTAGGTTACAATTTCTTTGGAAAAACAGTAAATTATTAGGACCCATTTACAAATTTTTGGTTCAATCTATGCCTTACATGGGTAAATTAAAGTTGGGCTTTTAACAGTTGGTAGTTATCAATCCGTACTATACATTGGTACTAGAGTTTCTTTCCCGGGATCCCAGGATCCCGGGTTCCCGGTCGATTTTAAGCTATTTTATAATTCCCGGGAATTCCCGGTATTTTAAAAAAGCGTTATTTTTGTTTATTTTGTACTAAGATCTTTGTAATACTATCATAACTTATCAGAATTTTATACTTAAAATATCTTTACTAACAGTAAATTATGGAAAAACTTAATTTTGATTTCAAAATAATTTTTCTCTTTTAGTATGGCGCAAAAAAGCCCGGTCTCCATGACAAAATTAATATCTTCAAAATACTTTTACAGTTTCGTTTTTGTGTACCCTGATAATTCAAAGCAAAATAGCTTATAAATGAAATTTTATTGATGATAACGATGTTTCTTTGCTGCTAGATGCTCTCAAGACAATTGCACCTACATCAATAGATACTGAGAGATCATTTTATGCAGTAGGACTTTTTGTTAATAAATTAAGAAAAAGACTAATTGACTGAAGCACAGATCACCTTTGTTGTCTTAAATCCCATTACAAAAATTCATTGTAAAAATTATATTATTGTATTCATAAATATGAAATTGCAATAGAAAGGTTATAATTCCTAAATGTATGTTTCTCTCACCAATATTATTGAATTATTTATAATAATCATGGAGCAAAATGTATTACATATATGACTTGGAGTTGTTTTTAAGTAATAAACCGCTCCCTTCATTTTTTGGATTATTTATTTAAAAATATTGACATAATTTATTACATCCCGGGATCCCGGGACAAAGGCCGATTTCTTCCCGGAATCCCGGGACAAGCAAAATGGTCAAATATGAGAAACCCTAATTGGTACTGATAACTCAAAATTTGCGATTTTGTGGGTTAGGCCACTTTAGCACTAGGCGCCTCAAATATTCCAATATAAAACGATTCATTTTGGTGGTTGCCATAGTTTGTTTATGTTCATATTGGGTACAATTGATAGATGTTATTCATTTTTGACGTTTACGCGGCGACAACGCTATAACGCCTGTCAATTCTACCCAATATGAGCATAAACAAACCATGGCAACCACCAAAATGAATCGTTTTATGTTGGAATATTTGATGGTTCATGTTTACTTAGTTTATTTTTTACTCAAAAACGGTAGGTTTTACGAGAAAAACTATAGACTAAAAAAAGTTTCTAAATAAATCAAGCTTTCAAAAAACAAATTTTTATATTAAAATTTTTAAGCTTCCAAAAAGTTCTGATAAAAAAACCAACAGGGGTCGCACTTTTAAACCCCCTGTGAAGGAGGGAGATGATTAAAAATATTACTATGGGAAACCTTTCAATAAGCATAAAACATCTACCAAATATCATTCTCCTACATTTATCCAAATTTGAGAAATAAAATAAAAACCTAATTTTTGTGATCGAATATCTCAAAAACAATTTAAAATGTCCAAAATCTACTAACATTTAAAAAAATACTAAATCTATATACAGGGTGTCACACAAAAAACGCCGCAAGCTGTAACTCCGTTGTTTGTGGTCCGATTTTGATTAACAAAAAAGTAAATCAAATGGCTCCTCAAATACTATAAACTCAATTGGATTTCAATTTGTTTCAAGTTCAACTTAAATGTCAAACGATAGTCAACTTTTTTTTTCTAAATGGCACCATCTATTTTTTTTACTAAATCTGTTAGACATTTTTTTTTCTGAATTCAATCATAAGTTAATTTTAGTGCATAACTAATAGAAAATAAAAAATAAAAGTTTAACTAAAATAGGTTAGGTTTCACAAAATTTTCAAGCGTGCCGTGGAAAACAAAAAAATCTTAATCAACAAATGTCATTAAAATACCACACTGACGTTTAAATAACATTTGTTGATTAAGATTTTTTTGTTTTCCACGGCACGCTTAAAAATTTTGGGAAACCTAACCTATTTCTGTTTAACTTTTATTTTTTATTTCTTATTAGGCTCAAAATCACCAAGGTCGAAAATTTCAAGATTGGTTTTATGACGAAAAATATTACAAGCTATAATCATGAAAATTAGTTTATATTGTCACTAAACTTGTGTTTAAACAATACCTTGATAGGGCAAGCATAGAATTCATTACTTTTTTTGTAATATTGCTTTTAAATAGAGCCTTCGCTAAAAACTGTCATTTCGAGAACGTTTTTGAAAAGTTAATGAAATGTCCAAAAAATACTCAAGTATGTTTTTTTTTGCTTTATACAATAGGGGGGAATATATTAATCAATATTAAATTTTAAAAAAATAAAAATAATACATAAAAAACACTTTTAAAGTAAAATACATCAAAAAACGAAGATAAGTTATTTTTTTTTCATATCAAATATTAATAAAATAAAAATATCAATAACTTTTACAATTAAATTAACTGTACATGCATAGAAGTAAAGTTTTTTAATATAACTACGATCTTCTTTTTATAAAGATATCTAAAATTGTATGTGTTTTACGTTTTACGTAATTTTAGTAACGTTCCCGGAAATTATCAGGCGTTGCCGGAATGACACGTGTGTTCGGTGAATGACGATATTGATATAGGATTATAGGGTACAGTAAGTGTACAGTAAAGGGTATATTGAAATCATGAATTTCAAAAATTATAGTTATTTATTTATTTATTGCCATAAGGTTTGCATTGTATATATTACATATTACTTAGAATTTTTCTAAAACATCAATATCAGTTTCGAAATAATAATATTCTCGATTCTGTTCTCTTTTCAGTAACGGTGTCGGAATAGTACTAATTATTTGCTGAAAGCTAATATAAGACACGTCATTTAATTCTAGTTTGAATTTTCTGGTACTATTACGTACTGATCTCAAGAAAGTTACTAGGATTTCCCCGTCATCGTTATCAACACATGTCTGACAGGTAGCAACATATCTATAATGGGTATTTGCGTTTTGTGTAGGTACTTTGTCCGGGAACGTTCCCGAACTGACCGTTCACGAAATGACGATTTCAAATAAACGCGCGCGTTTTTTTTTTACGGCGGCCTCTTAGACGCGGTCTGGCACGGTGAATGTAAAATATTTGAGGTTATTGTAGGTAATATTGTACTCTAAAAAAAAAAAATCCAGTATTTTAAACTAATAAATGCATTCCCGGGATGACGCACTATTGATGTACGCTCTGTAAATATAATGAATTGAAAGGTATTTACCACTTAATTATAATTTATTTGTTGAAAAACACCGTGACAACCGGTTATTATAATGTTTTCTCCCACTACGGAGCCCTAGCACTTAATGGCTGCGTTCAATTTAAATTATTTTCCGCCAATTACAGCTGCGTTACCTGAAATGATGCATACGTTGTCGGACAAAATATTTTAGCATATTTCTATTTAAAAATAAAGCTTTTTTTAAATAACATTTCCAAAATCTAGTTATTTGATAAAAAAAACTGTTGATAAGAAATGGAAACTGTTTAATATCGATAAATTTATATGATTTCTTGAAGTTTGTTTTTAAAGATCGTACTTTAGGACGCGTTCTCGAAATGACTTTCCGTATGTATATTTTCAAATAATATCAAATATAATTTACTTTTAAAGTGTATTGTACGATGTACACTTAAAACGAATCAATTTTAATGTTTCATTATGTTTATTTGCTCAATAAAATTACGATTTTAGTAATTTATTTGCTGGCGAAGCAAATTTTCCACCTTGGTAATTTTGAGCCATTAGTTTAGCACTACAATTAGCTTATGATTACATCATTGAATTCAGAAAAAAAATTTCTACCAGATTTAGTATAAAAAACAGATGTTGCCATTTGGAAAAAAAAAATGACCATCGTTGGACATTAAAGTTGAACTTAAAAAAAATTGAAATTCAATTCAGTTTATAGTATTTGAGGAGCCATTTCATTTATTTTTTTGTTCATCAAAATCGGACCAGAAACAACGGAGTTACAGCTTGCGGCGTTTTTTGTGTGACTGTGACACCCTGTATATAAAAGAGCTTGTTTGTTTGTGTGTTTGTTTGTTCGCCATAAAATCCTATGTCCGTTGACCTATCGGGACCAAATTTTGCAGATACTATTTAGGACACAACGGATTAAACGTCGTATAAAGAACGGCCGGGAACATCCGCCGAGTGCGAGCGCGAGTAGTCTGTGATTGATAAAAGAGAATTTATTGTAATCACCCGTGCAACGCCGGGTCAATCAGCTAGTATACTATAAAAGTTATATTTCTTAGCATATTGACTGTAATGGACAAAAATGCTGAATTCATTTGTTTGCATTATCGGTTACCAAGTACCAATAGTTGACTTTTTTCACGTGTGGCGTACGTCTCCAGAGACAACGCCAGTGCAGAAAAACTCGCACAGATTTAAATCCGCACTGCAATAATAAATTTTCACTTCAGTGCGGTATCCGATGCTATATTCTTTACCATAAAAACTGTGTAGAAGTTGAGCGAATATAGTTAGAGCTATATCCCGAGAAAAGGCAACGAAGGGTGCGTAATTACCGAATTTTTTTTTTTTTTTTTTTTTTCGAGAAACCAACCAAAAATCCAAAACAAATCAATAATTTATTAGAATTTAGTTTACACAGTTTCTATTGCAAAGAATGTAGCATTTCAACATTAAAAATTTTTAATTAGTTGTAAATGTGCCCATAATTATATGATAACAAATTTGCTACAATTCTAATGAATGATACCGCAGACAAATAGTAACTATCATTTGACATTTAGTTAGTTGTTTTTTGTTTTTATTTTCATGGATAGCTTGATAAGTGATTGGTAAAATACGACTTTTCTTCATTTTGTGACTTTTTTATAAAAATAGATAAAGCAAGTAGCATCTCATTTAAAAGAAAGCACATTTAACTATTCCATAGCCAACTTTGTGGGCCATAAGAAAAAATTAAATTAGGGGTAATATATCCAAAATGGTAGGTGTTAAAAAAATCTAAAATAACAGTTACATCCTCCATTAAAAAGTACCTTAAGAAAGTACTAATAAAATTGATCTAATGAATAAAATAAAAAAGTTATGAGAAAAAAAAAATTTGACATTTTCATATTTTCATATTTTTTGCTATAACTCTGAAGCACGAGAAATTTTGTACTTTTAAAAATTGATTGTGGCTCCTCTCGTACTAAGGAATATTTGATCTAATTTAAACAAACGTGTATATCTTATAAAGTCTGTTTTATACTACACTATTTTTTCGTTTAAGAAAATCGTATACGATTTTCTAGTACGGTGTCAATCAGAAATTAAAAATCTTGAACGAAAAATTCGTACGAAATTATTACCATCCCTATATGCGTCCAATTTTAGCATGTGCGCATGCGTATTCTACTGTTACTGTATCTGACCGCATGTCATTTGTGGGTTAGGTTAACTGAAACAATCAAACGATGTTTAATACTACTTATTACCGTTAATCCCTCACAATTTATTTTGTAGGAATAATTATGTAGAATGGGACAAGCGTTAAATATACGTTAAATTTGAAAATGATTCGCTTTCTGTTGTGATCAAATTGAACATTTGACATGGTTACTCAAGGTGCCAACAAAATATGGATAAAGTTACTAAAAAGTAACCAAATATATTGGGGTTTTCGTACCAAAATATAATACAATGTAAAAGGTTGATATTTTCCATGCTAAATTCTTGAACGAAATTTTTGTATCAAAAATCGTATACGATTTTCTTAAACGAAAAAATAGTATAGTATAAAACAGTCTTAAGCAAGATCCCCATGCTGGAAATGTAATCTGGGACACCCTGTATACAAAACATTTCGTTTCGCCTATTAGAATTATACTTAATAACTACCTGTATAACTAGTACCCTTGACCATGAACTTCAGTTTTTTTTTATATGTAAAACACTATGACCAAATATGTAGTTTTGACAAACCAACTGTTGATTAAAGACTAATATTTATAAAAATTACTACGAATCTGATTAATGTAACAAAAAGACATTTAGTTAATATAGTAAAAATGCATACATCATGAACGTCATTTGTAAGTGATTTTCAAATGTTTAGAAAGTGCGAATTTCATTTTGATAATGAGCCAACAATAATTTTTTGCATTACTTTATTTCATGTTTTTTGTATTTATAGATACAAATCTGAATTTTTGAGTATTCGGTGCGTCGTCATTACCTCTATTTGAACGCCATAACCTTTCCATGCCATTACGTTGCAGTGCCATCCGTGAAAGTTCACAAAAACTCTCTATGATATTAAAATTACAAAGCGGTGATACTTCGAAGAATGCCATGCTGTGTTTGTTTGCATATGTTTGAGCATCACGTTCTCCAACTTTTCTTTTAAATGCCAAATGTAGTCTATTGCCAATCAGGACTTTGGGAACACCAGGTGCATGCTAGAAAAAACCATAATTTACTAATTTTGAGACAAAAACATTTTAAATTTGTTTTATAATAATACAAATGACGGATCATTGTGCTATTTTTATTCTTAATTCTCATCTAAAGTAATGAATGCACTTTGATCTAGTTTAAATTAGCTATATTTCACGAACCATGTTTTTTACTAAGCACTATACAATATTCTCGACAAGGCTAAACCTTCTCACTGCAGCCAGCTCATCACATGTGGAGCAAAAAATCAACAACAGTATACGGCCATCTTAGCTGTTAAGTTGTTTAATTCAAATAAAGTTTAAAATTATTACAAATTTAACTGCAATACTATAAAAAAATTAACGTTTATTTGAATGTTTTATGTTAACTTGTAAGTAAATTTTTATAAATTAAAATAAACTTTTGTCTTTAAAAAAAGAATAATTGTCGTTTTGCAACACAAGCTAAAGGTATGATATGAGTTTTATTTGTAGAATTTAATCTCTGCATCTCTAGAACACTTTTTTTATTTCGTGGCTCACATTCTGATTTAACTTTTTTCCTGCTTGTTTGTCGATTGGCTGCATTCAGTTTGGAGGCATTAACAATTACAGTCGAACTTCCATAACTCGAACTTCTATAAGTCGAACTTTTCTATATCTCGAATTTGTTCGCAAATTTTTGCATCAAGGTGGCATTTTACATACAATTTTGTTTCTATATCTCGAACTTCTCTAAGTACAATTTTTCTATAACTCGAAGTAAAACTTGAGATTTTTGAAGACAGTGAACTTCCTAAACTCGAATTTTTGTAATTTTGTATTGTATTGTGTATGTTATTCCTCTTAATGTGCTAATGATCCGATTATCGCAGGTATGTACCTACTCGTATTTATGCGCTAGGCTGTATTTACTGTTAATCGCATTATAATATGTAGATCCTGTTTGGTATAATAATGGGGCTATAAATTAAAGAAATTTTAGAGTTTAAACTGATTGTTTCTTCTTACCTCTGCGTAACAATTGCTAATATGAGTGACCAGAAAAGAAAACTGAATACGATATCGTTAAGTGAAGTAAATGCGTCATTTTTTAAGCAGGTGTAGCGAATATTTGTGTTCAAAAGAGAATCTTACAAACGAAGTGTATCGCGCGTTAACAACTTTAGAGAACTTTGTAAATAAAGAATCTTTTAATCTAAAACAATCAAAAGTCACTGACTTTTTAAAAAAATAATGTTTGTTATTCATAATTTTTTTTTAATATTATGTGTGTTATATACGTATGTTTATATGTACATCCATATAAAGTTTGTTGATTTCATGTAGTCCTATATGTATTTACTGTCAATAAATTCATATAAAAGCGTATTTTACTCATTTTGTAGTTATTTCTGTAACTCGAATTTTCTATATCTCGAATTTTTTTAGTGAACTATGGTGATTCGACTTAGGGAAGTTCGACTGTATATTAAAAAATATATTTTTGTACTTTAATTTATATAGTCTACATTTCAATTAAAAAACATTCTTACTTCGTCTACTTCTTTGAGCCATCGATCAAGACCGTCGAAAGACCATCTGTTGGTGATATCATAAACTAACAAAACGCCTTGTGCTCCTCTTGAGTACGATCGAATAATTGTGCAAAATCGTCCTTGTCCTGACGTATCCCACAATTGTAACTTGACCCTTTTACCATCCAATAATATTGTTGTCGTTTTATAAGCTGCGAAATTTATTATTATTAATAACATTAAACAATAAAAAACAGACATAACGTGTGTACGAAATTTGAGGCTTCTAAATAGTAATAAATACAGGTCGGTGTAATGTTTTTAGTTTTAAAAAATTTCATGACTCACTAGATGTGGCTGAAAAACAAAAACTAGTCAATTAAAAAAAAACTTGTTTTTGTTTTCCCTTTCGAATAATATGTGGGCTACATTTATTTTGATATTTGGTTTACAAACAAACAAAAAACACCACAAATACCCTGTAAATCCAGAGTGTCGTGAATCAACACAAAATTTGGTACTGTAATTTAATAAAACTACAATTGAAGCTAATAAAAAATATAAACTGACAATAGGTACTAATGCTCATTTATTACTTATGATTGATAAACCACATTTCATTTTTTTAACTTAAAAGTGTTGACTTTAGACGATACAAATAATTAAAAATTAATTTCATAATCAATTAATTTTCAGGAAATTTAACAAATATAGAAAATAACAACAATAAATCTGAAACACTCATAAATAAATTTTAATAGTTTTTTGTTACTAAAACGTAATAAACATTTATTTCACATCAGTAATCATGTGTATTTGTTATTTGTTACTAGAGCATTTTGAACCTCTTAAAAACATGTATGATAAAATTAATTACTATTTTTAGCGTTTTAGCTCAGATAAACACAAATATTTTATTCATGTGATATTTACTAACAGAGAATTTCTATTATCTCTTCTTATTGCATTACGTTTTACTTAGGTTGTATTTTTTAAAATTATCATACAGAATGATTTTTTTGTTTAATGGCACTCTTGTTTTGAGAGGTGAAAGTTTTGCAGTAGATATCAAATATTATTATGGGTAATCAATTCCCTACACAAAATATTTTTTTCTACAAAATGTGATCCTTTCATTTTAAAAGCAAAACAATTAATGAATGGACACTCTAACAAAAAAATTTCTGAAATTAAGTACTTAAGTTTTGTGAATTAATTATAGTAGGTACGTACTTACTACTACAACTTTGACTTCTTGTATATCCGTAACCAAATCTTTTTACTCAAAATGACCTCCACATTAAACTGTCCCATTTTACACACCCATTATAAATCACCCTATACAGGGTGGTGCTTTTTTCGATGCTCACCATTGCTATCTTGGAATAGGTAAGAGATACAAGGTCGGTTAAATTAGAGAAAAGTTGCACATTTTTATGACGATTAAGAATCTGAAAAGAAATCCTGGATATTTTGATTCGTTTTTGATTTATTACAAAAAAACTGAAAAATGTGATTTTAGAAAAATATGATTATCTTCCCTACCATTGACGCTATTTCATTTAAACTTGGTAACTATATGTTTTTGACCGTCCTAGGTTTGATGACGTCAACAGAAATTTTCTAAGCCTTCTAGATTTCAAGTTGCGATAGTCAACTTTTTTATTTCTTATGGCCGCCATATTGGATTTTTACACCATCAGAGAGACAAAAAAATTAGCTTTTCAGATTGGTAACCAACATACCTTTTTTCTTTCAAAAAACTTGTTGAAATTTTAAAATTTGTGTAAATAATTCATAAAATCGAGAAAGCTCTGAAAAACAATTGAAACTATGATATAAATAAAAGTGACACAACATTTTATTGGTCTAATGATAATGAAATTAAGATTGTTGGAAACATATTTAGAAGATATGTTAGGCGAATTGCTATTATTAACAATTCAAAATCATCAGTAGTTTCAGCAAGAAGGAGCTGGTCCTCACAACGCCCGCATAGTAAAAGGATATTAATTTAGATGTACGCTTTCAAAATTCATGACTTGGTACGTTTGGTCCTGTTCATTGGCCTCCGCGATCGCCATGTTTAACGCCTATGGATTACTTTTACATTGATGTTGTTTATGCAACCCCAACGGAAAATGCTAAACTTCTTCGCCGTAAAATCAAAAATGCTTTCGACTCTATTTCGAGACAAACTATCCTAAAGGCAGTGGACGAAATGAATTTGAGGACTAACCACTATATCATACATAACGGCGCGCACTTTAAACAATTTAAATAATTATTTATCTGGTGTTTTAAATTTACTGTCATTTCGTTATTTTATTAGACCTATAAAATGTTCTGTAGTTTTTATTTATATCATAGTTTCAATTGTTTTTCAGTGCTTTCTCGATTTTATGAATTATTTACACCAATTTTAAAATTACAAACAAGTTTTTTGAAAAGAAAAAGGTATGTTGGTTACCAATCTGTAAAGCTAATTTTTTTGTCTCTCTGATGGTGTAAAAATCCAATATGGCGGCCATAAGAAATAAAAAAGTTGACTATCGCAACTTGAAATCTAGAAGGCTTAGAAAATTTCTGTTGACGTCATCAAACCCAGGACGGTCAAAAACATGCAGTTACTAAGTTTAAATGAAATAGCGTCAATGGTAGGGAAGATAATCATATTTTTCTAAAATCACATTTTTCAGTTTTTTTGTAATAAATCAAAAACGAATCAAAATATCCAGGATTTCTTTTCAGATTCTTAATCGCCATAAAAATGTGCAACTTTTCTCTAATTTAACTGACCTTGTATCTCTTACCGTTTCCAAGATAGCAATGGTGAGCATCGAAAAAAGCACCACCCTGTATAGGGTGTCCCAGATTACATTTCCAGCATGGGGATCTCGTTTATTATAAGAGATACAGGTTTGTTTAAATTAGATGAATTATTCCCAAGTATGAGAGGAGCCACAATCAATTTTCAAAAGTAAAAAAATTCCTCGTACTTCAGATGTTACAGCAAAAAATATGAAAACGTTGAATTTATTTTTTATCTCATGACTTTTTTATTGTATTCATTAGATCAATTTTATTAGTACTTTCTAGAGGTACTTTTCAATGGAGAATGTAACTGTTATTTTAGAATCTTTTTATCACTTACTATTTTTGAGATATTACCCATAATTTCATTTTTTCCTATAGACCGTGAAGTTGGCTATGGAATAGTTAAATTTAAATGTGCCTTTTTTTCCTCTCTTTTAAATGAGATATTATTTGCTATATCTATTTTTATAAATAAGTAACAAAATCAAGATAAATCATATTTTACCCATCATTTATCAAGCTATCTCTGAAAATAAAAACAAAAAACAGCTAATTAAATGTCAAATAATAGTTACCATTTGTTTGCAAATCACTTATTAGAATTTTATAGTATATTTGTGTAATTCGATAGTCTTTGTAACAAATTTGTTATCATATAATTATGGGCACATTTACAACTAATTAAAAATTTTGAATGTTGAAATGCCATAGAAACTGTGTAAAAACATATCATTCTATTTCTTTATAGATTTGTTTTAAATTTTTGGTTGGTTTCTCGAAAAAAACATATTCTTTTAAATTTATTTCCAAATTTCTGTAATTACGCACCCTTCGTTGCCTTTTCTCGGGATATAGCTGTAAGCATATTCGCTCAGCTTCTACACAGTTTTTATGGTAAAGAATGTAGCATCTCAACATGTAAAATTTTGCGCTATTTTTAATGTAGCCATCATTATAACAATTACTACAAAGACTATCGAATTACACAACAATATAAAATTCTAATAAATGATACCGCAGACAAATGGTAACTGCCATTTGACATTTAATTGGATGTTTTTTGTTTTTATTTTCAGAGATAGCTTGATAAATGATGGGTAAAATACGATTTATCTTGATTTTGTTACTTATTTATAAAAATAGATGTAGCAAGTAATATCTCATTTTTAAGAGAGGAAAAAAAAGGCACATTTAAATTTAACTATTCCATAGCCAACTTCGCAGTCTATAAGAAAAAATTGAAATTAGAGGTAATATCACGAAAATGGTAGGTGTTAAAAATAATCTAATATAATGGTTACATTTTACATAAAGTACCACAAGAAGATACTAATAAAATTGTTCTAATGATTTAAAACAAAAAACTTGTGAGAAAAAAGTAATTTGACATTTTCATATTTTTTGCTAAAACATCTGAAGCACGAGGTATTTTATACTTCTAAAAATTGATAGTGGCTCCTATCATACTAAGGAATAATTGATCTAATTTAAACAAACCTGTGTCGCTTATAGTATGCGAGATCACAATGCTGGAAATGTAATCTGGGACACCCTGTATATAATAAACCATACACCATTTAAAAAAAAATAAACCTTTTTTTTAATTGTTAAAGCCAACAATGTGTTCCTTCTAGCAAAATCCAACTTAATCATTTATCAATATTTAAACAAATAAACGTCGTTAATTTATACTCCATAAAGATATCAACAACTTTTTAAACTATCAGTTTTTTCAACCGCCCATCACAACGTAAATATTTATTGTTTAAAGTATCGAGTAATTTTTGTTTTTTAACTCTTACCTAGTGTGCCACTTAATTTTTAAAAAAACCAAAGGTATCACTAAATTACATTATAAAGTATGTAATTTTTCTCTCTAGATGTATTAAATTTGCTGAAGCGCTACACGTGGCGATGTTCTTCGTAAATTTCTAAGTCGAAAATCTTAATACTAAAAGGTTGTACCATGTTTGCTGTGTCTGAAAGAGGTCCTCAAAGTTTTGACATTTAGTCCTTTAATAAGCGTTATTATTTAATATTTGCAAATGCAAAAGCTGCAATTTGGAATAAAAAGAAATTTCGAATAGTATTTTTTCCTAGATATTGTGTTCTTCCTTTCAAAATTGGTGTTGGAAGTATGCACTGATTTGAATGAAAATAATACATATGGCAACATTGTCATTAGCTGTCATCTCTGTTTTTCTCGTAATTATTTCTAGTTTGTGTTTTACGATACCCAAAAGTTTACAGCTATGTTTACGAACTGAAGGCTTTCAGTTCGAACAAAAATTGTAAATATCTAAGTAAAAATTTCTGATAAAAAAATGTCCAAACGCAAATCAATGTATGCAATTTTGCCAATTTTTTTTCTTTAAATTGTTCTTGAGGCCATAGGAAGCATGGTACAACATTTTTGTATCAAGATTTTGGACTTAGAATTTTACAAAGAACATCGTCACGTGTAGCGCTTCCGCCAATTTATACACACCCTGTATAACATAACATATTATCATATAAGATAATAAAGCAATGGAAGTATGTACTCCTGTTATTAAATATTTTGAGAAAAATACATTTGTTTCGAATTATTTCCCACAATAATCTAAACTATAAAAAACGGTAATACATTTTTATTTACTGATAATAATTCACACTTCTTTGACCACACAATATTAAAAAAATTACAGTATTGTTTTCTTTTGGACCTTTAATCATAATCGGTAGAGAAATATAACATAAATGTAAGGTCTGACAATGTAAACAATTTCCTAAATCTGGTCTGGTGATCTGAAGCATACTTCCTTCATGACTCATAAAACAAGTTTACAAACAATTCTTCAAGTCTCAAGTGGTTTGGCTTTGTTAGCAATTTTGAGTTGCTAAAAACATGCTTAACAGTAATCTGGTGCAGTAGCAATTTTTGGGCCACTTCTGAAAAATCAGTCTGGGACTGACTATAAGCAAGAGTGATTCATACAACGTACAAAATTAGTGAAACCATAAAAAAGTATTAAATGAATGAAACAACATATTAAAACGACAATCAATATTAACATAATTATATCGAAGGTTCCCCTACAACTACATGGTGCAATAGGAAAATCAAGCAGTGGCGTAATTAGAAAAAAGAAGCCTAATGCAAAAACATCCGGGAGATACACATAGAAATTAAATAAATTTGCTAACATATTTGATATCTTCCATAATATTCACACTTTCTTTACAAATAACAAAAGTTACCTACAGTAGAAAGATTAAAGCTTAATCATAGGTCATTGCTTTTGCTTTGTGTGAAAGCCAAAAAAAAAGTTGAATGAAACTGGTACATAAAAAAACAGCATTTCATGCATGACAATCTACTCCATTTCTACAATGTAATGTCCTACGGGGCAGTCAGCAATCTGTACACATCAACACATTTGATCATCACTTTTTGATGAGCGCTTTTTACATGGGTTATTTTGTTCTTTAATACTTGGCTCATCGCTGGACACCAAATGAATATCGCACATCAGTAACTAGTAAACATACACAACAGAATATTTTAGGCATTGAATTGTTAATTTCTAAGAATTTTAAATATACACATTACACAATATTATTGCAGCACCTCCATTTTCACCCCAAACGGTCAATACTATTTTGCAACCTCAAATTTTCTACAACGTTTCGACCGTCTTTAGATGCCGCTTAACTTTAGTGTATCACAAAGTTGCTTATTTAAACATTCACAATATGGTTTTCTAACCTTAACTATATTTCTATAACAGATTATTGTGAAATAAACATTATTCTTTGTTCTTGCACAGTTTGCTTTATCAATAGACCAGCAGCACTAAAATGTCTTTGTATACACATACTTTACTTTTGATCACATTTAAGTATATGTATTTTATGTTGTTTTAAAATAGAATGTATATTTTTATTGTTGATTGAATTTATGTACAAAATACTGAAAGCCTTTAACAGCGGAAGCAACATTCAATTTGCATAGATTAAGTAGACAAAAACATAATTTAATGTTTACCAAATTAGGAGATTTATGATATATACATACACTTACCACTGCCACTACAAAAGGGGGATTCCGATGATCCATCGTCAAGCTCGGATAAAATTTCCTGTTTCCCCACATCACTATCACCAACTAATAGGAACTTCAGCAAGTAATCATATTGTTTTTGTGGGGGCCTTGTGCTATCCTCAGCCATAACAAGGGTATGCGACTGATTTTAACCATAATAATAATTTTGATTATTAGCACCACCCCTTACAATGAAATAACATCACTAATAAGAGCCTACATCACTTAAATGTTCTAACACTATGGATACAACGAAGTAAAAATTTACTGGTTTTACTCAACCAAAAAAATGCACATTCCTGGATAGTTTTATTTTTATATGACAAGGTCGTTCGTGACAGGTAAATAAACAGATAAATTAGGGGCTGACAATGCCTTCGATTTATATTTACTCAGAAACAACTCTTTGTGCACCAAAACTTTGAGGAATATTTAGAATTTACAATAAACTTTGTTGAAACGTTTTACTACTGGTTATTCTGCATTGGGCACGACCATCAACAAGATGAAATGAAAGAACTGTCAACTTTCTGTTGAGGGAAATTTTAGGTACCCTGACCAACTCGTAACATGAAATGTAACTAAATCTAATACTAATAATTTAAAATTTCTGGCGGAATTTGCCTTTTCTCTCGACTACATAATTATATCAGTCTCGTTCAATAGTTTATAAAAAAATCAGTGTTCATTATCGTAAAACGTTAAAAAAAATTATTTTAGAACAGCTTACTGTTTTGGAGATTAACAAATTTAGAACTAATGACATTATTATCTTCGTTTATTACTATACGCACACAAGCTTTCTCTCTAAATCAAGATTTTAATTTGTTGATATATTTTGTTCCAGAATTAAGGTCTCTACAGACTGACGCGGTGGCGGTCAGATGTAACCTTAGGAACCATGCGGTGAGTGCCACCATTTGTTTCCTAAGGTTACATCTGACCGCCACCGCGTCGGTCTGTGGAGACCTTAAAGCAGATAATTTTCATGGACGATTTTTAAGTAAATTTTAAATTTACTGGTTAATCGGGAAGGTTACTGATTTAAAAAATACCAATTTTATGACGAACTTTTTATTTTTCACACAGTTTGTAATTACATAACTGAATCCGTTACCTGAAACAAAAAAAAAAATGCAATACAAACACTTTAGAGAAATACCTCATATTAGACTTGTATACCTACCTGCACAATAAAATTGCAAACCGATGAAATAAAAATAATTACAAATATTTTTATACAGCAAACAAAATATAGTGCAAACAGCTATTATAGCTTTTGTTACACGTTAAAAAAAATAATAGAACAGTAGAGCATTTCGTTATTATGCAATTAATATATGCAGTACTTAGCGTACAATAAATATAATGTTTATTTACATGAGTTATCATGTTTTCATAATTTACTTTTGTGCCACTTTTACTTTCTTTATTTTTTTAAGATCTTTCGACAGAATTTAAGTGCAAATTACAGAATTATATCAACTTAAATATTTATCATTGTAGTGTAACATTACTTTCCCATTTTGGTTTTGTCATAGTTGTTACTCCTTTAGTAAAAGTCACAACTATCTAATGTATACCACAGATACAAAAAAAAACGTTGTTTTCACACCAAGACTTTTGCAAGACTTATTTGATAAAAGGAAGGAGGTAAGATTTGATAAATTTGTTTCTATTTCATTGAATTTTGTTTACAATTCAACTGTTTATATTTACCGTGTATACCAGTGCATAAGATGACCCTTTAAAACTACAAAATACACCTAAAAATTGGGGGCCGTCTTTAGGGGTGGGCGATATATCGATATAATTTTGATATCGATATATCGGCTATCGATATTCCGATATATCGATATTTTAAGGGCGAGAAGTTTTTTTTTTTTTTAGGTCACCAGTCTCTTTTTTCACTTTTTTACCGACTTTTTTAGCTTCGCGCCGCTTTTATATCGAAATTTCGATATATCGATATTCCGATATATCGATATTCCGATATATCGATATTCCGATATATCGATATATCGATATATATCGATATTCGATATCGAAATTTGGATATCGCCCACCCCTAGTCGTCTTATAGGCCAGATACAAATACAGGAAGTATATTTTTATACAGGAGAATTGTGTAACATAAATATATTTAGAAATATTAACTTATATAAAAAATTTATTTTATTTGGTTACGTTCCCAATAAATACCATTACAACTAGGGTGATCAGATCGGTACAACTAAAAATCGAGACAAGACAAAAAATTTTTTTTCCGTTACACCGATTTTCAAAAATTTCCAAAATACAGTATCCCAAAAAGTGACTAACTACTTTGCTGAAGCTATGTTGGAAAAAGACAAAAATCAGGTTGGTCTTTGTCACCCGACGCCAAATCTTGTTTTTTCTTGACCCAAAAATCTTATGCAGGTAGATTTGGGTAAGTTGTGTTCGGGCGGTTTTTGCGTGTGATTTTTGTAACAAAAAATGGAATTTTTTTGATGTGCTGATAGAGAACAGCCTAATTGTTGTATTTTTCAACTCACAGCTTCATTACAGAAGCCTCTGCCGCCGCGGCATTGTCGCATGCATAAACCCAGTAATTTAATGTAACAGTTAAGGGGTTAAAGACACTTAAATTCACCAAAATAGATAATGACTTTTGGGACACCCATCACAATGTCATCAAAAATATATCTTATATTTATTATTTATAAGAAACATTCTTCTCATATTATTTTATCATACATACTTTAAACAGTTGGAAGATTTCTTCTAAGCAGACATACATAGACAAGAAAATAGATTTTTCAAAGGACTTTTAAGAAATATCAACAATTTATTGTGAATTGTCTAAATACCATAGTCCCGAAAATATATCTTGGAGACATCGGGACATTGAACCAAAAGTAGGGACAAATCCCGAAAATTCGGAACGTCTGTTCACCCCAATTATAACCGGAAACAAATAATTCTTCTAATTTCAGATCGTCTTATACGATCGACATGAAAGTTCAACCTCATCTTATACACCAGTATAAACGGTATTCATTTTTCACAAATCACTTGGCAGTTAAAAGTAGATATAATTCTGTATTTGTTTATACTTTAATTTTAAAGACAGCAGTTTAAAATTACTTTAAATAATGTCTCTATTTATTACAAAAATTAATTTCCAAAAATTTGTTTTACTTGTTGCTGGTCATTTAAATAAACTGTAAAACGTAAAAAATATTAAGTTGTACATGTAGCAAATGTTATTGTCAATGCCTAAACTGAAAACTGGTTCCAACTCTTGATTTAGAATTTGGTCATAATAAAAAAATTATGAAAGATATTGCTCATTGCTATAAACTTAAATATCTGCATATAATACTGTAGTAAAAAAGTTATGGTTAATATTGCAGTACAAGTACGTTTGAAATCAGATGAAGTAAAAACTATTACCTATCAACCACGTTTTTACATTATATGCTTTTCGGTTTATCAATAATTGTTTTTTAATCCCAAACTTCTGGTATTTTAAAATTGATTTCCCAACAAAATTAAATTTTCATAAATTTAGTTCCTGTTTTTAAAAACAATTGACGATAAATCTCCTTTAAAAAAAAAGGCATTTGGTGTTAAAATACTTTGATTTAAATAAAAATCTTTCTTAGTTTTGCATGTTGCTGATCCAAAATTTTTTTGTTGGAGGTTTGATAAAAATTTTGCCTGTCGAAGTTTCACAATTATTTTGGACTAAAAACATGCATATGATTTGGCTTTTGAGCATGCAAAAGGCTCCCCGATATATAAATATATAAGTGACTGTTGAGGACAACTGCAGCTCGTGGCCCCGTAGGTCTGCTGCAGCCGCAATGCACCCGTCACCGCTACTGCTCTACGCCATCAGCAACAGCTGCACCGCAAACGCCAGCATGACACAGCTCACTGCTCTCTTTCTCTCTGCACTGCTACAGGTCAGCACTGCACCCAGGCACTCCGCCTGTTCATATAAATCCGATTAGTACTGTTTTAACGCAACTAACAGGCACTTACCGTTTCACATAAAGAATGTAAGTATCATTTATTATGTAAAACGATTATCATAAGTACTTATTAACAAGTAAAATTGCATTTAGCACTAAGAATATTTGAAAATATTAAAAATGTATGAATAAAATACAGCAAGTGCCTGCTAAACAGCCAATTATCTGCAATTAACAAAAACAAACAATAATCGTTGTTAATTATTTATGATATCATGTAAATACATTAAGAACTTACGGGTGACAAACAAATGAAACTCATCTCGACATACCAAAACATGGCAATTTATACAATTAAATCTTCATTAAAAACTAAGAGGTGTCTAACTGGGCAAAAAATAGGTAATAAAAATTAATTAACGTGTTCACGAAAGTAAATCACAAAAATCTAAAAACTACTTATAAATGTACGTCACACACACACAACACCAGATAAAAAAAACGCAATTATTAAAATGAATATTTTACATTATTATTTTAATATTCCTACTAGAATATTAAAAGCTCGCTTACAAAATTTACTAGATTTTGGAGAAATTTTGTGTTGGGTTACCAAAACTGTTGGATAATAAATTTTTTGTGTCCCAAATTTATTCCAAAACCAAAATTATCAATATACCAGGCGTTACCAATAAAAAATTTCAACTGCCACGATATTTTTTGGTAACTTTATACCATTCTTAAAGTTATAAATATTAAAAAATTACATAGATACAAAAATCCCCAAAATCTAAGAATTTGTTGATAAATTGAACTATGTAAGAACATTAAGCCACTACATTTTTTTTTTAAATAGCAAAAACCAATAATTTTTAAATAGTATTATTTTCAACGCAATTATGTACTTAATACCGCCACACTGCCAACCATATCTGTAAACATGAGAATTCTACGTACTAATGAGTGTCAGGATGTTACTTTAAGCAAAGCGAATAACCTGGACAATATTAATTTAACGACTGGAACTTTTATTATAAGGTACTGAAAGTCTGCAACCAAAATGGAATGTGTATTATCATAATAAAGACATAAATGAAGTGCCGTCTTGAAAACAAACATAGCTGGCAATTGCAGTGCGAAATTTGCTCAAACAGTTCAATTCTATATTAACTTTCAATTGATCTTTTAATTACAAGTTGAGAAATATTCAACAAATTTGTTGGTACACGCCATGTACATATAAAAAAAAACTTGTTGCAAAAGGTAATATTGTAATTATTTAGTTATTAGTCTTCTACACACATATTTGTGTATAACGACAAAATTTAAAAATGTCATTAACATTTTTAACATATCAACAAAACACAAAATTAATATTATGTACCTTACTAAGCATAGATCTCGATGTCTCCCAAAGAAAACTACCGCAACATTAACCTGTAACAATAAAAAAAAAACAGTAAATAAAATTGTTTTAAATTATAAATCAACTGTAACAAAATTACGTAACTTCCCATCATACTTAACCACAGAGCCGTAGCAATGCATTGGCAACGGGGCAAGTGCCAAGGGCACGAGGTGCGCCAAGCGCAAACATTTATGCGCCCTGGCCTAAAAAACTAACGTCAGCACCCTTTGCTAAAAATCTTGCTGCCCCAATGTCTCTGCGATTTGCCGTCAGTGAACGAGTGACTCCCCTTTTAAACAGGGCTCGAAAACAAACAAAAATTGGCTAACGGTTAAGCGAAATCGCCAACTTTATTTTTATAACAGTTTTTGGTTATAAACCGGTTTAAAGACCGGTTAAAAAATCGGTTTTTCCTAAAAAAGAAACGGGTAAAACACCGGTTTTTGACATTTAGATTGGGAATACAAAGTATGAAAAGATATTATCTATTCATAATTTTATAATATACTAGCTGATTGACCCAGCGTTGAACGGGTGATTACAATTCTCTTTTATCAATCACAAACTACTCGCGCCCGGCGGACGTTCCCAGATTATCAATCACAGACTACTCACGCTGCGCGCTCGGCGGCCGTTCCTTATACGACGTTTAATCCGTTGGGTCCTAAATAGTAACTGTGCAAAATTTGGTCCCGATCGGTCAACGGACCTAGGATTCTATAGCGAACAAACACACAAACAAACAAACAAGTTCTTTTATATACCGGGTGATTCAGTTTGACTGTCGCACCCCTATAACTTTGTAAGTATTGAGAATAACCCCAACAACCCTTATATATTTGAAATCAGCGAGAAATTCTCTATTAAGTTATGTGTTTTTGTTACCTCTACGATGACGTATGTCAAATCCGCGATAGGCAACTGTTTTTTTTTAAATTACATAGTATACATTTTTTTGTTGATTCGGATAGAGAATTTAATTCTGAATCCGACCATGTACTCAAAAAGTAAAATATTTTTTTTTAGTATAATTAAATTAAACAAAAATATCTAAAAATAATCACCATAAATATTATCGATATTTACAACAATAACGGAGATATGACACATTATTAATATGACAAAAAAACACTTTTTATTAAATAACTCGAAAACCGGAAATGATAGAATATTTTTGAAAGCGGTTCTGAGTTTGTCTCAAAAAACTGCACATTTTTGGTAATTTAACCGTTTCTCTATCTTAAATATTAACCGAGATACCCATGCAATCCCATCGAATTTGGACCACCCTGTATAATGGATAAATGAAAATTTATTTTTATTTAAAAACAAGTTTTAAAAAATGTTAGAAATAATTGATTACTTTTCGGTACCCCTTATAAACGGTGTTAGGAAATAAGTTCTATGGTACGCTCATAGGCATTGCCAACCGACCGAAATGTGCGAATTTGAACCTTATGTATTACGTCCATAAGGCTACTACCGGAAATAAAACCTCTGATATTTTAAAGTTTTTTTTTTCCAGGCGCTCCCCAATAACTTTTGAATTTATTTTGCGCCCTTATTGACAAAAAGGTTGCCAACCCCTGCTCTAAGCTACTATAATTAAGAGAGATACCAATGTTTAAACTCGTATTTAAAAAATCTTGTATAGGTATGTTATTTGCTTATTTTACGAGGTGTCCGCCTGGCAATGTTTAGCGACCACCTAGCAAAAAAAGAAATTCTGTGAAAAACACTGCAATTCACATTAGTTAAGAAGATAAAAATACTTACAATATTTGAAATGAAAAATTGTTTCATGAATAGCTATAAATATTTTATCACAAATTACATTAATAATTTCTGAAAAATAATTTAATGGGATTTCTAATAATTTGCAAACATTTCAAATGGCTATATTCATTATTGAAGATAATGCCGATGATTTAGTAATGGAAAAGCTTGACAAACTGTACCTAAGTACGAGTGATTCCCATATAGACATCAGCCTATTCATCTAAAATTTTTGACTATGATTACGAACTCTATCAAATGATAAACTTTGATAATAAATATGATATAAACAACTTTTGTTTCATAACTGTCAACTTTAATCAGCATACTTTAAAATAAAAACTGATTTAATTTAAACAATATGCAAAACATATCAACATACAGCATAAGCTTAACTTGAACTTATAAAATGTACAGTACCTTACGACTTGGACACGGATCTGGAGCGTGATTTGCTATTGGAAAGCTGATTGTTAGATTTAGATCTTGAACGTGACCTTCCTCTTGAACTCTTGCTGTCTGATCGAGAACGTGACCGAGAACGACTATGACTCGGCGAACGACGTCGTGAACGAGAACGACTACGCCTGCGAGATCGAGATCTTGATCTGGAACGTGACCTATAAAAATCTCTCAATATTGAAACTTATTATTTTAGTTTTAACTGACCGTCTTCTTCCTGATCGTCCATATCGACGATGTGGAGATGTGGGTCTGCCATATCTCGCCATTTGAACTCTCAATTCCCTTCCATCCAACATTCGTCCATCCATAGCATCTAGCGCATCTTCGGCATCGCGTTTATCATAAAACCTAACCAAATACATTATGTTTGTCAGAATAATAAAATTTTCACACCAATATTGAATAACTTACCGAACGAATGCGAATCCTCTACTTTCTCTAGTAAATCTGTCTCGCGGTATGTAAACATCGCCGACTTCCCCACATCTTTCAAAAACACGACGCAAATCTTCCGGCGTAGTTCTGTAAGTCAAATTATCCACTTTAAGGGAAACCATTCCTTCTATGCGGGGTGGTGGTCGTCCGTAACTCATTTTTCTTAGTTTACACCACAAATCAATTAATATTTAACACGACAAAACAACCTTTATTCAACAATTAATGACTTACTGCACAATAGTCGGCGTCTATTAAAAACAAAATGGTGACCGCGGCGGGAGTCGATTAAGCGGTTTTGTCGACTTCGTCTTCATATACTAGCTTTTGTGCGAAATTTTATTGCAACAAAAAAATTTCACGAGGAAAATTTTCATTAGAACTAAAAATCGCAAGTGGTTGAAAGATCCATTAGGGCCTTTCGTTTTACACAGCAAGTGATTCTATCACTTCAGAAAACGTCATAAAACGGTCACGTGACTAAATGAAATTATTGAAGTAAAACGAACGCTTGTAACCGGTGTCTGACAATTTACTATCTGTCAAAGTTTTTAGGTTAGTTTCATAGTTTATAAAATCAGAGGTAGAATGCAGGATTACTAATACTTAATTTTAGTTTTGATATTACCACTATTATACACTCAAAAGTATTCATTTTTGCATTAATTGTCTGTAGATTAAACTAAATAATAATAGTACGACCATGTAATTTTGAGGTTATGTGATGACGTCACAACTGAAATGAACGATTCAGTTAAAGTGATTTAGGTCGAGAGCTAGATCAGTTCAACTGATATGTTTCACTTTAATATCAGTTCAACAGTAAATCGAACGCGTCAAATCAAAGTGATGTGATAGAATCACTTCAGTTAGTTGTTAAAACGAAAGGGCCTATTGTAGTATGATGTACTATCTAGACTAGATAGAGCTCAGATGAATATCGGCCGACCGACCATCCGACTTCAAGTCTCGTGTGTGATGAGATTAAGCGCAAATTTGCATAATTATGCAACAGGTTTCCATTTTTAGATGCATTTATCTTTGTTACAGATAATTTAAACGCTTGACTAGACTTTCAACAGCAAAATAAGTATAACAATCGATTTACATTTTTTTACGATCGCCCATAAAAATCATATTTCTTTAAAGATGACATGAAATATTTAAAGAAATAAATTTACATTGATTAATTATCGTTTACGAGTAAGTTTGTTATGAGGGTCAGAGTTTCGATTAAATTAGCAAAGTTGGGCAGAATTGAGTAACGGATAATCGCACATCCGCAAAAAAGGCGTGCTTGGGGTCTCAGGATGTCAGGGACCTCAATAATAAAATGTTAATGTTCAAATTTTCACGTCTTGCTTTCTTATCATATACTGATTCACAAAAACTACATTCGTTCAATTCGTCTAGGAAAACCGCGTGTTTCTCATAATTAAAAATAAATAAATAAATAAAATATTCAGTTTGCATTCTAGATTATTACATTATCGATAAGAAAATGCAGAAATATATAGTGTTCCATTTAAAAAAAAACGGACTTATTCGTGTTTGAAGTTTAACTAAATGGACGGAATGGCATAAGGAGCACGCTGTGTATTATTTCCAAATTTTAACTAGGTACTGAAAAATTACTATGACACTATTGTCCGACAAATTTTCGAAGGATTTCGTTCTGAAATAGCCAAGTTGTGAAATATCATTATTTATTTATCCTGTTTCTGTCAATATTTTTATAAAAACTTAAATCACTCAAAACGACTGATTATAGATACATATTACATACATAATTTTTTGTATCCGTTACGTTATTTTTATTCACACTATATCTGTAATCTGCAAACGAAATGACTTTTTACTTTATTTTATCTTTAATTTTGAAATTCTATGGCGGATCTTCATTTTTTAACATTTCTTTCAATTTCATTAAATTATTTTCAAAATCGGTTCTGTCGCTTGATCCAAGCGCTATTTAATGGTTGTGTTCCCTCATATGGACATATAACATTTTTTGAAATATTGTTGATACATAATTTATTTCAATCAACAGTAAGTTTATATAGAAGATAGAAGTTACAGAAATTCAAATAAATTCAAAATTTGCAATTTTGTTCTTTGATTGCAGTACTTCTTCTCATTTCTGTGTTTTTTTTTAAGGCATCACATATTTATTTAATAATATTACAATTACGGTTCCATCGCTTGCGTCTTAACATTCAACCGCTGTTTTCGAGCAAACACAAATCCACCGGTGAATGACGTCATCAATCAACCGGTTGGACTTGTGGGTGCAATGCAAGACACAGTTACCGTGTGTCTTACATTGCACCAAAGTTCAACCGGTTGATTGATGACGTCATTCACCGGTGGATTTGTGGTTGCTCGAAAACAGCGGTTGAATGTAAGACGCAAGCGGTGGAACCGTGAATGTTTCTAACCTAACTTCGCCTATTGTCGTATAATACAGTACGGTAAACAATAATGGCTGCTACCCCTTCCACAATCCACCACAAAAACACCGGCTTCAAGTTCGGTGGATTAAATGGCCGCCGATGGCACCAAAAACTCCCCACCGGTGTAATACAAGAGAGACGCGATGTTCCCACCACACTTCAACCGGTTGAATGTAAGACAGTTTTTGACTGTTTTGATGGCACCGGTGCCATGGCCGGTGTAATGTAAAGCCTAGTCCAGATTGTAAACAAATGTTTCGGAACAATTTTGAACATGTGCCTGAACAGTTGCGAAACATTGTTTCGGAACAATTTGTATACGTTGTTCCGCGTCCAGACTTAAGTCAGTGTTTCGGTGTTTCTAAAGTGATTATCATGTCCAGTGAGGCTATTGCAGGAATTTGTGCTGCCAATTTATTTATTTTACTTAACGGCATGTGGACTTTTTTTTCGACTTCGGCAACGGTAACATCAAATGCTTGCGCAATATTTAAAAAAGCATCCCTTTTTTTATTTCTATTTTTGTAGTCACCACAGGTGACATCCCACAAACAAGATGAACTGTGGACTTTTTCTATGAGTTGTAAAGTTTTCTCTTGATTCCACATTGTATAAAATATAACCAAGAATCACTAACCTAAACTCTGTTTGACTGAACCGTGTTTGACAAAAAACTTGTTCAATGTTCCAATGTTTCCCATATCAACGGGAACAAGGAACAGGCCTTTTGTGTTTCGCAACAAGTTCCGAAACAAGCTAGAAACAAATTCGAGCTGTTCCGAAACATCGGGAACATTGTTCATGAACACTGTTCGGAAACATTTGTTTACAATCTGGACTAGGCTTAAGACACACGGTTAATCTTCCAAGCCGCCATGACAGTGTACAACCATCTAAAATTTACCGTAACTTTTGTTAAGTAAAAAAATGGAGTCAACTTTTAATACCACAGATTACTATGAATCTGAACGACTGATAAAACAAAAAGTGTGCGCAAGAAACGCAAAAGAGGAAACAATAAAGTCGGAGCCAGAAGAATGTAATTTACAAAATAATTTAATAAATCACGAATATGGGCATTCAGCTAACAACATTTTTCAACTAGAAGAAGAGTTTTTAAACGCTGAATTTAAAACTGTAGATGAGATTGAAAAAATAGAAACCAAAGAAGAACCATTAGAATCTAATGACTATCTACAAATTTCTACAAATAAATTTATTACGAATGCTGATAACAATGAAAACAGAGTTAATCGAGCAACAGAAATGATTGATGAAAGTGCAGAAAAAAAAGACTTAGGTAAATTAGATTCTATACTAGATGCCAGTATTGTAATTATAAATGATATTAATGATCTCAATATCATGTCAGATGTATCAACGGCAGGTACAGCAGCAGGCGATTTGGAATTGACACATACAAGTGAAATTATAGAGACAAAAGGTGAAACCGATGTTAAAAATTTACATGAATTGAGACATTTGAAAAGGCAGCTGAGATGGAACGAACACAAAAGCAAGGACAAAACATATACATGTACAATTTGTACTAAACATTTTAAACGTAAATGCAGCCGAAATGTTCATATGAGAACATACACTGGAGAAAAACTATATAAATGTGTGACCTCTGTAAAAAAAGTTTTGGTGACAGAAGCAATCTAATTGTTCATATAAGAACACACACTATTGAAAAACTATATAAATGTGACCGCTGTGAGAAACGGTTTAAACTAAATCATCAGTTAAGTGTTCATATAAGAACACACACTGGTAAAAAAGCTCATAAATGTGACATTTGTGAGAAATGTTTTAACGAAAGTAGTAGCTTACGGGTTCATATGAGAACACACACTGGTGCAAAACCAAATAAATGTGACATATGTGAGAAGTGTTTTAATCAAAGTGGTGTTTTAAGTGCATATAAGAACACATACAGGTGAAAAATCATATAAATGTGATATTTGTCAGAAATGTTTTAACCACAGTAGCAGTTTACGGGTTCATATGAGAACACACACTGGTGAAAAATCATATAAATGTGATGTTTGTCAGAGATGTTTTAATCAAAGTAGTACCTTAAGTCGTCATATGAGAACACACAATGGTGAAAAATCATATAAATGTGATGTTTGTCAGAAATGTTTTAACCACAGTAATAACTTACGGGTTCATATGAGAACACACACTCATGAAAAACCGTATAAATGTTACATTTGTAATAAATGTTTTAATCAAAGTGGTACTTTAAGTATTCATATGAGAACACACACTGGTGAAAAATCATATAAATGTGACAATTGTCAGAAACATTTTAATCGAAGTGATAGTTTACGAGTTCATATGAGAACACACACTGGTGAAAACTCATATAAATGTGATGTTTGTCAGAAATCTTTTAACCACAGTAGTAGTTTACGGAATCATATGAGAACACACACTGGTGAAAAACCATATAAATGTGACATTTGTGAGAAACGGTTTAAACTAAAACAACATTTAAGTGTTCATATGAAAACACACACTGGTGAAAAATCATATAAATGTGACATTTGTGAGAAATATTTTAAGCACAGTAGTAGCTTACGAGTTCATATGAGAACACACACTGGTGAAAAACCATATAAATGTGACCTTTGTGAGAAATGTTTCAATTGTAGTGGTCGTTTAAGTGCTCATATGAGAACACACAATGTTGAAAAACCATATAAATGTGATGTTTGTCAGATATCTTTTAAACAAAGTGGTAGTTTTAGTGTTCATATGAGAACACACACTGATGAAAAACCACATAAATGTGACCTCTGTGAGAAACGCTTTAAATTAAATCATCATTTAAGTGTTTATATGACACACGGCTGAAAAAACATATAAATAAGACATTTGTGAGAAATGTTTTAACCACAGTAATAGCTTATGCTTATGGGTTCATTTGTAAAATGTATATATTTTTAAAATCGTTTCTCGAGTACATAACAAGTACAAAAATGTATTGTAATTAATAAATATTGTAAATTTGAACTTAATCTTTTGTTCTTATTTTTAAACACAGCTTTTAACAATACCCTAATTCGAGTTTTTATTTGCCATGATTTAAAATATATACAGGGTGTTTCACTTTTCCATGGGACACTATTGCTATCTCTGTAAATAATGAAAATACAAGGTTGGTTAAATGGGACAAAAGTTAGCTATTTAGGAGTGTATTTTAAACCAGATCTTGTTTTGTTTAAAAATTCCATGGCTTGCGTGATATAACGAAAAAACCGAAATCGATCAAAATTTTTAAACTCAAATATCTCGGCTATTGTTGCGAATGCAAAAAAACGTCAGAAAAATATGTTTTGTAAATTTTGTTTTCTATAAGATGGCGATAGTCAGATTTTTTATATAAATTACCTTGCGAGATATTTGACAAAACAACTTTTTTTTAAATGGCAGTTGTAGTAGGTGATGACTTAGATTCAAAGATTTTTTTTTTCTCTTTACAATGATATAATATTTTGTATGTCTATTTTCAAAAATAAGCGAAATAACCTAAAAAAATGCAAAATCTTAAGATAAAAATCAAGGTTGCCATGGAAAAAAACAAAACTCGACTTCAATTGTTTTATTTCGAGCTTTGCTTGTCTATTATGTCACTGTTTTAACAGTGATATTACAACAAATGTAATGCGAAATTAAAATAATCATACTAATAGTCATAACATTACATGAAATTAAAAACTAATGAAAAGTAACAGTTGTGAAAGCGACCATTTGTGATACCATGATATCCAAAGTACAGTGTGTCTTGCATTGCACCAAAGTCCAACCGGTTGATTGATGACGTCATTCACCGGTAGATATGTGGTTTCTAAAAAACAGCGGTTGAATCATGGTTGAATATAAAGACGCAAGCGGTGGAACCGTGATTATTTCTAACGTAACCACCTGTACGGTAAACAATAATGGCTGCTACCCCTTCCATAATCCACCAGAAAAACACCGACTTCAAAGTTCGGTGGATTAAAAGGCCGCCGATGGCACCAAAAACTCCCCCCGGTGATAATACAAGACAGACGCGATGTTCCTACCACACTTCAACCGGTTGAATGTAGACAGTTTTTGACTATTTTGGTGGCACCAGTGCCATCGCCGGTGGAATGTAAAGGGGGATACACACCTTCCGTTTATCTGCGCAGTTATCTGTCGTAAATAACTGTATGAAAATCTGTACAGTTATCTGAACTGAAGGTGTGTAGGATACCTTCAGTTTTCGGCTCAGTTCCGTCCGATTTTTTCACAGTTCTCTCTTTACCTTCGACAGGTTTGGTTCTAAGTGTATTCTTAAATAAATAAAGTTCAATGGTTGACAGAAAAAGAAGAGCCGCAGTTTGTTGCATAATTGCAGCTGTGTTGCTAGAAGAAGAAGTTTTTTAATTAAAACATCGTAGGCTGCCGCTTTTTTAACACGGTTGGAATAAGATACGCATTCGATATCCCAAAGTTTGGGAAAGGACCGGTAGCCGTCGATAAATGCTATAAGCGAATCTTTTTTTGAGACCGTTGTCATCGTGTCAGGGCCGTGTCTAGGTGTTTTGGCGCCCGGGGCAAGAACGAAAAATTGCGCCCCATTTCTAAAAAAAAAGTTTCTCCGGGCCTACTTTGTTCGGGCTTGGAAAATGGGGCTCGTTTTAAAAAACACTTTATAAAACACACATATGTATGCACATATAATATTTTTAATAATAAATAAATAATTAGGTAACATTTAACTTAAGGAACATACAATTTGGTAAAAAATAACATAATATGCACATGTAATATTTTTAATAATAAATAAATAAATACTTCAATAGTTAAACATTTAACTTAAGGAACATTATTTTTTTTAGTCGTGAGTCTTTCTACTGTTTGTAGGACTGTTGACTTTTTTCCATGATCGCTTCTTCTTCTTTTCTTTTTATGCTTCTGGTATTCCAAGTACCTATTCTCATTTTGTCTTTCTTATCTCTATTTTTTTTATTTTTAGTATCTCATGCTTTGATTGCTATCTGTTTTTCCTTATTCATGTCCGTTTTCGTGTAGTGATCGTGCCATTTTTTCCGTAACTTGTTTTCCGTCCTTAGTTTTTTTGGGTCTGTTTTTTGCTGTAGCTTCTCTTTCTCTTTATTCCATAGCCAGATGTTATTATCTACAATGAGTTTTTGATAAGCTACTCTGACTTTTTTGCCCTTTTTTCTTTCTTTTTCTGCCTCTTTTCTGATTTTTCTTTGTATTTCTCTTTCTTTTACTGTTAGGTCATTGTCTATGTAAACGTTTTGACCTTTTAATTTGTTCTTATACTGCATCATCTTTGTTTTATTTTACTCCTATTTACTTGTCATTGCTATTGTCATACTTTTGCCATATTTTCGACCCACCACATACATCTGTTTGATATTTACTTTGACTCCTAAATTTTGATCTAGAAATTCTTCGATACCTGCTGTACCGTTACTTTCATCAAATTTTGCCCCCTTTATCACAATTTTATATTTCTTTTCTTTTTTTTTCTGGTTCTTCTATTCTGTTTTCTAAGCTAAGCATCTTTTTTCTAAGCTCTTCGTTTTCTTTTTTTGTTGCACTAAATTCCTCCCTAAATGCTTTTTGTTCTTCCCTTATCTTTTTAACTTCTTCCACCAATTGGTTAATTACTTTTACTAATGCCTCCATTTGTTTTTCTTCCGTTGAACCTTTGGTTTTTGCTTGATCTGGTGATCTGATTACTAGTTTGTACGTTCTGGATATTCCGCCTTCTTCTTTGTTTTTCTCTTCCTTGCCTCTTTTTCTTTTATAACTACTACCACTCACTTTAAAAAATTTCTCCATGGATAATATTTTATTTTATTTAACTTTATTTATACGATAATAATTTAAAATTTAATTCACTACACAGTTATTAGTTTAATGTGCTTACTTACACTATCACTATTACTTGACGCGCTCTTGGGTTCATTATCACGCTACGTCAGCTGTCTATACCTCATACGCCGTACGTTATTTACTTGTTAATAACACTCTACAATTTAGATAAAAGGACTTAAGGAAGAAGGGACGCGCCAATAAACTTTGCCTAGGACACAAAATAATTTCGCGCTGGTACTGCGTAACGTAGATAACTCCAAAAAAAAATAAGACGTCAATGGCGATTTTGGCGCCCCCTGATTTCGGCGCCCGGGGCGAGCGCCCCCTTCGCCCCCCCCTAAACACGGCCCTGCATCGTGTAGTCACAAAATCAAAAACAACTGAACAAACTGTTCGATAAACTGCGCAGGTTATCGTTGCAAAAGAGGGTCCGAATGCACAGACTTTTTATCTGCGTGAAAACCGGTCTAAACTGCGCAGTTCACACAGTTTATCGCTCAGACATGACGTCACACGTGATAAACTGCACAGATAAACGGAAGGTGTGTAGTTCCCTTAAGACCCACGGATACAGCTACCAAGCCGCCATGACAGTGTACACCATCTGAAATTTACCATAACTTTTGTTAAGTAAAAAAATGGAGTCAACTTTAAATGCCACAGATTACTATAAATCTGAACGACTGATACAACATAAAGTGTGTGTAAGAAAAGCAAAAGAGGAAACAATAAAGTCGGAGCCAGAAGAATGTAATTTACAAAATAATTTAATAAATCACGAATATGGACATTCAGCTAACAACATTTTTCAACTAAAAGAAGAGTTTTCAAACACTGAAATAAAAATTGTAGATGAGATTGAAAAAATAGAAATAAAAGAAGAACCATTAGAATCTAATGACTATCTACAAAACTCTACAAATAAATTTATTATGAATGCTGATAACAATGAAAACAGAGTTAATAGAGCAACAGAAATTATTGATGAAAGTGTAGAAAGACGATACTTAAATAAATTGGATTCTTTATTAGAAGCCAGTATAGTAATTAAAAATGATATTAATGACCTCAATATTGTGTCATTTGTATCAACGGCAGGTACAGCAGCAAGCGATTTGGAATTGACACGTACATGTGAAATTATAGAGACAAAAGGTGAAACCGATTTTAAAAATTTACATGATGTGAGACATTTGAAAAGGCAGCTGAGATGGAACGAACACAAAAGCAAGGACAAAACATATATATGTACAATTTGTAATAAACATTTTAAATGTAAATGTAGCCGAAATGTGCATATGAGAACACACACTGGTGAAAAACTACATAAATGTGACCTCTGTAAGAAAAGTTTTGGTGACAGAAGCAGTCTAATTGTTCATATAAGAACACACACTAATGAAAAACTATATAAATGTGACGGCTGTGAGAAATGTTTTAAACTAAAACATCATTTAAGTGTTCATATAAGAACACACACTGGTGAAAAAGCTTATAAATGTGATGTTTGTCATAAATGTTTTAGTCAGCGTTATAATTTAAAAGTTCACATAAGAACACACACTGGTGAAAAATCATATAAATGTGACAATTGTCAGAAACATTTTAGTCGAAGTGGTGATTTAAGGATTCATATGAGAACACACACTGGTGAAAAACCATATAAATGTGACAATTGTCAGAAACATTTTAGTCGAAGTAGTGATTTAAGGATTCATATGAGAACACACACTGGTGAAAAACCATATAAATGTGATATTTGTCAGAAATCTTTTAACCACAATAATAGTTTACGGGTTCATATGACAACACACACTGGTGCAAAACCATATAAATGTGACATTTGTTGTGGGAAATATTTTAGTCAAAGTAGTGGTCTAAGTTGTCATATGAAGACACACACTGGTGAAAAATCATATAAATGTGTTGTTTGTCAGAAATGTTTTAACCACAGTAGTCATTTAAATGTTCATATGAGAACACACACTGGTGAAAAACCATATAAATAATGTGATGTTTGTCAGAAATCTTTTAAACAAAGTGGTAGTTTAAGTGTTCATATGAGAACACACACTGGTAAAAAACCATATAAATGTGACATTTGTAATAAGTGTTTTTACGACAGTAAAATCTTACGGTTTCATATGAGAACACACACTGGTGAAAAACCATATAAATGTGACAATTGTCAGAAACATTTTATTCGAAGTGATAATTTAAGGATTCATATGAGAACACACACTGGTGAAAAACCATATAAATGTAACATTTGTGAAAAATGTTTTAACTACAGTAAATCCTTACGGATTCATATAAGAACACACACAGGTGAAAAATCATATAAATGTGACAATTGAAGACCTTGGTGCAAGAAGGGGATATGTGCAAAAATGGAAAAAAAAAAAACTTGTACAGAAATGGGTTTTAAAATATGCGCTTTTCATATGGTGCAAATGTGGGATAAGTAGGGCTTATAGAAATTATTTTTCTAAGCCCTACTTATCCCACATTTGCACCATATGAAAAGCGCAAATTTTTAAATCCATTTCTGTACAAGTCTTATTTTTTTACTTTTTTGCACATATCCCCTTCTTGCACCAAGGTCTTCAATTGTCAGAAACATTTTAATCGAAGTGATAGTTTACGAGTACATATGAGAATACACACTGGTGAAAAACCATATAAATGTGACCTCTGTGAGAAACGCTTTAAACTAAATCAACATTTAAGTGTTCATATGAAAACACACACTGGTGAAAAATCATGTAAATGTGATATTTGTGAGAAATATTTTAAGCACAGTAGTAGCTTACGAGTTCATATGAGAACACACAGGTGAAAAACCATATAAATGTGACATTTGTGAGAAATGTTTTAATCAAAGTGGTAGTTTAAATGATCATATGAGAACACACACTGGTAAAAAATCATATAAATGTGATGTTTGTCAGAAATCTTTTGCACAAAGTGGTAGTTTAAGTGTTCATATGAGAACACACACTGGTGAAAAACCGTATAAATGTGACATTTGTAATAAATGTTTTAACTACAGTAAATCCTTACGGATTTATATGAGAACACACACTGTTGAAAAACCACATAAATGTGACCTCTGTGAGAAACGATTTAAATTAAATCATCATTTAAGTGTTCATATGAAAACACACACTGCTGAAAAAGCATATAAATAAGACATTTGTGAGAAATGTTTTAACCACGTAATAGCTTACGGGTTCATTTGAGACACACTGGTGACAAATCTAAATTTTATATGTGGCGATTGTGAGAATTTTTATAATCAAAGTAGTAAACTGAACACACTTGTGTAAAATGTATATATTTTTAAAATCATTTCTCGAGTACATAAGTACAAAAATGTATTGTAATTAATAAATATTGAAAATTTGAATTCAAACTTTTGTTCTTATTTTTAAACTCAGCTTTCAACAATACGCTAATTCCGAGTTTTTATTTATTGTGATTTATATACAGGGTGTTCCATTTAAAATGACAAAGTTGGGGTCATTTCCGGCGAAACCGGAAGTGGAACAAATGTGTGCAACGGCTCAAAAAGCCAGGTTTTTTGCACATATCATGTCTAAATTTTTGTTAATCTAAAATCAAAACTAAAGAAAAAAAGGGGGTATACCACACTTCATTTACACCCGGTATATACAGGGTGTGTATAAATTGGCGGAAGCGCTACACGTGACGATGTTCTTCGTAAAATTCTAAGTCGAAAATCTTGATACAAAAATGTTGTACCATGCTTCCTATGGCCTCAGGAACCATTTAAAGAAAAAAAAAATTGGCAACATTGCATACATTGATTTGCGTTTGGACATTTTTGTATCAGCAATTTTTACTTAGGTATTTACAATTTTTGTTCGAACTGAAAGCTTTCAGTTCGTAAACATAGCTGCAAACTTTTGTGTATCGTAAAACACAAACTAGAAATAATTACGAGAAAAACAGAGATGACAGCTAATGACAATGTTGCCATATGTATTATTTTCATTCAAATCAGTGATTTACATATTTTCAACACCAATTTTTGAAAGGAAGATCACAATATCTAGGAAAAAATACTATTCGAAATTTATTTTTATTCCAAACTGCAGGTTTTTCATTTGCAAATATTAAATAATAACACTTATTAAAGGACTAAATGTCAAAACTTTGAGGACCTCTTTCAGACACAGCAAGCATGGTAGAACATTTTCGTATTAAGATTTTCGACTTAGAATTTTACGAAGAACATCGCCACGTGTAGCGCTTCCGCCAATTTTTACACACCCTGTATATACAGGTATACATAGCGGGTGATTCAGTTTGACCGTCACACCCCCATAACTTTTTAATTATTGAAAATAACCCCAACAAACCTTATATTTTTGGAAACGGCGACAAATTCTCTATTAAGTGATGTGCATTTTTTATCTCTACGATGACATATGTCAAATCCGCGATAGGCAACTGTTTTTCTTTAAATTACATAGTATGCATTTTTGTTGTTGATTCGGATAGAGAATTTAATCCGACCATGGATTAAAAAAGTAAGCATACATAAGAAAATGTTCGAGAAAAATCAGTTCAAAGTTTATTCAAATTATAGCAAACAGCCGATTTAGCATTAAAAGAAACGATCAAATCTTAAAAATTATACTTTAACTATCAATGGAAATGTATTAAAAATTAATACAAATAACATAAAAAATTAGACTTTAATGTATTCAAAGTGACCGCCCCCCGCCTCCAAATTGCTTCAATACATTTTTTTTGCCAAGGTTTATTATCACTGTTTTTACGTAATGTAGAGTTGTCGTTTTAACCAGGGCTGTGGAGTCGGAGTTTAGGAGAAATTTCTGGTCAGTGGAGTCGAAGTCGGAAAAAACGTACCGACTCCGACTCCGAGTACAACAAAAAATGGCGAGGTGGTCCTTTGCCGTAAAATTAAAACTCAAATTTTAAATAACTTTTTTATACTTATTTATTTTTTTCTTATATTACACACCATAAAATGTCTTAGTATTTAATTTTGCCGGAGTCGGAGTCGGAGTCGACCTACTAAAATTATCAGGAGTCAGAGTCGGAGTCGACTTTTTTTTCCAGACTCCGCTGCCCTGGTTTTAACCTTGTAGGTATATTAGTTATTATTTGAAAAATTAAATATTTGCACGCACTTTCTAGCATACTTTTAAAGGTTCTATTGGAAACTACTATTTAAAAAAATACATTTTTAACGTCTGGCACATACATACACACGGACGTCATCGCGAAAATAGTCAAAACAGGATCAGGGGACCTCAAAACGTGTATATCCGTCGAAATATGGAATTCGAAAATTTTCGCGATCACAATACTTTCTTCATACCTACTACGTATGGCGAAAGTAAAAAGTAAAAATATTTTTTAAGAACGCTGTGATTGTTCATGTGTTATAAACTCGCGCATGAAACGTCATTTTGATAGACGTCATTAACGTCATATTGACAGACGTCATTTACAATAATAAGGTTAATTAGAGTGCCTGGTGGCCACACCAGTTTATTTTTTAATAATTGAAATGTATGCTAATTTGTTTGCTTGTTTTATTCTTGGGTGAGTCATTAGTGCGGGATCGGTCGATTGTGGCTAAACGGTTTGAGATAGAAAGTTGATTCAAACGCTATTTCATACAGTTTTTTCTTCCGAACACGATAAAAATATTTTCAAAAAAAGGAATTGACCCCGGGCATCCTACACCTAACAGCAGAAGGACTCATGACTAAATAAAAATTACCAACTGGTACAACAAAATTTGAAATAGAGAAATAAAAAAAAATTGGTTTACTTAAAACTTGGCATTTAATTTAATGCCATTTTATCAAAATGGATGTAATTTTTTGCGATAATACTGTATTTTATACAGGGTGTCCCGATTATACATCGCCAAAAAGTAGTTTCATATTCCTGAGTGAAAATGATGACCATTTGTCAAATATTTTGTTATCCGAAAATGCTTCCTTTCAAAGTTAGACCTCTAAAGTTGCAAGAAAAAAAAATCAAAAAATCGATTACGTCCTAGCCGTTTAAGCTAGAGCTATAAAACTTGGCCGAAATGTTTAGGTGTTTCCCATTGACTTTGTGGGATAATTAGAAAGAAAACACATAATTGGAAGTATGATTTATAGTCAGGTCATCCGCTTACCATCTTCAGAATTTGTTTCTCTGGAATAAAATTGAAAATGTCATTCGTCCATAAGAAAGTACGACTTAAGAGGAAAAAAATCGTCTCTCTTTGTTTTTTGCTGTAATCGTAGCCGTTTTCGAGAAAATTAGCGCTAAAGATGCATCGACAAACTCTGTTTATACCATACATCATGTTTCGGGGATGAATTGTACAGGGTGGTCTATTTTCGATGCCCATACAGGGTATCTCGGTTATTAGCAGAGATACAAAAAAAACTAAGTACGTAGTCTCGATTTATTTTTTTGAGAGAAATTCATTGCCGTAAACAGATTATTGGTATCTTTTTTAATTTTCGAAATATAGCCAAAAACCGATTTTTGGCACTTTTCAAAAATGTTAAATATCTCGCTTAAAACAAAAAGATAAAAAAATACTTTAAAGACATTTTTGGCACGGTTTTTTGTCCTTAATAAGATAGCGATGTTCAATTGTTTTTTACTCATATCAATACCGATATATTACACCTAACTTTCTTATTTTAAATAGCAACCATAAGCAAATTATATATTTTTGAAAAGCGCAAAAAATAAGCTTTCCATTCATGTCAAAGCCAACTATGGTTGCCATTTAAAATAAGTAAGTTGGGTGTAATATATTAATATTCGTATGAGTAAAAAACAATTGAACATCGCTATCTTATTAAGCACAAAAAACCATACCCAAAATGTTTTAAAAGTTTCTCTTTATCTTTTTTTGTAAGCATATTTAACATTTTTGAACGGTGCCAAAAATGGTGTTGGCTATATTTGAAAACACATCAAAAATGTTAAATATCTCGCTTAAAAAAAAAGGTAGAGAGAAACTTTTAAAACATTTTTGGCATGGTTTTTTGTCCTTAATAAGATAGCGATGTTCATTTTTTTTTATTCATACAAATATTGATATATTACATCTAACTTTCTTATTTTAAATGGCAACCATAGTTGGCTTTCACATGAATGGAAAGCTTATTTTTTGCGCTTTTCAAAAATATATCATTAGCTTATGGTTGCCATTTAAAATATGAAAGTTAGGTGTAATATATCGGTATTGACATGAGTAAAAAACAATTGAACATCGCTATCTTATTAAGGACAAAAAACCATGCCAAAAATGTTTTCAATGTTTTTCTCTCTTTTTGTTTTAAGCGAGATATTTAACATTTTTGAAAAGTGCCATAAATTGGTTTTTGGCTATATTTCGAAAATTAAAAAAGATATCAAAAATCTGTTTACGGCAATGAATTTCTCTCAAAAAAAAGAAATGGAGACTACGTACTTGGTTTTTTTCTCTCTGATAATAACCGAGATACACTGTATGGGCATCGAAAATAGGCCACCCTGTACAGTAATTCTGTATTCAGTACAAAATGTTTTCATACATTTTTATTTGCTTTATTCCTATGTTTAAAAACTGATTATGATACAAAAAAAAACAAATGAATTAACTAATTATTTAAAACATGGTTGCTTCACTAATACCAATTCCACAAAGGCAAACAGAATTTCCTTTATCAATTTTAGCTCCAATTTCCACAATAGCACAGTTGGCAATATTTATTAAATAACAACTGAAAAAAAAACATCTAATTAGACCCTCTCAGATATATGCTGAATTTCACAAACTTACCGTAAACTCCAATCAGAAGGAAATTTATTTTGATATGTAATCATGTTAATTATATTTTCATTTTTTGATGGATTTATTTCGAGTAAGGAAAAATCACTTTCCACATTTTCTCGTTCATATGAATTGCAAATAATTTTTTGGTAAGCGCCATTGACATGTTTAATTAACAAAACCAAAGACAGGTAATCGATGTGATTTACTTTATCCATATTTTTCGTAACAGTGTATGCAATAAGCAATTTATTTACTTGAATATCACATGAAAATAAATGATGTATGTAAGTTTTGTTTTCGTCAAAACGCTCTTTCGTGATTAAACAGGAAGTGTATTTGTCATGCATCAGTAATTTTAAACAGTTACATGAGCCCAGTAAAGTTGGTACAGTGAAATCTTCAGGTTCTCCACCGATGGAATGTAAACTTTTGGCGAGTTGAATTTCTTGATCATGTAATTTATACGATTCCTACAACACAAATAATTATTTTGATGTAAGGTTACTACTCTAATGTTCAGTACCTTATCTACTCCAGTATAAAAAAATGTTTGAAAAGGTTTATTAATTAGATGGGTGTACAAGTAAGGCCACAAACTCCTCCAGAACGCATTGTCTCGGTTAAGAAATCTTTCCAAAATAGTATCTGTTGGCTGCGGGAGGAGGGTCTCATATGTCCAGCCTTGAGCAAAAATTGCCATGGACAAATTGTATTGTCTAATTTTTTCTGCTGCCTGATTAAAAAAAATATGTAATAATATACAAGCTAAGGGAAGGCGAGGGGGCACTTTTTTTACAGGCGGCAGTTTTAATCTACCCAAATGTAAAATTGAAAATCTCTGGGGTAATGAAGGATCAGTAAACTAGCGCTATTCAATTCATAAAAATTCATTTTAAAAAAAAGAATTCTTATCGAAAGCCCGACCCCTTGTAACAACAGAAATTCCAAGTAATACAATTTATGATAGGGTACTAACCATTCAATAAAATTATTGAACCTTTCATTTATTTTAGATATAAAATTCCATGCAGTTTTAAACTCTATTGTAAAAGGAATTTTTTACTCCGTTCTATTGCAAACATTTGGTCTGAGGTATAAATCCCGTTCTATATTAAGCAATCATCGCATAACAATAACATTCGACAAATTATTTGTAAATGGAGGTGTACAAAAGTTTGAAACAGTGGTTAGAGAACTTCCAAATCATAGGGCACCAGAAACAGTGTGTACTGACGATTTTTCATTACCCGTATGTGAATACAATTATTGTTGGGCGGTTTTTAAGTACGTGATAATATTGGTCCTACGCAACTGGCCTAGTGTGTACAATTTGACAGGTATATAAAATCCTTTATCGTTTATATTATATTGGGGGTCTTGTCTAGGCGACGTGCAGTTTAAGAAGTTTTGCTCAGGAGCACTTTTGAGCTATTCCAACAAGCAACAAAAATATAAATTTATAGCATAAACTGACGTTTTCCCGTTTTTAAAAATTAAATTTTAAGCTGAAGTGTGGTTTTTTAGAATTTATGTGAATTTTATGTATATGTTTATATTTACATAATTACTTTTTTGTAATTTTGCTAAATATAATATGTATGTGTTCCTTTACCTAAATGGAAACTATTAGTGAAAGTTTTTACCCTTATTAGAATAATTTCGGGGAGCGGGGAGAGCTCTGATTGAAAAAAAAATAAAAATCAGAAAATGTTCTGCCGTAAAACTGTAATTTTGGATGATGGTAAGGTATTCCACATTATCTAACTTTGCATTGAAACACATTTGAACATATAAAATTAAAAAAAAAAAACGCCTGAGGCGCATTTTATCTCCCCCTTACTTTTTTGTGTCGATCTTTGGAAAAATCAAGAGTTGGCAACCCTTATTTAGAGGGGTGGCAAATTCAGGGACGGACCGCCCCAGACGGCACAAACTGTAGCTACGCCACTGAAGGGCTTTGGGGATCTCCGAAACCATTGAACATAAGGGGATAGTTAAATCACTTAAGAAGTGTTTTTACATGCTTAATAAAAATATAAACTGAAAACGTATATACAGGGTGTCCCAGTTATCGAGAACAGCATGGGAATCTTGTAAGCGGTAAGAAATACAGAGTTGGTTGATGTATGGGTTGTTAGGTTTAAATTGTGGACCAATCAAGTATATTTTTTTTTTTACATAGATGAAATTAGATAGTGTTCCAACATGGGAAGAAATTAAAAATTCAATGGTATTTCTTGGTATTAAAAATGTCGTGGACAATGCAAGATGTTTTGATCAAGTTAACAATTTAAGAGTATTTAAAAAAAAAAAGAATTACAAAAAATTTAAAAAATCAGATTTTCTGAAACAAATGCATAGCCTATTTGAAAACAAATACAGTCGAATTTCATTCTGAATTATTAAAAGTTTGTCAGTTTTTGCAATTCTTGGCTTAAACGCTAATGTAGAGGAAATATTTTCCAAAATCCGCTAACAGAGGAGCAAAGGAAGAAATAAGTTCAAAATGTTCACTCTCCAAGGTATTTCGGACATCATTTATAATCATAAAAATATTTTCACTTTTCCATGGGACACTATTGCTATCTCCGTAAATAATGAAAATACAAGGTTGGTTAAATGGGACAAAAGTTGGCTATTTAGGAGTGTAGTTTTAACCAGATCTTGTTTTGTTTAAAAATTCCATGGCTTGCGTGATATAACGAAAACACCGAAATCGATCAGAATTTTTAAACTTTAATATCTCGGCTATTGTTGCGAATACACAAAAACGTCAAAGGAAAAATGTTTTGTAAATTTTGTTTATTATAAGACGACGATAGTCAGATTTGTTTATGAATTATCGTGCGAGATATTTGACAAAACTACTTTTTTTTTTTAAATGGCAGTCTTAGTAGGTGATGACAGATTTAAAGATTATTTTTTTCTCTTTACAATGGTATAATATTTTGTATGTCTATTTTGAAATTCTAATAAATGATACCGCAGACAAATAGTAACTGTCATTTGGCATTTAATTATTTGTTTTTTGTTTTTATTTTCATAGATAGCTTGATAAGTGATGGGTAAAATACGATTTTTTTTCATTTTGCGACTTGTTTATAAAAATAGGTAATATCTCATTTAAACGAGATAAAAAAAGCACATTCAACTATTCCATAGCCAACTTTCCGGCCCATAAGAAAAAATGGAATTAGGGGTAATATCTCGAAAATGGTAGGTGTAAAAAAAATCTAAAATGACAGTTACATTCTACATTTAAAAAGTACCTTCAGAAAGTACAAATAAAATTGCTCTAACGATTAACACAAAAAAGTTATGAGAGAAAAAAGAAATTCGACATTTTCATATTTTTTGCTATAACATCTGAAGCACGACGAATTTTGTACTTTTAAAAATTGATGGTGGCTCGTCTCATCCTTAGGAAAAATTCATCTAATTTAAACAAACCTGTATCTCTTATAATAAGCGAGATCCCCATGCTGGAAATGTAATCTGGGACACCCTGTGTATAGATAATGAAAAGAAAACTTTCAAAATAAAAATTAAAAACTAATGAAAAGTAACAGTTGTGAAAGCGACCATTTGTGACACGATCATATCCAAAGTACCGTGTGTCTTGCATTGCACCAAAGTCCAACCGGTTGATTGATGACGTCATTCACCGGTAGATATGTGGTTTCTCAAAAATAGCGGTTGAATGTAAAGACGCAAGCGGTGGAACCGTGATTATTTCTTACGTAACCACCTGTACGGTAAACAATAATGGCTGCTACCCCTTCCATAATCCACCAGAAAAACATCGACTTCAAGTTCGGTGGATTAATAGGCCGCCGATGGCACCAAAAACTCCCCCCGGTGTAATACAAGAAATACGCCATGTTTCCACCACACTTTAACCGGTTAAATGTAAGACAGTTTTTGACTGTTTTGGTGGCACCGGTGCCATCGCCGGTGGAATGTAAGACACACGGATACAGTTAATCGCAGTTTCGCAGTGAATCTACCAAGCCGCCATAACAGTGTACACCATCTGAAATTTACCATAACTTTTGTTAAGTAAAAAAATGGAGTCAACTTTAAATACCACAGATTACTATAAATCTGAACGACTGATACAACATAAAGTGTACGTAAGAAAAGCAAAAGAGGAAACAATAAAGTCGGAGCCAGAAGAATGTAATTTACAAAATAATTTAATAAATCACGAATATGGACATTCAGCTAACATTTTTCAAGTAAATGAAGAGTTTTCAAACACTGAAATTAAAACTGTAGATGAGATTGAAAAAATAGAAATAAAAGAAGAACCATTAGCATCTAATGACTATTTACAAAACTCTACAAATAAATTTATTAGGAATGCTGATAACAATGAAAACAGAATTAATAGAGCAAAAGAAATGATTGATGAAAGTGCAGAAAGAAAACACTTAAATATATTAGATTCTATACTAGAAGCCAGTATTGTAATTATAAATGATATTAATGATCTCAATATCATGTCAGATGTATCAACGTCAGGTACAGCAGCATGCGATTTGGAATTGACACATACAAGTGAAATTATAGAAACAAAAGGTGAAACCGATGTTAAAAATTTACATGATGTGAAACATTTGATGAGATGGAACGAACACAAAAGCAAGGACAAAACATATACATGTACAATTTGTAATAAACATTTTAAACGTAAATGCAGCCGAAATGTTCATATGAGAACACACACTGGCGAAAAAGCTCATAAATCTGACAGTTGTGAGAAATCTTTTAACGACAGTAATAGCTTACGTGTTTATATGAGAACACACGCTAAACCATATAAATGTGACATTTGTGAGAAATGTTTTAAAAAGAGTGGTACTTTAAGGATTCATATGAGAACACACACTGGTGAAAAACCATATAAATGTGACCTTTGTGAGAAATGTTTTAATCAGCGTGGTCATTTAAATGATCATATAAGAACACACACTGGTGAAAAATCATATAAATGTGATAATTGTCAGAAATCTTTTAACCGGAGTGATACTTTAAAGGTTCATATGAGAACACACACTGGTGCAAAACCGTATAAATGTGACATTTGTGAGAAATTTTTTTATGAAAGTGGTGCTTTAAATGTTCATATGAGAACACACACTGGTGAAAAACCATATAAATGTGACATTTGTGAGAAATGTTTTAACGACAGTTATAGCTTACGTGTTCATATGAGAACACACACTGGTGAAAAACCATGTAAATGTGACATTTGTGAGAAATGTTTTCAACAGAGTGGTGCTTTAAATGTTCATATGAGAACACACACTGGTGAAAAACCATATAAATGTGATATTTGTGAGAAATGTTTTAAAAAGAGTGGTACTTTAAGGATTCATATGAGAACACACACTGGTGAAAAACCATATAAATGTGACCTTTGTGAGAAATGTTTTACTCAAAGTAGTCATTTAAATGATCATATAAGAACACACACTGGTGAAAAATCATATAAATGTGATAATTGTCAGAAATCTTTTAACCGGAGTAATACTTTAAAGGTTCATATGAGAACACACACTGGTGCAAAACCGTATAAATGTGACATTTGTGAGAATTTTTTTTATGAAAGTGGTGCTTTAAATGTTCATATGAGAACACACACTGGTGAAAAACCATATAAATGTGACATTTGTGAGAAATGTTTTAATGACAGTAATAGCTTACGTGTTCATATGAGAACACACACTGGTGAAAAACCATATAAATGTGATGTTTGTGAGAAATGTTTTAACAACAGTAATAGCTTACGTGTTCATATGAGAACACACACTGGTGAAAAACCATATAAATGTGACATTTGTGAGAAATGTTTTAACGACAGTAATAGCTTACGTGTTCATATGAGAACACACACTGGTGAAAAACCATATAAATGTGACATTTGTGAGAAATGTTTTAAACAGAGTGGTACTTTAAGGATTCATATGAGAACACACACTGGTGAAAAATCATATAAATGTGATAATTGTCAGAAATCTTTTAACCGGAGTGATACTTTAAAGGTTCATATGAGAACACACACTGGTGCAAAACCGTATAAATGTGACATTTGTGAGAAATTTTTTAATAAAAGTGGTGCTTTAAATGTTCATATGAGAACACACACTGGTGAAAAACCATATAAATGTGACATTTGTGAGAAATGTTTTAACGACAGTAATAGCTTACGTGTTCATATGAGAAGACACACTGGTGAAAAACCATATAAATGTGACATTTGTGAGAAATGTTTTACTCAAAGTAGTACTTTAAATGATCATATAAGAACACACACTGGTGAAAAACCATATAAATGTGACATTTGTGAGAAATGTTTTAAACAGAGTGGTACTTTAAGGATTCATATGAGAACACACACTGGTGAAAAATCATATAAATGTGACATTTGTGAGAAATGTTTTAACCACAGTAATAGCTTACGGGTTCATTTGAGAATACACACTGGTGACAAATCTAAATTTTAAATGTGGCGTTTGTGAGAATTTTTATAATCAAAGTAGTAAACTGAACACACTTGTGTAAAATGTATATATTTTCAAAATCGTTTCTCGAGTACATAACAAGTACAAAAATGTAATGTAATTAATAAATATTGAAAATTTGAATTTAATCTTTTGTTTTAATTTTTAAACACAGCTTTCAACAATACGCTTATTCAGAGTTTTTATTTGCCGTGATTTAAAATATATACAGGGTGTTTCACTTTTCCATGGGACACTATTGCTATCTCCGTAAATAATGAATATACAAGGTTGGTTAAATGGGACAAAAGTTAGCTATTTAGGAGTGTAGTTTTAACCAGATCTTGTTTTGTTTAAAAATTCCATGGCTTGCGTGATATAACGAAAACACCGAAATCGATCAAAATTTTTAAACTTTAATATCTCGGCTATTGTTGCGAATACACAAAAACGTCAAAGGAAATTTTTTTTGTAAATTTTGTTTATTATAAGACGACGATAGTCAGATTTGTTTATAAATTATCGTGCGAGATATTTGACAAAACTACTTTTTTTTTTAAATGGCAGTCTTAGTAGGTGATGACAGATTTAAAGATTATTTTTTTCTCTTTACAATGGTATAATATTTTGTATGTCTATTTTCAAAACTAAGCGAAATAACCTACAAAAATGCAAAATCTTAAGATAAAAATCAAGGTTGCTATGGAAAAAAAAACAATAACCGACTTCAATTGTTTTATTTCGACCATTGCTTTTGATTATAATAATAGTGTTAATTAGAAATAATGTAAATCGACATCTGTAAATATTTTAAATTCTTTTTTGCTAATGTCTTATTGCTAGTGAGAGGTATAAATTACATTCATGTTAAGACTATTAATATGATTATTTTAATTTCGCAATATCACTGTTTAAAGAGTGACATAATAGACAAGCAGAGCTCGAAATAAAACAATTGAAGTCAGTTTTTGTTTTTTTTTTCCATGGCAACCTTGATTTTTATCTTAAGATTTTCCATTTCTTTAGGTTATTTCGCTTATTTTTAAAAATAGACATACAAAATATTATATCATTGTAAAGAGAAAAAAAATATCTTTGAATCTAAGTTATCACCTACTACGACTGCCATTTAAAAAAAAGTTGTTTTGTCAAATATTTCGCACGGTAATTTATAAAAAAAAATTTATCGCCATCTTATAAATAACAAAATTTACAAAACACTTTTCGTTTGACATTTTTGTGTATTCGCAACAATAGCCTAGATTTTAAAGTTTAAAAATTGTGATCGATCGATTTCTGTTTTTTCGTTATATCACGCAAGCCGTGGAATTTTTAAACAAAACAAGATCTGGTTTAAAATACACCCCTAAATAGCTAACTTTTGTCCCTTTTAACTAACCTTGTATTTTCATTATTTACGTAGATAGCAATAGTGTCCCATGGAAAAGTGAAACACCCTGTATACAGGGTCCTTCATTAGTACGTTGATGATAACAACTTGGCAATGTCAGAACAAATTTCTTTGAAACTGTGTAGGACTATAATAGTGTCACAATGGTTGTTGACTAGTTAAAATTTTAAAATAACACACAGGCCCACAGGGTGTTCCTTATGCCTGGTCCATTTGGTCAAACTTTAAACTTTTTTTTTAATGGAACACCCTATATATTTTTACATATTCTTATTGACCATGTAGTTTTCTTTAAAAAGAATTAAAGGTAAATTACGTCTAAAATCAGTATTTCTTGAGTTAGTGCCGTTTCCTTGATAATTTACGGATACAAACACAATATTTAATAGCACACTAAACTAGTAGATTTTGAAAATACATATCTCGAAAATTTGTTTTAAATGTCAAATGCAACTCCATTTTTACCATTTGACTGTATTTTGCATTGTTTTTTTAAATTAATTTTAAGGAAATACTAGTTTAATACATTTTTTTTTGTTTTTGGAAAAAGGGCATAATAATTATTTATTTACGGGACTATTGCGAAAAAATCAACTACAAAATCGTTTATTGTATATTCTAATGAACATAATATGACTAATCGAATGCATGCTACTGAAAATATTCTGTTTATAGGAACAGTAGATAGTTAATATTAAGAATATTAATCGTTTTTTTTTTAAATACTAGTTGTGCACTTCAGGTATACGAAAGTAATCATGCAATATGCGTTTTAAGCATTTTGTCATAGCCTGGAAAATAAAACTCTTTTATGTAGATCAAATTTTAAGTTTTATGTACTTTTTATTAAATTAATTTTTGATCTGACAAATCTCTTAGTTTAATGATGAAAATATAATTGTATTTGACATTTTAGCTAAGCGCACATTACTGCCGGAGCGGGTCGCATCGCATTTTTAAAAATGCGGCAGCGCACACTAGTGTTACCGTTCGCGCTATTGGTCATCCCTACTCCACTCTTCGACCAATAGCGTGCAACGCTCTGGCACGCACCGGGTATATATACTGGTCAAATTGCACGGTCTGGACAAGTCGCTTCTGGTACGCAAACAGTAGTTTTATTATTACTAAGTGCTAAAGTATGACTTCGAGGCTCGCACCACAGCGGAGTACGCAATGCAGTGGTGCGCAGCCTCAACCGAGTTCGTTACTACCGTCGTCTACCATATCACCGGTGCCGACCCGGCACCTCCACCTCTACGAAGCGGACACCGTCGCCTCCACCATCAAACACAACGCCGCGGAAGTCCCGTCGGTGTTAATTGTCGCCCAAACGTGTGGCCTTTTCCAAACGGACGTTTGGAAGAACCCGCCCTGCCGTACAGCTAGCCGTCTCCGCCGACGCACCGTCTCCGCCGACGCACCATCTCCGTTGCCGACGGATCGTCTCCATTGCCGTCTCACCGTCAATCCAACAACGGCAACCCATATGTGTTTGCCTAACACACCCGCTGCAGCCAGCAGCACCGTTCACCCTTCTGGGGGAGGATAACCCTCCAGTGGCGCCCAACATCATCATCATCGTTCCAACCTGAAGAACCACCAACCTGACAACCGGCAGCACAGTTCCGTTCGAAACATCGCCGATGCTCCGTCTACTCCGTCAACGCCAGTCCGCAAGCCGCCTTCGACCACGCTGAGCCGACACACATGCGCCCGCATAACCGCGCTCCTGGTCAAGCCTTCGACTGGCACTTCCACAGACAGCATCGCCGACATCGACAACTACCTTCAGCCGTTGCCTCAAGCTCCAGGGGAACTACATCAACCATCCTTCAACCACTTCGCAAACATCCTTCCTACTTACTTACCTTCCTATTCCAACTTCCATCATCGACGCAACTTCCTATCCACCACTCGCACACTTCCATCCAACCTTCAACGTTCACGAAATCCAATGGACCAACTCCGACAACTACTACAACCGTCATCGTAGCACATCCTACATCGTGGCCAACGTCCTTCCACACCACGTCAACTCACGAGCCGCCTTTCGTCCAGCCGAGCCATTCCAAGGTTGAGTCCCCATTGACTCACACCGCCGCGCTCCTGGAGAAGCCGTCTGAGTGACACATGGGACATTATCACGTCAGGCTATCCTACGTGTGAGCCCCACTGCTCACACAGCCTCCGTGAGAAGTCCAGCCGCCAGGAAAACGACGTCCGACTCCATCCGATCGCCACATCCAAGTCCCGGGGGGACGCTCATCGTCGCAGCGCCCGCTGTCCATGACGTCACGTTCCTTCGTCGCTCCTAGGGTACGATGGGCCTCCGCGGCTAACGATACCGTATCCCAACCTACGAGCATGAAGTGAACCTCTGACGTCCACATCGTGCCACGCCAGCCTTCATCATTGGTGAGCTACATCGCAAAACCACTCCGTCCAACCCCCGAGGACCCAACGTCATCATCACCCTCTGGTCCACATCGACACCATCCAGCGTGAACACCACACTTCTCGAAGCCATTGGAACAGCCACTACGCCTGACGTCAAGCCAGCCGACCACCACGCCGAGCCAAGGACGCGCTCCTTACCACTGCGCTCCGGGATGGTCAACCTAGACGTCCGGACCAAAGGCTGCCTCCAATCACTCGACTCCGCCATCCAGGCCATCTCACTTTTGTATATAACTTATTCTTTTTTGTACATTTCCTATTTTCATCCTTGTACATTTCGAATATTTTTGTATATTACCGTTCTGTATATTTTTTGTAAATAAAAAGATTTTCCACCGTGCAATTTGACCTTCGAGGAAGGGGTGGTGTTACCGTTCGCGCTATTGGTCATCCCTACTCCACTCTTCGACCAATAGCGTGCAACGCTCTGGCACGCACCGGGTATATATACTGGTCAAATTGCACGGTCTGGACAAGTCGCTTCTGGTACGCAAACAGTAGTTTTATTATTACTAAGTGCTAAAGTATGACTTCGAGGCTCGCACCACAGCGGAGTACGCAATGCAGTGGTGCGCAGCCTCAACCGAGTTCGTTACTACCGTCGTCTACCATATCACCGGTGCCGACCCGGCACCTCCACCTCTACGAAGCGGACACCGTCGCCTCCACCATCAAACACAACGCCGCGGAAGTCCCGTCGGTGTTACTAGAAGCGTGTCGGGCCGGATCGCATCGCATCGCATTAAAATGTGGAGTAATGTTTCCTTGCATTTATTGATCGACATTGCTTATGACTGACTGCACGTTTAGATAGTTTCGATGGTTCTGATAAAGATTTATTTCAACTGCTCTTCGATGGGGAGATAAAACATAATTTACATAATTTTTGGACCAATGACACTGCCACTGGAGTGAAGTAGACAAAGAAGGAAGTACGACATTAGAAACATTCCAAGATTTACCAAAATACCAGTTATCATGCTGCACAAAAAGCTATGTACATTCGTGCATTCGTGACAACTTTAAAATAGTTTTTTCATCCCAAACTGAAGTTAACGCTGTACCATCTGGGCTTCGACCAATTGGTGATGGGTTGGTTCACTATGCAATATGATAATGACTTTAAACCAGGGCTGTGGAGTCGGAGTCGGAGTCGGAGTTTAGGAGAAATTTCTGGTCAATGGAGTCGGAGTCGGAGTCGGAAAAAATGTACCGACTCCGACTCCGAGTACAACAAAAAATTGCGAGATGGTCCTTTGCCGCAAAGTTTAAACTCAATTTTTAAATAATTTTTTTATGTTTGTTTTTTTTTTGCTATATTACACACCATAAAATGTCTTAGTATTTAATTTGGTCGGAGTCGGAGTCGGAGTCGGAGTCGGTCCACTAAAATTATCAGGAGTCGGAGTCGGAGTCGGAGTCTACCTTTTTTTTTCCCGACTCCGCAGCCCTGCTTTAAACACAAATCAAGATTGCGCAGAGGCTATTTAAAAGAAAAAGAGGCAGAAGGTCTCTTGAATAACATGATTTAACCACCACCATCTCCGGATATGAATCCTAGAGCTCGTATGAGAAGAGTTCGATGGTAAAGTTCGCGAAAAATTTTTTTCATCAAAAGTTTTGCTTTGGATCACATTATTAGAAAAAATGGAGAAGAACTTTACCAGTCACAATAAAAAAATTAGTTGCTCGCATGCGAAGATTGCTAAGAAATATCAGTAAGTAAATTTAAACGGCTTTTTTGACGAAAATTCAGTAATACAAGAATACAACTAGTTTTTGTACTCTTGCTTAATTTTATGAAATTCCAATTTTAAGGTGATTAATTAATATAATTTTAATTATATGTATATTACGTATTTATGTTATTCAGTAAAAATTTCGTTTATATTTAAAGAACATTTTTTGTGTTTAACTTTACTGTTCTCAAACTTTTAATCGGAAGTGTAAGTAGCTCTTTATTAATTTCAGAAAAAAGTATGTGACCTATACAGGGTGACAATAATCTACATGTGTTGTATGGGTAACTTTGTTATTACAAGAGTAACAAAGTCGGTTAAATTAGCAAAGTTGGGCAGAATTTCAAGACGAATTTAATGCCATTTTGACATTTGGTCTACACCTTCAACTTTTTTAAATATTTTGAACAAACCAAAAACAGACGATTTTTTCAATGGTAAATAATTCCACAGCCACCTATGTTAAAACCAAAGTGTGAATTGATTCCTTTAGATATTTTTACGTAGAATTAGAAAAAAATATTTAAAAAGTCATAGCTCACTCGATTTTCGAGATATAAGCCAAACTTGACTTTTTTTAAATGGCAACCATAGTTGGCTATGGGTTCATTAAATAGCTTATTTTCTTCTGATTTCAAAAATGTATGGGTTGTCATATCTATTTCCATTAGTTTTCTTACAATTTGCAAAAACCGAAATTATTACTAAATAGTATAAGGGTGCCTTGGAATTGGACAAGAATGTCATGTTTTCTTGCTTTATATCTAATCATCAGAAACAATTGAAATTACTAGTAAAATAATTTAATTGAACAATAACAAATAAAATACTTCGTGGCTAATATTAATAAACTACTAACATAATAATTAATGACTAAAATTAAATTAAAAATTATAATAATGCTTCAAAGTGGCCACCATTTTCTTGAACACACAGTTGACACCGTTTTAATATTTCACTTTGCACTTTTAGTAAAGTATTATGTCTGATTTCTGCTACAGCTGCTCTTATGTTGGTTTTCAGGTGATCAACACTATGGGGCTTTTCTTTATAAACTTTATCTTTAATAGTTCCCCATAGAAAAAAATCAAGAGGCGTTAGGTCCGGAGACCTGGGAGGCCATGCAATGGGACCTCTGTTACCTATCCAGTTAGGAAATTTTTCTAATAAATAGTTTGATACTATTTGTGCATTGTGAGCTGGTGCTCCATCATGCTGAAAGTAATTCAAATTTTGAATCAAGTTCAATGGAAGATCGTCCAACATTTCTTCTAATTGATTTTGTAAAAATAACAAATAGCGCTCTGAATTTAAATTTTCCTCATAAAAATAAGGACCGAGTATTTTTGTACCAAGAATGGCACACCAAACATTGATACTAAAAACATGTTGATCACGTCTTTCAACCGTTAAGTGTGGATTTTCCCTCGCCCAGTAAATATGATTTTTTCTATTAAATAATCCATTGTTTGTAAATTTTGCCTCGTCAGTAAATAAAATTGATTGAGAAAAGAGTTCATGTCTTCGACTTTCTTCTACGAACCATGTAGCATAGTTTAATCTTCTATCCAAATCTGTTGGGTACAACGTATTTCCAATATGATGATGATAAGGATTAAAATTATTTTGTTTTAAAATTATTCTTGCTTGTTCTCTGGATACGTTACACTCAAGTCCGATTTCTCGTACAGATGCAGTTGGTTTAAAAGTATTGTATGCCAAAACAAGTACCTCTGTATCTTCATTAAAATTTATTTTGGCATCTTTTGGTTTAGAAAATGATCCATACTGTTTTAAATTAGCTTCGAGTTTTGCAAACAATCTTTTATCTGGCTGCCTTCTTTCCATGTATGTTAGTAGATATAATTCCGATGCTGCGTTTACATCACGATTACAACTGTAGTAGCAAAATAACATATCATTTTTTTCTTCCCTCGAATAAGCCATATTTTTTATTTTTTTAAACTTTTATCACAATTACTTAACACATTCACATCAGTAATTAGCAGCAAAACAGAACTTAGTTTGACAACTAATTAAAAAAAAACAAAAAATGCTCTCCAGTTCCAAGGCACTCACATACTATTTAGTAATAATTTCGGTTTTTGCAAATTGTAAGAAAACTAATGGAAATAGATATGACAACCCATACATTTTTGAAATCAGAAGAAAATAAGCTATTTAATGAACCCATAGCCAACTATGGTTGCCATTTAAAAAAAGTCAAGTTTGGCTTATATCTCGAAAATCGAGTGAGCTATGACTTTTTAAATATTTTTTTCTAATTCTACGTAAAAATATCTAAAGGAATCAATTCACACTTTGGTTTTAACATAGGTGGCTGTGGAATTATTTACCAATGAAAAAATCGTCTGTTTTTGGTTTTTTCAAAATATTTAAAAAAGTTGAAGGTGTAGACCAAATGTCAAAATGGCATTAAATTCGTCTTGAAATTCTGCCCAACTTTGCTAATTTAACCGACTTTGTTACTCTTGTAATAACAAAGTTACCCATACAACACATGTAGATTATTGTCACCCTGTATACATAAATAATGTACAATTCCAATGTGTTGCCGACAATAAACACGTGCCTAAAATCCGTGAGGTATCGCACACTTGGACGGATCGCAACGGGTCGCATCGCATCGCGAGCAAAAATCCGCCTGCCAGACGATGCGACGATGCGATGCGATGCGACCCGCTGCGATGCGTTGCGATCCGTCTCTAGTGTGCGATAGATCATATAAAACATTAATTTTCGAGACATTTTCAAAGCCTGCTAATTTAGTGCTATTAAATATTGTGTTTGTATCTGTAAATCATCAAGGAAACCGCAATAACACGAGAAATACTGATTTTAGACATAATTGGCCTTCAATACTTTTGAACAAAATTACATGATCAGTAAGAAAATGTAAAAATATACAGCGTCTTTCAAAAAGTCTGCAACAAATGGAAAAAAAAATTATTAATGATTTCTCAGAAAATTTTATTCTTGATAAAAGTTGGTGCATGGTATAAAACATATTAAGATTAAAAAAAGTTCAATAAAAAGTCATAGGACACTAGATTTTAATGATTTTTGAAATATTTGCAGGGGTAAAGTACAAAACAAAATTATAAGAAAAAGTTATTTATAATCTCAAAATAAGGCTAGATTTACATTTTGACGGTCAAATTCCAATTTTTATTTTTTAAGAAATTTTATGCACTAGTGAATATTTCAAATTCGTTAAAATCTAGTGTCCTATGACTTTTTATTAAACTTTTTTACACCCAGTGCCGCGACACCGAATGTTAAGGTGCATTTAAATCAGAGCGAACAGAAGCGAACGAACGAATTCGTTCGGTCAAGCTCGCGCAATTTGCATGGAGAAGCGAAGGCGAGCGAACGAATTCGTTCGCGTTCGCACAGGTTCCGTCGCGTGTCGGTAAACAAGCGAATCATCAAAGGAAGTTCGTGCTCGATTTGCATGGTGCATTTTGTAGCTAGCTTACCAAATTTTCGTAAAAATAATGCAAAATTCAAATAAAAGAGCGGAAAGTAAAAACTCAGACATTTTTGCACATTTTAAAACTTCCTCCCACTCCAATTTTCGGATCCAATGAGCTGTTAAGCCGGTGTCCCACGGCCTGTGACTCGGCGAGCCTGACGCGAAGTTTGTCATACCTCGCGTCGTGGGACAGCACAGGCTCGGCATGGCTCGTGGTGGCTCGCCCTTTCAACGGGTGTCCCACGGCCTGTGACTCGGCGAGCCTGACTCGGTTTGTCATACCTCGAGTCGTGGGAACGCACAGGCTCGTGGTGGCTTGTGGTGGCTCGCCCTTTCCCGTGAAATGGCGGTAAATCGACAGACATCAAAGGCTTGTGGCTCGACGGATGACGATCTTCAGCACGCTCGTGCACCTGTTCTCACGGCTGTCTAGGTTTTATAGGGAGATTAGCCGCCTTTACACACAGACGCTTTACTGCGCGATTAAAGGACGTGTATGCTTTCGCGCGCGAAAGATTGCGTGTGTATAGTTCATTTCAAGATATTTTAACCTTACTTACTGGATTTAGCAATGATTATTATTAGGCACCCGTGGAGAGATAAGATAATCCCTTGAAAATCTGTTAAGTGTTCAGAGGCGTATTAAATAATAACAGTTTTGAGTGTAGATATACACCAGCCTTAAAACTAACATTTTTATCAGATTTAAAATCATTGTCATAAAATAACACACCTACCTGACATAATTAATTTTCAGAATCACTTTCGTTATTACCATCTAATGATATAATGCAAGTTTGGTTTACATCTGCATATTGTAAATACTCATTCTCAATTTTAATGACGTGTTCAATCGAATTTTTCCAACTTTGGGGCGTTGCATTCAAAATTGCATCTTTAGTTTTTGCAATAATTGTGGCTTCACTAAATTTTGGGTTATTATTCGTGCGACGAATGTGTTGTTTCAGTTGCCCACAAATTAATTCTATTGTATGCAATGATAAGGAGGTAATTTCAAAACAGAATGTCCATGTACTATCGCAATATTGTCAACATAATATTGTTTTTCAATTTTTTTTGTTTTAAGTACCTCCAACAATTTATGCTTTGAATATGTGTCTTCGTAGAAGAGATTATTTTGCTCCAAAAATAGTTTTTTTTCATCTTTACTGCTATTTGAAGCGGGAACCTTTATTATTTGTCTACTATGATATGATGCATTATGCATCACTATCACGCTTTTTTTTTTGGCAACACCGGTAACAATTTATTTTTAAACCATTCTTCGATTAACTTTGATGACATGTCTTCGTAATAATCAAGACGGCTTTTTTGAATATTTTTTGCAAAAAGCAAAACTTCTTCAATCCAACCATTTTCTGAGCCCGCGTGTAAAATGATTATTCTTTTTGCTCGATTATGAGGCACGTTTAGCTGGCATTCGTTTTTGTCGTCGATCCATCCTTTCTTTATCGTATCATTTGTGTCGTACCACGTTTCATCTAAATAACAAATAAATCGACCTTCGTCTCGATTTTTTTAAACTGTTGCTAAATATTGGTATCGCAACTTTCTTATTCTATCACATTCCATAATATTGAGACGTTTATTAATTGTCTGATATTTGAAACCGTTTTCAATTAAAGTACGCCATAATGTTGATCTGCTGCACGTTACATCTGTATTTTCTATAAGTTTATTATGTAGACTGTCTATAGTTGCTACGATATTTTGTTTATAAAGATTATAAAGCGTTCTTCGAATTATATCTATATTCCAGCTTTTACTTTTTCTGTCACCATTATCATTTCTTGTTTTTCGTTCTTGAACATCATGTTTCACTATGTTATAAACACTACAGTAATTAACTTCTGCTAACTGTGACGTTCTTTTAATTATTTCTTTATAACACATCTCTTTATTTTCATTTTTTAAGTTTTTATAGACATTTAGTACTATATTTTTGGCTTGGATAGCAAGATGAGATTTAATTTTTAAACAAGTTTTTTCTGATACGACTTCTTCGTTCGTTTGAGATTCCTCACACCAAGGTCTCCACATGTTTTATTTTGTGAATATAACAATAATAAAGTTAACACTTTGAGAATAACTTTGTCACTAAATATACAAATGTTTACTTTAACAAAATCTTAACCCTTGTTTAAACCTGTTTACCACACGCTAGTCGTTCAAAACATATGTAGTTGTCTAAAGATGAATATCCGCCTGTAGACGAAAGAATTAATAACGGATTCTATTAATTTATATATGAAAAGTAAAGAATACAAAATTAGAAATTTGCGTGTTAAGGCATACAGAAAAATAATAGACTTTTGAAAAGAACGAGGATTTCCGGAAGCCAATTGAGATTTAGTTGAAAAATAAATCAAAGTTTGAGGAGATCCTTTAGAAAGGAATTAAAAAATACCGTGAAAGCCAGCGAAGCGGATGTGGTACTAATAAAGTATATCATTCGTCGCTGTGGTATTACAACTTGCTTCTATAGTCTTTCACCCAAAACCTCCGTTTTTGTCTTCTACTTTTTAAGACTTCACTTACACCAGCAAAAGCCGCAGCCAGTGCGATATTTTTTATTTTAAATTCAATTTCTTACGCAAAGTAAAATTAACAAAACCTCGCACTCCAGCTAAAAGTGTGCAACTTGCAGGCGCTCCACGAGATTCACTGTCGCTAAGCAAAGCGTGCGCGATTCAGCTTTAAGTTGGAGCTCGTCATGGCTCGCGACTTGCCAAGCCACGAGCCGTAGCTCGGAATTCGGCAGACCACGAGCCTACAAGCACGAGCCGCGAGCCGCGCGAGGCTCGCCGAGTCACAGGCCGTGGGACACCGGCTTTACAATGTTGCCAGACTATCAGATTTGCATAATTTTGCAACATTGGCCGCATTCCACTCAAGCACCGTGCACATCGGTACATGTACTGCCAGTGTTCCATCAATCTGTGCACATGCACGGCGGTACGACAACTACTCCTAAAGTGTACTTAAAAATTATGCCGGGCACTTGTAGAACTGAACTAACATAACCTCAAATTTTCATGTGATTGACAGTGGTGTGAGAAAAATGGATGACACTTGCACGGTAATGTCCTAAAATCCTAAAAATATAATATAATAATCAATGTTTCAACTGCAAAATAGTTCACTACAATCATAAACTGAAAATTTTGAGGTTAAGTATAAATACGTAAACGTTACACATGCACTTTGCTACACCGACCGTTCCATTCATTGTGTACCGTACACATACAATAAGTGTACCGTGCACTTGCACGGTGCTTGAGTGGAATGCGGCCAATGACTAAACCGTACCATAGCTTACTGTAGTGTGCGCGAGTATCTCATCAGCCTCTTGGCCAACGAGCATAGACGTACATCGGGCTGCCGACCGATATGCATTAAATAGTGTTTAACGCTAAGTTTTTTATACATGTAACTGTGTTATCAGTTGTAACTACTACACATGAATAAACGGTAATGTTTATCAGCGTTATCAGTACTTTACACTTACATTAATTATTTTAAAAATGTATGAGAAAATTATGAAAATCGGAGGAAAGAATAATCCGGGACTTGATTCTTGTTTCGGGGATGAATTGTACAGGGTGGTCTATTTTCGATGTCCATACAGGGTATCTCGGTTATTAGCAGAGATACAAAAAAAACGAAGTACATAGTCTCGATTTATTGTTTTGAGAGAAATTCATTGCCGTAAACAGATTTTTGGCATCTTTTTTAATTTTCGAAATATAGCCAAAAACCGGTTTTTGGCACTTTTCAAAAATGTTAAATATCTCGTTTAAACGAAAAGATAAAAAAATACTTTAAAGACATTTTTGGCATGGTTTTTTGTCCTTAATAAGATAGCGATGTTTAATTTTTTTTTACTCATATCAATACCGATATATTACACCTAACTTTCTTATTTTAAATGAAAACCATAAGCAAATTATATATTTTTGAAAAGCGCAAAAAATAAGCTTTCCATTCATGTCAAAGCCAACTATGGTTGCCATTTAAAATAAGAAAGTTGGGTGTAATATTATATCAATATTTGTATGAGTAAAAAACAATTGAACATCGCTATCTTATTAAGCACAAAAAACCATATCCAAAATGTTGTTAAAGTTTTTCTCTATCTTTTTTTGTAAGCAAGATATTAAACATTTTTGAACGGTGCCAAAAATGGTGTTGGCTATATTTCGAAACACATCAAAAATGTTAAAAATCTCGCTTAAAAAAAAAGGTAGAGAAAAACTTTAAAAACATTTTTGGCATGGTTTTTTGTCCTTAATAGGTTTTTTTTTTTAATTCATACAAATATTGATATATTACATCCAACTTTCTTATTTTAAATGGCATAGTTGGCTTTGGCATGAATGGAAAGCTTATTTTTTGTGCTTTTCAAAAATATATAATTAGCTTATGGTTGCCATTTAAAATATGAAAGTTAGGTGTAATATATCGGTATTGATATGAGTAAAAAACAATTGAACATCGCTATCTTATTAAGCACAAAAAACCATTCCAAAAATGTCTCTAATGTTTTTCTGTATCTTTTCGTTTAAGCGAGATATTTAACATTTTTGAAAAGTGCCATAAATCGGTTTTTGGCTATATTTCGAAAATTAAAAAAGATATCAAAAAACTGTTTACGGCAATGAATTTGTCTCGAAAAAATAAATCGAGACTACGTACTTAGTTTTTTTCTATCTCAGATAATCACCGAGATACACTGTATGGGCATCGAAAATAGGCCACCCTGTACAGTAATTCTGTATTCAGTACAAAATGTTTTCATAAATTTTTATTTGCTTTATTCCTATGTTTAAAAACTGATTATGATACAAAAAAAAAAAAATTAATTAACTAATTATTTAAAACATGGTTGCTTCACTAATACCAATTCCACAAAGGCAAACAGAATTTCCTTTATCAATTTTAGCTCCAATTTCCACAATAGCACAGTTGGCAATATTTATTAAATAACAACTGAAAAAAAAACATCTAATTAGACCCTCTCAGAAATATGCTGAATTTCACTGTATTAGCAAACTTACCGTAAACTCCAATCAGAAGGAAATTTATTTTGATATGTAATCATGTTAATTATATTTTGATTTTTTGATGGATTTATTTCCAGTAAGGAAAAATCACTTTCCACATTTTCTCGTTCATATGAATTGCAAATAATTTTTTGGTAAGCGCCATTGACATGTTTAATTAACAAAACCAAAGACAGGTAATCGATGTGATTTACTTTATCCATATTTTTCGTAACAGTGTATGCAATAAGCAATTTATTTACTTGAATATCACATGAAAATAAATGATGTATGTAAGTTTTGTTTTCGTCAAAACGCTCTTTCGTGATTAAACAAGAAGTGTATTTGTCATGCATCAGTAATTTTAAACAGTTACATGAGCCCAGTAAAGTTGGTACAGTGAAATCTTCAGGTTCTCCACCGATGGAATGTAAACTTTTGGCGAGTTGAGTTTCTTGATCATGTAATTTATATGATTCCTACAACACAAATAATTATTTTGATGTAAAGTTGCTACTCTAATGTTTAGTACCTTATCTACTCCAGTATAAAAAAATGTTTGAAAAGGTTTATTAATTAGATGGGTGTACAAGTAAGGCCACAAACTCCTCCAGAACGCATTGTCTCGGTTAAAAAATCTTTCCAAAATAGTATCTGTTGGCTGCGGAAGGAGAGTCTCGTATGTCCAGCCTTGAGCAAAAATTGCCATGGACAAATTGTATTGTCTAATTTTTTCTGCTGCCTGATTTAAAAAAATATGTAATAATATACAAGGCAGTGGCGTAGCTAAGGGAAGGCGAGGGGGCACTTTTTTTACAGGCGGCAGTTTTAATCTACCCAAATGTAAAATTGAAAATCTCTGGGGTAATGAAGGATCAGTAAACTAGCGCTATTCAATTCATAAAAATTCATTTAAAAAAAAAAAATTCTTATCGAAGTTAGAAGATTAAACGGGCTAGTCGACCTGGCTGCACTGAAAACCCGCCCCCTTGTGACAACAGAAATTCCAAGTAATACAATTTATGATAGGGTACTAACCATTCAATAAAATTATTGAACCTTTCATTTATTTTAGATATAAAATTCCATGCAGTTTTAAACTCTATTGTAAAAGGAATTTTTTACTCCGTTCTATTGCAAACATTTGGTCTGAGGTATAAATCCCGTTCTATATTAAGCAATCATCGCATAACAATAACATTCGACAAATTATTTGTAAATGGAGGTGTACAAAAGTTTGAAACGGTGGTTAGAGAACTTCCAAATCATAGGGCACCAGAAACAGTGTGTACTGACGATTTTTCATTGCCCGTATGTGAATACAATTATTGTTGGGAGGTTTTTAAGTACGTGATAATATTGGTCGTACGCGACTGGCCTAAGTGTGTACAATTTGACAGGTATATAAAATCCTTTATCGTTTATATTATATTGGGGGTCTTGTCTAGGCGACGTGCATTTTAAGAAGTTTTGCTCAGGAGCACTTTTGGGCTATTCCAACAAGCAACAAAAATATAAATTTATAGCATAAACTGACGTTTTCCCGTTTTTAAAAATTAAATTTTAAGCTGAAGTGTGGTTTTTTAGAATTTATGTGAATTTTATGTATATGTTTATATTTACATAATTACTTTTTTGTAATTTTGCTAAATATAATATGTATGTGTTCCTTTACCTAAATGGAAACTATTAGTGAAAGTTTTTACCCTTATTAGAATAATTTCGGGGAGCGGGGAGAGCTCTGATTGAAAAAAAAATAAAAATCAGAAAATGTTCTGCTGTAAAACTGTAATTTTGGATGATGGTAAGGTATTCCACATTATCTAACTTTGCATTGAAACACATTTGAACATCTAAAATTTAAAAAAAAAACGCCTGAGGCGCATTTTATCTCCCCCTCACTTTTTTGTGTCGATCTTTGGAAAAATCAAGAGTTGGCAACCCTTATTTAGAGGGGCGGCAAATTCAGGGACGGACCGCCCCAGACGGCACAAACTGTAGCTACGCCACTGAAGGGCTTTGGGGATCTCCGAAACCATTGAACATAAGGGGATAGTTAAATCACTTAAGAAGTGTTTTTACATGCTTAATAAAAATATAAACTGAAAACGTATATACAGGGTGTCCCAGTTATCGAGAACAGCATGGGAATCTTGTAAGCGGTAAGAAATACAGAGTTGGTTGATGTATGGGTTAGGTTTAAATTGTGGACCAATCAAGTACATTTTTTTTTTACATAGATGAAATTAGATAGTGTTCCAACATGGGAAGAAATTAAAAATTCAATGGTATTTCTTGGACTTAAAAATGTCGTGGACAATGCAAGATGTTTTGATCAAGTTAACAATTTAAGAGTATTTAAAAAAAAAAAGAATTACAAAAAATTTAAAAAATCAGATTTTCTGAAACAAATGCATAGCCTATTTGAAAACAAATACAGTCGAATTTCATTCTGAATTATTAAAAGTTTGTCAGTTTTTGCAATTCTTGGCTTAAACGCTAATGTAGAGGAAATATTTTCCAAAATCCGCTAACAGAGGAGCAAAGGAAGAAATAAGTTCAAAATGTTCACTCTCCAAGGTATTTCGGACATCATTTATAATCATAAAAATATTTCATGTAAAGAATTTTAGGAAAAAAATCAAGAAAATAAGAAACTTTTATCTACACCAAATTTTCAGTGTAGATAAATATAGTAAAAAAGAGGATGGAGATTATTAAATGAAATAATTTTTTTTAGACACAACATGAATAATAGTTATGAGTGCAATTTTTATGATTGATAAAGAATTCTTTTTCAAATGTGCTCTGTTTTTGTCCTCAACACCTGACAATCCTAATCACATGACGTTAAAATTTACCCAGCAAGGCAATAAATAGAAGTAATTGGAAAAAGATAGTCACCTCTACACCTATGGTAGATGAGGATGAGGATAAGTAAGTAAGTAAAGAAATAGAAAAAGTTGACAGTCACATTCGAAAAAATAAGCAGGCTGGGTCAATTTTCAATTTTCAATTTTAATGCTATGCGATGTGTCTAATCTACAAACACCAAATTTGATAATAAGAAATTTGTAAAAACTAAAGTTTTTCAGTTTTTTTCAGGAACTACACATGTAAAAACACTTTTATTTGTTAATTGAAACATCCTTTTATCTCCAACAGTTTCTGTAATCCCCATGTTTAAATATACACTCTGTGTAACCGTAGCACACACAAAAAAAAAGATACAAATATTACTTGAAACAATGTGGAGCGACTACAAAAAGTTTGATAAGATACATTATTACCAGATATGAATTGAAATTTCCTCCACCATAACTATTTCGACCGAATACATCCACTCCCACATAAACATCGAGACATCTATGTTCTGCAGCATTAAAAGTATTTATTAAATTTGCTTCGGTCCATGTATAATTCAAGAAAATTCCATCACAAGCATCAAAGTAACATCTACAAATAAACTTTGATAATAAATGAATACAAAAATTAACACATTATGCACAACCTGTTCAGATTATTTAATTCATTTTGCCATTTTAATGTTCCATCTCTTGTAACACTATCGTACCAGATGATCTCACTCCCCGGTCTTCTTCGATGGCACGCTTCTGTTAGGTTTCTAACAAATTCCTTGACCATCATAGGATCATCTAAATGATTTTCGATGTTTAATAACCATCCATCCATTTTAAAAAGCACACAAATATCAACTAAACAATCCACAAATTTATTCATAGTTTTTAAATTGGCAAAAATTTCATCACAGATAAGTTTACCATGACTCGATTCAGTTATAAATGTACCTATAAATACAACAAATTGGCAAATATTTTGTCAGTGTACTAATTAAGGTGACCAACTTTTTCACAATGAAAAGGAGGACAAATAAATTGAAGAAAAATATACCGGAAATAAAATAAACATTTTATTCATTGCAACAATAATACACTCTAATATGAAAAATGCGCATAATAAAGACATTTGTAACATGTAAATATGCTTACATGCCTATTAATTATTATTTAAATGAGTACTTTTCCACTGAATGAATATTTTTTGTCAATGTATCGAAAAGGAGGACATGTAGGAGGACACTTTTCGAGGGAGACAGGATTCTCAAAAGGACTGTCCTCCCTAAAGGAGGACGGTTGGTCACCTTAACTAATAGATAAAGTATTGAGTAAACATCTACAAAAAAAGATTTACCCAATATTTTAACACCATTTCTATGAGCAACATTTATCCATGAGAATGGTGGAATTGTAATTAAATAATGACTAAAATACACGAACATATCAATGTGACTCCATCGATAAAACGTGTATCCATTGCCTACATTGATAGGCCCAACATACCTAAAATTTTACAATATCAATGTATTTATAAGCTGTCTTAACATTGGCAACTCCCTAACCTTAATAGCTACAAGATCGGTTAAAAAACATACAAAAATACAAATTACTTATTATACAAAGCAATTTACAGATGCTTTCACTTTCTAAAACACTAGTTAGTCAATCATTTACATCTTAAATAAACTCGTTATAAGGATTGTTAGAAAAAACTTTCAGAGAAAAAACTAGTTGTATAAATAATTAAGTGCCGATATTTATTTATTTAATCCCATACTTGAAGATGAATTGAAAAGATGATGGCCATAAGTTGTAAGGTAAATAACTTTAATGGGTTTAGTGGTCTTACTGAAGGCTTCAGTGGGGCATAAAGAAAACTCTTTGTTGATCACCAATATTTCGGATTTATTTTAATCCTTCCTCAGGGTTATCAATGAGAATGTAATTTGAAGTTGAACTACTTGGATCCCAGAGTAGAAATTCATTTAAAAATTGTATTCACAAAGGGGTTAAAATGTTGACTGTATATTATTGAAATTTTAAGTATATTATTAAAATTCGTTTAAATGTAAAATTTACTAGACAAGTCAACTCATATCGTCGAAATACAGTATCACAATATTAAAATAAAAACACAACACAATTTTACATATTAAAATTTGACTGACTAACTAATTTTAGAAAATAACGTCATTTATACACTGTGTCCTTTTACAGGTTTTATATAAAGTCGATGATTACATTATTATTTTTCATAATTCTAATAACTTTGCTTAAAAATTAGATCTAATACCACTAAATGACAAAAAAACGTTTGGCCGTTAAATAATTTTTTTTTTTGTTTTTTCAAAAAATCAATAATTGTTTGGAAATACTATTTTATGAATTTTATACTTCGTTGGTTGAAAGATTCACCTGTAATAATACATCCTACAATGGTTATTTGAATTTAAATTTAGAAAGAAATTTCAAAAAAAGGCTGTTTTACTATTTTATCAATTTACTCTACTTTTTGTTTCGTGGAGTTAATCGATTTGGCAACTGAGCGGCTCATATATGGTTTTCTAGTTTTACAGGATATTTTTAAGATATCTTATTTAAAAAAAATTATTGAATAAACAAAATCAATAAAAGTTTTCTCATATCAAAAACAACCATGCTTTCAAACAAGGTTAAGCAAATTTAAATCAAGTGATTTTTTTTTAAATCATCGATTTAAATCACAGATTACATGAGTACAATTTAATAAAATAAAATTTTATTTCCTAAAATTAAAAAAAAAACAATATAGGGTGGCCATAATCTACATATGTGTTGTATGGATAACTTTGTTATTATAAGAGATACATAGTCGGTTAAATTAACAAAGTTGGGCAAAACTTCAAGACAAAGTTAATGCCATTTTAACCTTTTAATTGTTTTTGTTTTATTTGATTTCAAAATCATATCGTTCTTATTGAAAAATCTTTTACATAACTTTTACCCCATTTAACCATCATTGTATATATTATCTATTATGATATAAAAGTTTCTAATGGTGAACCAAGAATTTTATATTCTCTGCAAATAGTTTTCAATGAACTAAATAAATGAATGTTTCAATTATTTATGTGATTCACTTTAAATGTAATATAAATAATTTTACTTCAAAATTACTTACAAAAGACTGGATTCGAGACTCGGTTCTTCATCATCAGGAACGTGAGTCTCGAAACCACTCTAATTTTTCTACAGAAAAAATTATTCGTAAATAAGATTTTTAAATTTATTTATTCATCTTATAACTAAATAAATAATTAAGTAATTGAAAGATCATGAATTTTACGTACAAAATATTTTAGGTATGATGTCAATGAATCATTTTAATTATATTTGGACCGGTATATATAATATGTATAATAAAATACTATTATCAACATTTTCACTGTTTTCACTATTTACTAGTTAAAGCATGAATGTGTTTTTATTTCTATATAATACAAGAATAAGCGTGTAACTTACTTGTCTTCTAAATATCCACCTTTCATATCATGACAAATTAAAGTACGAGGAACTGAATGCTGATCAAATCTTACTTTTGGTGTAAATCTACTACTTTCGACATGACAATCAGCAACACTATTTTTAATGACTAAATTACTCCGAGGAATTAACTCTATAATGCGGTTAACATAATTTGGTGGGTTTTGTGTATAAGTCCATACATGCGATAAGTTTTCAATAGGTTGACAAATGTTTGGATGATGTTTTAAAGGAGGTGCCGTTTCTACAACATTATCAGTGTTACTAGTAATGGCATCCACCACTTCGTTAGTACAGACGTTTTCTAAAAACAACAATTATTATATAGCACTTAAATTTTATTTAACACATTTTTAAATTATTTATACATCTGTTTAAAAGACAAAAATATAACTTTACCTACCAAGAACACATTTTTGGTCCATGTTGTATACTCAAAACCTAAAACTGTTTAATGAAATTAACTGATATTACAATTGTTTTAATACAACCAACACATTTATCGACAGAAGAGGAAACTGTGCAGGAAACGCTCTACATATTTTCTGCGATAAATATATTAAAAAATTATTTTTTCAGCCCATCTTCCTGCACATAATTTTTAGTTCCTGTAGTTTACTGATAAAGCAGTGGTTTATTATACTTGTTTTTAAAACATTATGCATCGAAATTAACACGATACTTAAATCTAACTGATATTAAATATTCTATATCTTTCCAACATTAAACTAATGGTTGACAAGAACAAACAATCTTGAATTGATCATAATTTTGAAATAATATTGTTGGAATTTTTATTTTTTTAGTAGCAATATTACCAATTCTTTTTAGTATACTTTCAAATTATCTAATACATGTTCCACTTACTATAAAAATTAAAGTATATCGTACCTTCACAATCTATAGCAAATATTTCAGTCATGTGATTAATGTAAATAGTTTATGATAAATGCAATCAGATGATAGCTTCTGAGCAATTATTATCTTGAAATGAAATTATATTTAATATTGTCACATAACTTAGTTGATAGTTTTATAATTTAAATACATTTCGATTGGAAAAATGTCTTTCATAAAAATTAATGACAGTGAAACTAAAATTTTCAGGAAAAATAAAGAAGTGTTTACTTTTACATTTACAACAGGTACGGATAAAGACTACTAATTTTATTTACATATACGTTTTCAATGATTGCAATTTTTTTTAAAAGTGATCTAACCAAACACTTGATAAATGTCATTTAAAAATCACGTGCATATAATTCTTATTAGACATAAAATATAAAGGTAAGGCAGGCAATTTTTGCCTGTACAAAATTAATAATATTGAATAATCAGTTTCATTCTCCCGTGTGTGTAATAAATACATTCAAATGGAACATTTTAAATATCACAAAATTTTAAAATGATTAATCCTACAATTACAATTTGAATTCCGTTTATAGACCATTTTCGTAATCACTGACATATTATATAGATATTTTTCATACTATACTACATACTTAGAAAAATATTAAGGTACGGTGGCATTTGATATATTACTTGTGAACAGGACATGATTTAAAATTTTGCACAGGTGGCCAAAAATTCCAACCACAGAACATACTGATTCCAACTACGCCACTGTTAATTTAATCGGTAAGTAACTGGAGTGCGTTCAGGAATTCGAAACTGGTGTGCTGTGTATCAAAACCCTCGAATGCATTGCGTTCAAAAATTTGTTTGATGTGCACACAATATGCACATTTTACACCCCACCTGGGACTGGTGTGCGGGTGTGCGCACCGGTTGATACACTACAAGGCGCGCACCAACACCAGTTTCGAATTCCTGAACGCACTCCTGGTAAGTAGAACAGCAGGTTGTAAAATACGGCAACAATTAAAGTTGGCCTATGCATAGGTGCCCAAAAATTCTAACTACGCCACTGTTTTATAAGTTAATTTTGTCGGTAAGTCGAGCAGCAGGTTGCAAAATATGCCAACAATTAAAGTTGGTCTAACCGCTTTTTAAATAGTTTACACAGGTGGTCCTTATGTCATTGATTCGATGGGTTATCCTGCCTGGTTGCTAGGTAGGGCCAGATCCAGAACTCTTTTGGCGCCCTGGCCAAGAACAGGAAACTGCAACAATTTATTATGCTAGCTCTACACTCTCGCCGAGTGAACGCAAGTCTATCCGAGCGCGAGAGTGTGGTGGGTGCGCTCGCCTCGGCTCGTGTTCGCTTGCCTCGACTCGCCGGCGCTCCGTTCCGAGTCGGAATTTGGTGGCGAGTCAAAGGAGGCGAGTGGCGAGTGCGAGCGACCCATCCACACTCTCACTCACTACTTTGTTTTTCCAATAAAAATATAAAAATAAAAACATTCAATCAAAATTGCAATGCAAAATATCAAATGTTTTATCAAATTAACTGTCTATTTTTCTGTAAACCTTTATTTTATTATTAGGTATATTAGGTATATTTAGCATTCGTGGACCTGAAAGCAGCATTCGACACAGTACCAAGAGGAAGATTGTGGAACTGCTTAGAAGAACTGAAGGTCACGGAAAAACTCACCAAGGCAATAAAAAGTGTATACAGAAAAGTTATAGCGGAAGTACGAATAAAAGGCAAAAGCTCCAGAAAATTTACACTACAAAGAGGAATCAAACAGGGTGACAGCCTAAGCCCCCTATTATTCAATATTTACATGGACAAAATACTGAAGACCTGTAAAAAAAATACGCCCAAAGTAACAGTCGGCTTCAAAGATCTTTGGCCCATCCAGATACAGTGCCTATTATATGCAGACGATATAATAATAGTGGGGGAAAACAGAGAAGACATACAAAAATCCTTGAACCAGTGGAACGAAACGATACAACAAATGGGAATGGAAATAAACACAGGGAAAACAAAAATAATGAAAATAAACGATGATGACCAGCAAAGAAGATGGGAAAATTGACGCAGAAATCCTAAACAGAACCAGAAAAAGCACGAGAATTTACTACCAACTAAACAAAACTATCCTTGGGAAAAAAGAAATTAATGCACAAACAAAAACCAGAATATACAACACGGTCGTAATTCCAACTATGCTGTATGGTAGTGAAACATGGCCACTAACATCTAAACATGAGAAAAGAATAACGGCAGCAGAAATGAGATTCTTAAGAAAAATAGCGGGAAAAACAAAAAGAGATAAGTGCAAAAATAAAGACATCCAGAATAACCTACAACAAAAACAAATAACCCAGAATATCGAAGAAAAACAATTAAAATGGTACGGACACGTGCAGAGGATGCCGCCAGAATCCATGACAAAAAAAATAACAGAAAGTAGGAGGTATGGGAAAAGGCGGGTAGGAAGGCCAACAGCTAACATGGAAAACAGGATAGAACAAATAGCCCGTGAAAGAGGGAAAACAGTTGGGGAGTTGAGAGCGATGACGGCAGACAAAAAGATCTGGAAAAGCTGGGTGGAGAACCACCAAAAGCCGACGCCGTGAGGCATAAGGCTTAGTAAAAGAAGAAGAAGAAGAAGTATATTGTTGATTTAAAAAAATCTTGAATTACAAATTCAGTTTAGTGTACAGGGTAAGTCAGTTTGACTGTCGTACCCCTATAACTCTGTTAATTTAAGAGGAAACCCCTATAAACCTTATATTTTTGTAAATCGGGGAAATGTTTTTACCAAATGACGTACATATGTTTTTTCTACCACGAAATATATCAGACTGGCGATTGCCTTTTTTTTTGTTTGACAAATCATGGTATACTATTTTTTATTGACTCTGATACAGAATTAAATTCTGAATTCAATGGTACATTAAAAAAATAAGCAAACACAGGAAACTTTTTGAGAAAAATAAGTTTTAAAGTTATTTATTATATTTTATAAAATCGTATTTAACTAAACAAAACATAATCGCTGTAGTAATTGACAATTTTTAACTATGTTTTATTAATTTTCGACGAAAAATCATTATTATGGTGACAAGTTATACGTACAGTGTCAATTACTACAGCGATCGTGTTTTGTTTAGTCAAATACAACAATTTTGTTAAAAATAAACAACTTCTAAACTTATTTTTCTCAAAAGTTTTCGTATGTATGGTTATTTTTTTTAATGCACTATTGTACTACTATAGTCGCTCACGGCACATAAAGAAATAGCAGAAGCAACTTTGACTCGATCCATCTTGGGAGAGTTTTTAAATATTTAAAGAGCCACTCGGCGAGTGCCATTTTAAATATTTAAAGAGCCACTCGGCGAGTGCCAGCGAGAGTATGGAAGGTAGTACTCGTCTAGGCACCACTCGCCGAGTGGCTCGGGCGAGAGTGTAGAGCTAGCATTAAAGCTTTAAAAGAACTATAGTAGCGTCTATTTTGATATTCTTTATGCAATTACTGATCACACAAAAATGAATGTAAATCCATGGATTTTTTTAATGAATTTGTTAAGTGAATTTTATATTCATCTATATTTTGCATGTAGAACTACAGCAAGAGGAATTTATTTAAATTTATTATATTACTGTGTATCAACACAATAAATTAATTTTTTTCATAAAATTTGCACATCTACGACTTCTTTGATAAATTACCCTGAATTAGCATAATGCTGAAAGCTGCGTAGACAAATAAGTACAAGATTAAATTAAAATGTTCAATATTTATTAACTACAATACATTTATACATCTGTATACTTGTTACGTACTTAAGTAACTATATTGAAAATATACACATTGAAAACAGTTTAACACAAAAACGCTTAACATGAAACATCCATTAACATGGAATAATATTTTATGTAATTTCATACATTTATTTTCTTTTACACGAAATAAAAAAAAAACATTTAACAAAATAAGACTGCATCCCAAAAGTAAAAAAAGTGAAAAATTCGTACACTAATCTCCCTTGCAGTGGCAGAGAAACCTGGCGCGCTATTTCAGTAAAACTTAAAGTTGCTTAAAGCAGTCAATGATTTAGGCTTTCTTCGGAATCGGATATTTTGACTTTATTATTACATCAAAAACATTGATGAGTTTTTTTTTGTACAGCTTACTTCTTGAATAAAAGATTTCTTTATGAGTTTTCACCAATATGTTTTCATATAAATATTTAGTTGGGCACTGCTTACAAAACCCTTTTCACAAATATCACATTTATGTGGTTTCTTATAAATGTGTTTTCATTTGATCACTTCAGTTAATACTTTGATTCAAAGATTTCTCACAAACGTTACATTTATATTTCTCACGAGTGTGTTCTCATGTCAATAGTTAAACTCTGATTTTACCACTTTGATTAAAACAATTATTACAAATGTCACATTTATACGGTTTTTCATGAGTGTGTGTTCTCATATGAACCCGTAAATTATTACTGTAGTTAAAAGATTTCTGACAAACATCACATTTATATGATTTTTCACCAGTGTGTGTTCTTATATGATAAGGTGACCAACTTTTTCACAATGAAAAGGAGGACACAAATACAAATTTTTCCCCGTGACAGTTGGGTTAGGCCGCCTGCAACTTTTTCAACATGTAGTTGTACATAATTAGCATACTAATTAAAAAAAAAAAAACAGAATTCTTTAGGGTGCCGTCGAAAATCGCTCACGTGCCATATTCGCCACGCGTGCTACCTCTTTCCCATCCCTGCACTATAATATGAAAAATGCGCATAATAAAGACATTTGTAACATGTAAATATGCTTACATGCCTATTAATTATTATTTAAATGAGAACTTTTCCACTGAATGAATATTTTTGATCAATGTATCGAAAAGGAGGACACTTTTCGAGGGAGGACAGGATTCTCAAAAGAAGGACTGTCCTCCCTAAAAGAGGACGGTTGGTCACCTTATATATGAACCCTTAAACTATTACCGTGGGTAAAAGATTTCTAACAAACATCACATTTATATGGTTTTACACCAGTGTGTGTTCTCATATGAACACTTAAACTTAAACTACTACTATGTTAAAAACATTTCTGACAAACATCACATTTATATGAATTTTCACCAGTGTGTGTTCTCATATGAACAATTAAATTACAACTTTGATTAAAACATTTCTCACAAATGTCACATTTATATGGTTTTACACCAGTGTGTGTTCTCATATGAACACTTAAACTACTATTATGTTTAAAACATTTCTGACAAATATCACATTTATATGATTTTTCACCAGTGTGTGTTCTCATATGAACAATTAAATTACAACTTTGATTAAAACATTTCTCACAAATGTCACATTTATATGGTTTTACACCAGTGTGTGTTCTCATATGAACCCGTAAACTGGTACTCTGGTTAAAAAATTTCTGACAAACATCACATTTATATGGTTTTGCACCAGTGTGTGTTCTCATATGAACCCGTAAACTGCTACTCTGGTTAAAAAATTTCTGACAAACATCACATTTATATGAATTTTCACCAGTGTGTGTTCTCATATGAACACTTAAACTACCACGGTGATTAAAACATTTCTCACAAATGTTGCATTTATATGGTTTTTCCCTAGCGTGTCTCCTCATATGTACATTTCGGTTTGTCTTACATTTAAAATGTTTATTACAAATTTTACAAGTATATATTTTGTTGTCCTTTCTTCTCATTTGCCTCTTCGAATCCTTCACTTCCTGCAACTTTTTATCGTTGCTTACACCTTTTGTCTCTATAATTTTACTTGTACGAGTCAGTCCCAAATTGCACGCTGCTGTACCTGAGGTTGATACATCTGACACGATATTGAGATCATTAATATCATTTATAATTACTGTTTCGTCTTCCAATATACAATCTAATTTATTTAAGTATTTTCTTTCTGCACTTTTATCAATCACTTTTATTGCCCTATCAACTCTGTTCTCATTGTTATTAGCATTCGTAATAATATTTGTAAAGTTTTGTATATTGTCAATAGATTCTAATTGTTCTTCTTTTATTTCTATTTTTTCAATCTCATCTACAGTTTTAATTTCAGCGGTTAAAAACTCTTCTTTTAGTTGAAAAATGTTACTACTCGAATGTCCATATTCGTGATTTATTAAATTAATTTGTAAATTACATTCTTCTAGCTCCAACTTTATTGTATCCTCTTTTTCTTCTCTTACACACATTTTATGTTGTATTGGTTTTTCAGATTTATAGTAATCTGTGGTATTATTCAAAGTTGTTGACTCCATTTTTTTCACTAATTAAAAAATTATTTTGACGTGTAATTAATAACGTTTGTAGTTTGCATATTCTAATATTAACCAAACACGTTACCACGTTCATAGATAAAGAAGTGTACACCACAGAACTAGGTACACTGTCATGGTGGCTTGGTAGATTAAGTGTACTTCACTTCGGATATGTTTGTGTGGAAAATGTTAGGTTCACTACTACCTACTTTTGGCGTGACGTACGAAACATTTGGTCAGTAATAGAAGGTCAAGTTAAAGCTTTTTTTTTTAAATAACTAATGTAAATAAAGGTAAGCTTCAGATGGTGTACACCACAGAACATACTAGTGTACACTGTCATGGCGGCTTGGTAGATCAAGTGTACTTCGGATATGTTCGTATGGAAAATGAATATTAGGTTCACTACTACCTACTTTTGACTTGACATACGAAATTTTATGCTTGTTCAATAAGCCTCTTTCAGCATTACTTCCATTACAACATCTCCGAGTACTGTTACGCAACAAATATTGGTTTGTTTAAAAACAAAAGAAGCTTTAAACGACCTTTAATCTGGTAGTCATTCATTTGGTCAGGTTAAAGGTTATGTTAAACTTAAAAAAAAAACTAATGAAAATGAAGATTATGGGATATTTTCATTAAAAAAATAAGGCTTTCACCAACGTTAAACCTGTTTCTTATTTGATGTTTTATGAACCTAGCACCCATAATCGACACGAAAATATCCGAGGTGCACTTGATTTACCAAGTCGCCATCACAGAACATACACAAGCAGAATGGAAATCTCCTAGTTACAAAACGAAACCGTATTAGACTGCCATCTAAATAAGGCGCCGTGAACTTTTTAGCAAAGAAATGAACCGTAGCACGCGACTCTAGCGCCCAATTTATAAGGATTGTTCAAGCACGGCTATGTACAATCCGACGAACTGTCGGGCATGCGTAGTATAGATGCTACGCATGCTCTGACCGTTCGCTAGATCGTACATAGCCCTGCTTAAACAAACCTATGGGTCATTTTAAACAGATGAATCTTCCTGAGGTGTAAACACATTTTACAATGGTTACCTTTGTTAATAACAATCATAATCTCAATAGCAACAATGGTAACCACAGTAAAAAGTGTTTACACCTAAGGAAGATTCATCTGTTTAGATTGACCCATACTAACTTAACTTTAATATTTCTGATTTTAAAAAAATATTCGTTTTAAAACAATAGAAAACTGTTTGATAGAATTACTAAAACCTTATATTATTCGATTATAAATTAAAATACGCAAAAAAAAAAGAAAATTAAAATAATACAAATATATTCATAAAACTGTAGTACATAGCACTATAACATCGTTAACAAAAACATAAAAAAGGAGCATATAATTAGTCATTTTAAATGAAAAAAATCCTAGTAAACATTTTATTTTGTGTGGTTTACAATGTCGTCCTACATGTATATATGTATATAAAAGAGCTTGTTTGTTTGTTTGTTTGTTCGCTATAGAATCCTAGGTCCGTTGACCGATCGGGACCAAATTTTGCACAGTTACTATTTAGGACCTTGCAGATCTAACGCCAAACTTTAAGTACAAGCACATATAACCAATTTTAAAAAAAATAATTACTTGGACGGGATTCGATCTTACGTCGGCAAATACCTGGTCAAAACACGATACGGCGCGATGTATTTCTCAAGTAAAGATTGTTTTGTATACAATTAGTAATAAATGTACATGAAGTATTATTTTTATTAGTACATTTTTAATTGAAACAAGACGAAAGAAAATAAATTTGAGTTATTATTCAATTTTTAAGCAATAAATAGTTATTTTTTAATGAATTATAAGAAAATGGAAAGATGATTGTGATCAGAGTATGTCATTTGTGTATGATTTGGAATTATTGGGCGTATTCAAGTTAAAAAAGTAATTAAAATTGTAATCGCCCGTGCAACGCCGGGTAAATCATCGTGTTTATTATAAATTGGTAATTGTTATTTTTACGTCAGATGATCAGCATTACATTACATACTATTTTGACATTTTTATGCTTAATTTGCTAAAATAAGATAATAATGATCTTAAACGAAATCATTAAGAAAATTATAAATGCTTTTTAAATATTATGTAAATGTATTTTGAATACAGATTTGAAAGCTAAACATTTTTTCTTTCTTGATTCTCCCAAAACAGTTATATTTAGTGAGTTGAAGACTTTATACTGAAAAAACACTATAACTACTTGAATTATTAACGAATACGTAACAATATTTATGAATTATACAGCAAATATAAAAAAAGCATTTATATACACTCAAACATATAATAATAGATATATATACTTATATATCTTATTTGTTATAGTATATGTAGCTTACCTGGTTAATTAATTTTCGAAATGGCATTTTTTTCTAAACGGTTTGCCCCTACCAGATTATTAGGGGCAAAATGTGCTCTGCAAATCCTAAACTGCCTGTAAACCATTGATGGATCTCTTTCTGCAATTTTAGGATTTGCAGTAGCCACAGTCCAATTATTATATCGAGCAGGCTCGCGATTAGGGTCCGGAAAGTTGTGCATTATAGTTTCTGTACCGCTGCAGTTTATTATGCAACATTTTCTTTTCATGTTTTATGAGTATTTGTTAATTAAATAGTTATTACCACTTATTACTTTTATTTTTAACTTTGTTTACAATAAATTAAAGTTGACGCCAGGTATCTATTACAATTTTAAATTTAAATTTCTGCGCTACTATAGGTGCGTTCGGGACGTACGCTCTTTTTGCTTTATTTGCTCCGCAGCGTTCGGGACGCGACTTTGGAGTAAAAAAGATCGCTCCGAAGGGCGTTCGGGACTGCATAAGTGGAATAAATAAATCTACTCTAATTTGCACCACCTCTGAAGCTGGGGCAAGCTGAGCTCGCGAAAGAAGACATTAGCATTACGGATTGTCTACGTTTGAATTCTTTGAATTGCCAGGTACAGCATAAGAATAAGATACAGTTAACATCCAGGCTTCGTGTTATTGTGTTGCATTAGTCAACAACAATTTCTTGTGAACAGTAATTAACTTTCGATGTAATTCCCTATTATTAAAACAAAATTTTGGGAAGTTAAATGGTTTCATATCATGACATTTTACATCAATTTTATAACCAAATAATCTAACAAATTCGAAGCAATACAATTTGTTGCTTGTTTTACTTACAATGATGTCTGATTAGACCGGTCTACAACAAAATAGTGAGATTACCTTTATATTTGAAATATCCGCTGATTTTCTGCACTTATACGTCCCGAACGCACGAAGTTTTACTCTTGGAGGCTCTGAGACCACGTGATTACAATCTTACTCCAATCCACTCCAATCTGGGAGCGTGCGTCCCGAACGCACCTTATGTTAGCAACCAATCATAATAATGTGTGTAGTTGTTGTGCTACTAATAAAATTAGTGGAATCTGTAACTATCTTAAACATTTTTACTAGCGCCACCTGAATAAGGCGCTTGGTACTATATCAAATTACGGTACCAGCGTTGCATATAGCAGTTCCACCGCCCTGCCCCCTTATTCCGTAACTTTTAAACACCAGCGTAAACACCACGCGTTAGTGGTGACTTCCCAGTTCGGGTAGTTGATATTCCGTTTCTTCTGAGGACCAAGGATGAACCCTAACCGTAAATGCTAGACGTAATTCGCGTGAAACCGGCTCGACAGCCGCGTTTAAGGCTAAAACCCTGTCATTTCGACTTGTTTACTCAATACTCAATAACATTTAATGATTGGGGGTGAAATGTTATATTTAAGTAAATTTTTGGAGTGTTGTATTTGTGTTGAATTAAAAAAGAAACTATTTTTAACAATTATTAAGTGTGTTGGATATAAGTAAATTTAGGAACGAAGCGACGAAATAGCGCTTTGGTAAGTACAGTAAATCTTTTATTTTACAAATTGATATTAATTTTGTTACATTTTTAAATCCGTAATATTATATTGTGTTCATTCAACAAGTAAATAAATACCTCATGTAAACTAGTAATGTATATTATTCGCATGACAGTATATTGGTATTTTTACATTCTTTCAGAATGATGGCCCATCTAACACATATTTTATGGTGGAACGAAGAAAAGAATAAACGCAACATTAAGAAATATGCAAACGTAACTTGCGAGATGCACAAAATTATATCAAAATTAAGTTTTGTCATATCTTTGTGTATTATTCGCCAATTTTAATTTCACAGTCCAGCTTAATATATAAATAACATGGTATATTTGTTTGTAACGTACATAGTGCAATAAATAAATGAAATCAACTAAACAAAATAGAATTACTTTACCACATCACTGGCCGAATTTTAAAAATACCCACCCAAAGTGCTGACCATTGAAACAAAATTAATTCAGTAAACAAACTATAAAATAAGAAAACTTAACAAAATCGTTGTGTAATATAAAAATAGGAACAAAACGCATCAAAACTTAAAAAAAAAACTACCATAAATTCTTTAATGTAAGACAGAGTGTACAAAGTTACATGGCGGTAATTTTTAAACAAATACGCGTTAAGCATATTTCAGTTGTGAACGTGCGCAGTAGGATTTTCTGTACTAACTTTCCTAAAATAGTAGATACAGGTTTTAACTTGGGTAAACCCGCCGTGAGTTACCACCGGTGGGTTAGAGCATCGCTTTTCGTAGAAGTGGGTCATATTAACAAGGTAGTAATGAACTTGCATTTCCGTTAAATCCAAAGTTACAGAATCCAGCTGCTGGTCGCCATAAAAGTGTACAGTGTATACACGGTCTACTGCACAGGTTGGGAAACTCCCATATAAAACCGACTGAGGCCGGTAACTAGTTCCATAAATTATCCCACAGAGGCAGGCGATAATTCTAATGGTGCCTGTCCACGTGAGAGTAAACAACTCTCGATAGCAGCGTCGCCAAGGATACAGCCAATCGCGAGTTACTCTCAGGGGCTGTATCCTTGGCGACGTTGCTATCGAGAGTAGTTTACTCTCACGTGAACAGGCACCATAAGAACCATTCGCCATAAATGATCACTAGATGGCGATACGTCTAAGAACCGGTTCGTGCACAAGATTTTGACATAATCAGCGAGATTTATAAGCTTTCGCTTAAAAAATTCGAATTTAATCAATCAGATGATGTATATAAAAATGTTTTAATTGAATTTTTAAGTCAGGTTTGTTTAAAATAGGTTCTTAAACTTAATCGCCATCTAACGGATTTTTATGGCGAATGGTTCCTAGACTTATCACCGTCTAGCGGAAATTTATGTCGAAAAGTTCCAGATTTTTTGACAGGTTTTCTAACCTGTGTAGTAGACCGTGAGTGCATAGACAAGTATAGAATGATAACTCTCAAAGAGGGAGTAAACCACTGTTTGTAACGCCATCCTTTAACGTGGCCTAAAGTTACTAACACATAGTTGTGTTTTGTAATTATAGATGGACACACAACAAATGGCGCTCTTTTTTAAAATTTCAAATTCATATTTTAGTTAGTTAAAAATGAAGAAACCCCACAAATAAACCACAATACATATATTTACAAAATAAAAATACATTCAAAGAACAAAAAATAAAATTCACAATATACAGCAAAATAATAATTCATCAAAATACAAAACCTAAAGTATGCACAATAAAAAATTATTGTAATACTTTATATTTTGTATGTTGTTCAATTCCTACGTAAACATTTAACATTGTAATGTATTTGTTTTTAAAAATATTAACAATTGATAAAATATACACATACACACGTGTCGAATAACCCGTTTATAGGTATCCTCCACTGTAAGATATTTACCAAGTTGTGTAATATTAACAATAAACAAAGATACTTACGTTATGCAAATGTCTACGGAATACAACATAAAAATACATTTAAAAAACAAAACATGCAAACAAAATCATTAATATCAAATGAAAATAGAATTCACAAAATGTATACAGCAAAATAATAATTGATCAAGATACAAAGTTAAAGTATGTAAAATCAAAAATTATTGTTATACCTTATTTTGTATGTTGTTTAATTACTACGTAAACATTTAACATTGCAAGGTATTTGTTTTTAAAAAATAGGTGTTTTCTGCCAGTTGTAATCTATGTGTTGCTGAAGAAACTTTACGCTGCAATTTAACAGAACGCCTTTTAAAAAACTTGGCTTGCTTGTAAAGCCTCTTAGCTTTGGGGGGGTCAAATCCATTTGACGTGTCAAATGCACCGATTTGAGCAAATGCTGGCAATCTAAAATAGCAAATAAAAGTATAAATTTATCTTAATTGATAGATGCTATGATCTTTCAAGTTTACCTGTGGGTGAAGGAGTTGAGGGTGGTTTTTTGTCAGACCGAACTGCAATTAGCCGATATTCCCTAGAAGTGCTAGGTTGCTGATAGTCCCTCGAAGTGCTAGGCATGGAGGACTCCTCAACTTCAGGAATGACACTTTGTTGCAAATTATCTATCACTCTGTGATATTGATGTTCCCTTAAAACAAGCTGTGGATCAATCTCCTGTCTCCGAAGATATCATGCAAAATAAATGATTATTTAAACGAGATGCTTAATTGATATGGCTATAATTGTAAAATATAACAAAAACGATAATTAATATTTAAAGAACATTTGATTCATACCTGCTTAAATATAAATCCTCGTTTTTGTGGACACAACACGACCGTTTTGCCATTTTTTAACATGGTGTACAAAAATTACACAACTTTTAATCCAGTAAACAAGTAAACACATGATTTCATTTTGGGTTACACAATAACACCAGAAATTACCTAATAAAACAATACACCCTTCATTTGTAAGGTTTGTTAGAAGAACCATTTTAGAACATAGATTTCAAATTGACATAACGTTCTGTGGTTTGAATCAGTTACAGTTTGAATTTTTATCTTGGAACCTTTCCCGGTTGTTGTCTAAAATATTTAAATATTCTATAGTGGCGCCATCTTCGAACGTGGCCTGAAGTACAAAATAGAATTCAGCCGCCATATCGCGCATTCCCTATCTTCACAATGAGTGGAAAGTGAAGCCGATCGAATGAAATGGAAATATGTACCTCTCTTTCTAAGGTGTAGTTCACAGTTGGCAGCAAACATAGAAAATCAAATAAAACTAGGGATTACTAACAGAGCCTGCAGGAAAATTGTTGAGGTTATGAAACGTGATTTTTGTAAATTAAGCGTGCAGACACCGATGTTTAACAATCCGAGGCGAATTTGCGAATTAGTACTAACCTTAGAATCAAATTTTATATGTTTATTGTGGTTTTTAAAAATCGTAGATCAACGTCAACTGTCATATTTTTAAACTGTCAAAAATTAGGTAAACATTACGCGCGCTTCTCACGTTGTCCAATCCGATATATATTAGCTGTCAATGGTCCAATCGCCGCATTAAAAAGAGAGGATGTATATCTGTACCGTTGACTGTTACGCAAAATTTGAACTACTAGCAATACAGTGAGCTCGCGTTATAAGCAACTAACGGCGGCCAATTCCGATCTAAAAGTTGCTTATAACGTGAAAGTTGCTTATATGATAGAAATAGAAACGATTCGATTTTTAACATAAATAAATCTTGTTTTTAGTAGTAAAACTAAAAATAAAAGTTTACACCATAACAACGCGATCGTGGTCGCGTTGCTATGGTGATCTGTACGTACCTATGTCAAACGAAATACGCGCGTGCCACGTACCTTTAGTCGTGATCTATGTACTTGTACATCTCTCAAATAAAAAAATATGATGTGATTTCATGGCAAGTATACAGAGCGGATGAAACGGCCTTATTTTACAAGTGTTTACCGGACAAAACTCTTGTTCATACACGTAAGAAAAATATTACCGGGAGAAAAAAAAATCTAAGCAACGAGTTAGGTACTATTATACTGTGTGCTAATTCCACCGACAATCATAAATTGAACTTATGGTCTTTGGTAAATTATATAAAGCCAAAAAATTTAAGTAATTTAACCTACGAGTTTATTACATTATTATACAGCGTCATTCAAAAAGTCTGCAACAAATGTAAAAAAATTTTATTAATTTCTCAAAAAAAATTATTCCTGATAAAAGTTGGTGCATGGTCTAAAATTAATTTTAGGGCAAAAAAAGTGTGATAAAAAGTCATAGAACACGAGATTTTTGAAATATTTGTAAGTGTAAAGGACTCTTATTTTAAGAGTAAAAAAAAAAATGTGTAGGAAAAAAGTTATGCAGGATCCAAAAATAAGTCTAGATTTAAATTTTGACGGTCAAATTCAAATTTTTATTTTTTAAGAAATTTTAACATTCAAAAAGTCTGCAACAAATGGAAAAGTTTTTTATTATCGATTTTTCTGAATATTTTATTCCTAATGAAGTTGGTATATGGTCTAAATCTAATTTTAAGATGAAAAAAATGAATAAAAAGTCATATGACACTAGATTTTAATGGTTTTTGATTTTTTGAATGTTAAAATTTCGTAAAAAATAAAAATTGGAATTTAACCCTCAGAATTTAAACCTAGTTCGGTTTTTAGATTCTTAATAACTTTTTTCGATAAAAATAAAATTTTCCATTTGTTGCAGACTTTTTAAATTTTAAAATTTCTTAAAAAATAAAAATTGAAATTTGACCGTCAAAATTTAAATCTAGCCTTATTTTGGGATTTTAAAAACTCCATAATTTTTTTTGTATCTCTTAAAATATTTCAAAAATCACTAATATGATTTTTTATTGAACTTTTTTCATCTTAAAATTAGTTTTACACCATGCACCAACTTTCATCAGGAATACAAGTTTCTGAGAAAAATATAATAAAAAACTTTTCCATTCGTTGCAGACTTTTTGAATGACGCTGTATATTAATAATCTCCTAAAAATAAAATGATTGTTATAAAATCTATTGTTAATCTAGATTTCACACGATATTTTACTGCCCTTTTAAATAACCTGAATGTTAAAAAAAAAACTGAAAGTGCTATATCACTCAAAATTTTCGTAAAAATGTAAATATTTTGAAAACTGTCGACTTTAGACCCGTATAACCTTTTACATTTATTAAAGTAAATTTTAAGACAAATTCAAAAATGTAAAAACATACAGAAGTTCTATTCAAAATTTCAAAGTTTGAGTCCGTTTCCGGTTGAACCGGAAGTCGTATTGCAACCTTAATATTTCCATCGAATCCGAAAAATACCATAACGCTCAGATACAAAATTTCATTGTTATATCTGCAATAGTATATTAGATATTTGTATTTTTAACTGTCACACTGACAGTTGCTTATATCGTGTACTTTGATACGATAGTTGCTTATATCGAGTGTTGCTTATAACGCGAGTTGCTTATAACGCGAGCTCACTGTATTATGTTTATTAGATATATGACACCATCTGAAGTTTACAAAGTCTTTTAATATGCATTAATCCGTTAATTATTAGAATTCAAAAATAGTAATTCGTTTTTTTTTTTGTAACTCTTAAAGTAAGGGCACTTTACTCTTGCGAATATTTCTAAAATCGCTCAAATCTTGTGTCATGAATTTTTATTAAACTTTTTTTCATCTTTACATTAGTTTTACATCATGTACCAACTTTTATCAGGAATTAAATTTTCTGAGAAAATAAAAAAAACTTTTCCATAAGGCTGCGGTTACAGTACAGCCGTATTCGCGCGATGGGCTTCGCGCGTATGCGACCGTATACGCGCGAATCAAAGAAACCAATGTAAGCATATGAGAGTGGTTTCGGGCGAATTATCGCTTGTAGTGTAACCGCTCTTATATGCTTGCATTGGTTTGTTTCAGTCGCGCGAATACGGACGCGTACGCGCGAAGCTCATTCGCGCGAATACGCTTGTAATGAAAACGCAGACTTAGTTGAAGACTTTTTGAAAGACGCTTTACAAAATAATACAAAATAAGCTATTTTTATTTAAATACACAAGAGGTTTCGGTCACATTTACTCAAAGATACTTTAAAATAACATCCATTTTAAGCTTGTCATAATTTTTCCTCAGGTTTATTGTATAATTCTTTGACTGCCGTTTTTTATACTTCTTTTGTTTATTTTTTACCCATTATTACAAAACTGTTTACCACGGTTTCACTATTTAAAAATCTAATCGATGTTGATAAATTTATTTTGAATTAAATTGATACAGAACTATAAAATGTTAAAGCTTATATATTTAAAACGTCTTAAGACATTGCATAAGAATATTTCTTAATCTCATTCGTAAAGCTTCATCACTATTACACAGCACATGAGTACAGTTGTCATCAATTTGTATCAGGGCATCTTCATCTTGCTGAAAAACAAAATGATACATAAAAAAATTATTACAAAGTAATACAAGAGAACAATTTGCACACAAAATATGGGAATGATTACATTGGTAAAAAGATAATTGTAGGTACTATTAACAGCATACAGTATGGTTACTTACCAAATGAATCATCACACCACTTCCACTGGGTTCTACCTTTGCGTTGGTGATACCTTCTTGTGACAATTTTTGTATAAATTCGGACACATTCACATTGCCCCACTCGTACTGAACATTCATTTGAACTTTGGAATCAGAAATGTTCGCCATGCTCTAAATTTATTTAAAAAAAGTATGTTATGTTAGTTTTAATTGTATTTCACCTTTACAATGAAAAACGGTTAATTCTGCTGGCACTGCATATTGCATGTTTTATCCCGTTTGCTCAATTCTGTTCAAGACGACACTAATACTACTAGAAATTGTTAACGAGTGAAACTAACAGTAAGTAACAATATCTACGTAAAGTTATTGTAACAAATCATGGTTACTTATGTTATAAACAAGTACAAAGTGTTTCACTTCATTCGGGTTAAAAGTGAAATCTTGCTTAATATAAGAGACAGAGATTCGGTTAAACTAGCGAAGTTACAGCTAAGATAAATTATTCTATAGCTAGTTATAAGTGAACATTTAGAAAAAAGTTTTTAGTAAAAGTTGTTTGTGGTCATTTACTGCATTCAACTATACAAAGTGTTTTGAGTTTGTACACGGATATGTAACTCTTTGTTTTTAAACAGAACGCCCTGTATATTTTGTATTTTTTAAATTTAAAATTAAACTCAACTACAAGGTTTTTTGTACCTAAAATAAATTGTTTTTGAGTTATTCAAGTTTTTATGAAAATATTGACGACAGGAACAGGACTCTAAAAATATATAAAAAATAGCAATGTCAGAACAAATTCTCTTAAAACTTTATTTGATAATAGGATTATAGTGGTTGCTGAGTAGTTAAAGTTTTAAAATAATCCACAGGGTGTTTTCTATTCCCGGTGCCTTTGGCTTAACTCCAAATACGAACAAGTCAACTTTTAAAATGGAACACCCTATATGTTTTAACATTTTCTTATCAATGATGTAATTTTCTTTAAAAAGTATTAGGGTTCAAATATGTCTAAAATTAATATTTCTCGAGATATTGCGGTTTTTATAATAATTTACGGGCGCATGTATTGAATTTGTCGTCTTGGGCGGGATACCTTGTATAATAGAACTCATCAGTTTGTAGTGATATTCAAATGTTTGGCAAAATGCATAGGTAAGTCGATTAAATTAATACACTAAACAAAATTAAAAAATGCAGTTTTGCTTTTATAAAGATAGCTAAGCATATTTCAAAACTCTGAGTATTGCTACAAATTGAATTCTATTATACTATAGTTTCTTAAATTTAAATATTGCGATAAAATTCGAAAGGCGATTCCGTATCGAAAATTAAGGGGGGTCTTTGATATACAATTTTTTCCTTAGATGTCTCCTTTCGGATTTAAATGTAAAATGAGGTTAACATTTTATTTCTCAAATTTGGATAAATGTAGGAGAATGATATTTGGTAGATGTTTTATACGAGGGAAAGTCAGTAAGTAGGTCACAAAAAGCTATTATAAAAATAATTAGAGAAATAGTTAGCCAAAAACAATTTTATTCTTGAGGCTTTCGCGGCCGTTATCCATAATACAATCTTGGTTTCCGGGTTTGGAACCGCGTCTTCTATATTTAGAAGCTGGATATATAAACCCAGCAACATCCCTCACAAATTAGTCGTTTTGAAAAAGACCAAGACACAATGGTCGAAACGTCAACTACTTCTAAATATAGAAGACGCGGTTCCAAACCCGGAAACCAAGATTGTATTATAGCCAAAAACAAGTTTTATTTTTCAACAAAGTCTCCATCTACATTAATACACTTATCCCATCGCTTTATCAATGCCCCAGTGCTGCTGCATAAAAGTGTTTGGGCTGGTGTCTGAACCACGTGCGTACCTCTTGTTGAACATCGCTGTCACCATCGAAATGTTTGCCGCCAAGATGCTTTTTGAGTGGACCAAACAGATGATAGTCGCTTGGGGCCAGGTCGGGACTGTAAGCCGGATGTTCAAGAAGTTCCCACCCTAATTCTGCAATTCTCGCCTGGGTCAAATGGGCCGAATGCGGCCTGGCATTATCGTGATGCAGCAATATTCCTCTCGTCAGTAGGCCTGGAAGTTTTCGTCGAATTGCATCCCGAAGCAACAACAAAACTGTACAGTATGATTGAGCAGTCACGTTCTCATTTCTGTTCTGGAAATGGGTTAGGAGCACTCCTTGAGAATCCCAGAACACGGTAAGCATAACCTTACCAGCTGAGGGCACAACCTTGAATTTCTTTGTTGACGGCGAAGAAGGATGTTTCCATTGCATTGATGGGCACGCTTTGTTTCGGGTTGGTAGTGGTGCACCCATGACATCACCAGTAACAATCCTGTTAAGCATGTTCTCTCCTTCCACTGTGTATCGAGAGAGGTGTTGCAAGGACAAGCCCATTCGAATTCTTCTGTGTTCCTCGGTCAGTTGTCTAGGTACCCACCGTGAGCAAACTTTTCGGAAATTCAAACGATCGTGCATCAGTTCGTATGCTAAACCATGAGAGCACCCTATTGAAGTTGCTATACTGTCTATTGTTACCCGCCTGTCAGTTCGAATCATCTCTTCCACCCGTCGAAGTGTTGCATCTGTCGCAATCTGAATGGGGCGGCCGCTTCGCTGATCGTCAACAGCTTTTGAGCGCCCTTGAGAGAATTTCTCGACCCAGTTATACACGGCTTTACGCGACAAACACTTTTCACCATAAACAGGAGACATTTCCTTATGGATATCTTTTGCAGAAAGTCCTTTTGCCCAGAAAAAACGCACAACAGCACGTTGCTCTTCCACAGTACACTCTTCGAGCACGATCGCCATTTTAACACTGCCTGTGTTCGCGCACAGCAACTGTCACTTGAGAATTATAAAGCTGGATTGTGGTGACACCTAATGACAGATAGGGAAACAACTCCTATTTTCAGCTTTCCTACAGCAGTTTGTGACCTACTTACTGACTTTCCCTCGTACTTATTAACAGGTTTTCCACAGTAATATTTTCAATCATCACGCACCTTCACAGGGGGCTGAAAAGTGTGACCCCTGTTGGTTTTTTAATCAGAACTTTTTGGTGGGTTGAAATTTTTGCAATTTAAAAATATTTTTTTAAAGCTTGATTTATTTGGAAACTTTTTTATTCTTTAGTTTTTCTCGTAAAATCTACCGTTTTTGTATTTCGATTCGTCGTATTCTTTAAATTTTTTACTCATAAACTGTAGGATTTGCAGGAAAATGTAAGGAATACAAAGTTTCTAAAGAAATAAAAATTTCAATGAAAATTTTTTAAATAGCAAAATTTCAACCCACCAAAAAGTTCTGATAAAAAAACCAACAGGGGGCACTTTTCAGCCCCCTGTGAAAGTGGGAGTTAATTGAAAATATAACTATGGGAAAACTTTTAATAAGTACAAAACATTTACCAAATATCATTCTCCTACATTTATCCAAATTTGAGAAATAAAATAAAAACCTCCGAAAGGAATTTTTTTTATATAAATTACCCCCTTTAATTTTCGATAAGGAATTACCTCCCGATTTTTTTTGCAATATTTAAAAAACACCCTGTATTGTTGTATGGTGTTTTGAAGCGAGATTTTTCTTGTTTTTTCGTTTCTGATTTCCGAAAAAAATCGAGAAATTTTGGAATCGGGAAAATTGCACTTTGAACCCACAATGGGAAATAAACGTACTACTTGCAATGTATCTCTTAGAAATCCCTTTAAATTATTGCGATCCAACATTACATTGCCAGCACCGCCGCGGAAAATCCCATAGAAAACTTCCAGGGATGGTTTCAAAGAACGCTGCCAGACATGCAGGTGCGACACCGGCATCAGCTATCACATGACCAGGTAATTTTAGCCCTGGTAAACTAAACTATCATATTTTTTTTTATTACTTGTGTTCTACGAAAATTAAATAATAAAAAGTTTATATCGGTAATTCCCGAGAAATATGATTTGCCGTTCCTGAATGTTCCAAATTGTCGGGAATTATATGTTATCTTTTGCTAACTCAATCGAAATATCTTATGTTAAGCGAGATTCCCATATCGACTCGAACTAAATTGTACACTCTGTACAACTTACCTCTATGTTATGTACATTGTCTTTTACATTCAACATCCCTGTTATGGATGACAAACTAATTCCTGGTTTAACCTCGACTGGTAGTATTTTTTGTGCCACCTCGTTTTCCATGAATACTTGCCCCTGCTTTCGTTTTAGTGGTAAATTTATTACCTGAAATTGTAATTTACAAAATGGGTGCATGACTTTATTTACCTAATAAACACTAACTTCACCCCATTTGTAAGGTATAAGCGTTCTATCCGTACTATTTTCAATTACAAGTTCTGTGAGATTAGGAGCCGATACAGGTGGTTGCGTGTAACACTCAGGCACAACTAACGTAGTGGGTTTTAAATCTTTTATGAGCTTGTTAGCTTGCGTGAAATTCAGGGAAGTATCTATAGCACAATGAGCCACTTTCATTTGGAGGGGCTGATACGGAGCCAAAGCTTCTATATAATCAAAATCAGGTTCTAAAACAAAAACATAAATGTACATTTTGAATTAAATTATACAGTGTGACCCATTTAAAGCCCTATAAAAAAATTATTTATGGTCCGATTTTCATGATTTTTTTTTAAAACGATAAAGCATCAAAACTGTAATTTAGCACTTTATTTTTAAATTCAGTTTACGCTCACAAAGCCTACTATGATTTTTTTTCAATGTCAAAATTGGTAAACTTTGTTTAGCGATTTTTTAATTTTAAATCTGACCACACCACTGGAGTCAGGGTGCCCCCAAACAGGTTTGTACCAAGTTTCATGAAAAAATAATATTCCTTTTTTCTTTGTATTTTTGTATCTTTTCTTGTAAATTTAGTTGTTCACCAACCAAACATTCAATAAAAGTGGCAATTTTAATTCAAAGAATTTCTAACTGGTTGCAAATTATACAATTAATCACGATCATATTAATGTCAAAGTGACAGTTTTAACAGAACAACAAAACAAAAAAAATGGTTTTGTTTTTTATTTTGCTTTTTTTCGTACAAGATCATTTGATTCAAAAATTGGACAAAATGAGTTTTTCTCAAATTTTTGTGGTAAAATATCAGTTTAGATATTAAGTATCATATATCATTGAAATCAGAAGACAAAATGCTATCCGACTATGAGATAAAATTTTTTTTGCCGTACTTAAAAAAATGAAGTTGATGATGGTTCTGAAGGGACGAAACGTTGTTGGAAATTCTATGTTATCTCAAAATATAAAGCGTAAGAAGTTACCGTAGAGAAGTGCTTCCAGATTGTCGATATCTTAAAAAATTTCGGAAATAGAGCCAAAAAACTAAAATCTATTTTTTCAGTTTTTCTTGTATAACTTTTGAACTAATACAGCTATGAAAATTTTCTTTGCACATATTTGATGAGTACCTAATTTCGCAACTTTGTCCTAATTTAACTGACCTCGTAGCTCTTAAGATAAGCGAGATCCCCATGCATTTACTCGAATTTGGGACAGTATAGGGATACGCAAAAGTATCTACATTATTAGAAATGTCGAAAATAAGTGAGGAAAAGATAATATTACATCTTTCTTGTTTTTATCTTCCAATTGTTTCAAAATTACCGCTGTCTAACTTCATAGCCTACTTGAAAATATTACGTTGCCCTAATAATTTACAATAAAATCGCGATAACTCGAAAAATATTAGTTTTAGGTAGGAAACATGGTTAGTGTTTTTGAAAGACAATCGCATTTTCTACAAGACTATGTAAAAGGAAATAGTGTGTTGTATTTAAGAAAAATGAGTTATCGATGTTTAAACTTTCAGAAGTTTGACTATGGGTAAGAAACACCCTGTATAATATTTTTTTAACGTAGCCTGCGTAAATTGCTAGTTAATCTATTGTTAATCTAATTTTCAAACGAAATTCTACTGCCTTTTTAAATAACTTGAATGTTAAAAAAAAAGTGAAAGTGCTGTATTGCTCAAAATTTTCATAAAAATGTAAATTTTACGAAAACGGTTGACTTTAGACCCATATAACCTTTTACATTTTTTAAAGTAAATTTTAAGAGGAGTCCAAAAATGTAAACATATACAGATGTTCTATTTAAAATTTCAAAGTTTGAGTCTGTTTCCGGTTGAACCGGAAGTCGCATAGCAACCTTAATATTTTCATCGAATCCGAAAAGTATCATAACGCTCATATACAAAATTTCATTGTTATATCTGCAAGCGTATTCTAGTCTAGATATTTGTCTGTTTCCATATTTTTGCGCAACCCTGTATTTGATGACTAGCTAATAATTGCTTACGATGTCAATGCAAACAGGATTTGATGGTTGGCGCAATAGTTGGTAACTAAGGTAACTAAATCTACTTCTCTTATATTAATAGAGATATGCATAGCGGTGCAAATTAAGCGATGCACTATGTATACTAATACAGTAGACTCCCGTATAACGCGGTTAATACGTTACGCGTTGTATGAAATCGCGTGTGGGCGGGCGAGCGTGGGAAATGAGTGGTAGAATAATGTTTGAGAGACTCTATCGCAGAATCATCCTCCGGATCCGAATTTTAGATGCTCAAAGTAGTGCAGGGTTGCCAAAATAAAGAAATTATGAAATTTGAAAAATATGCGTTTTTTATTTTTTTTTATGCGTAAAACTTAATAACTTTCTTATTTATTATCGTATCTTGTGGAAAAACACATTTAATGAAAACAATCACGAAAAAACTAATTCTAATACATGTACTTGAAGATAAGCTTAATTTTAAATTTAAAGAAACATGTTAAAAATTGTTATTAATCGTCATAAATATTGTTAATAACAATTTCAACATATATTTTTCCACAATTTTAAACAATTTCTTTCATCCTTGTTCAAATAAAACATCCCTGAAGATGCCGATAAAAATAATCGTGCGAAACATGTAGGATATTTTATAAAATAATTAACTTCATTAAGGAATAAACCTGTTCTAAAAGCAGAAAACCTTCGCTTTAATTTTAAGGTATCATATTAATTAGACTATGGATATACAAACGTATTAAATAGGAACCTTCGGGGCCTTTCATTTTGTGAATTTACTAATAATGTCTTCATATACTAAAAATTGAACCACATCATTTTCAATAAACATAACTGATAATGCGTTTAAATGCATATGATTTATTTAGAGAATTACGCAAATAGTTTTTCACGCGTTTTAAATGATCTTTTGCCACTTGCATTGCAAATCGGCAACGTTAAAAAAATCTTTTAGATGGTCTCCACGTTAGGAAATGTAGATTAAAGTCCTTTAATTATCACCCTCTACATTTCCACAGGATTCGACACTTTTTCTTCTCGAATAAAGTTAATGAAGTTCATTTTTAAAATATGTTATGTCCTTATGTCGATATCCTTTTCATATTTTAAAGTTAAATTTTTTACACATTCATAATATTCATCGTCGCTTATTGATAAATTTAAAAAAATTGAAAATCTCTTAAAACTTTGTTGTAAATTGCGCTTCTATTTTTCAGTTCAGATATAAGTTTATCGCAAATTACATTGTGAGTGTTTATAACGAAATTTTGTTTAGCACTGAAATGTGTATCGTTAGATGACGTCTCGTCGAACTGCAATTTTTTCATCTTTTTCTTCCCTTCCCGAAGATCCAATTTTCATGTAAGTTTACTTAACTTCACAGTAGAAAAAAATAACCAAAAATATGTTGGTAACTATGTTAAATTCTTGTGATAAGTATCAAAAGGTAGTTTATTAATTTTTAAATGCCTAGAATTGTTTTAATAAATGTTCGTTTTCGTTTAATTAATTTATCCAACCCAGGCCAATTTGGGGTAATCCGCCACTGCAGTTAAAGGGTTAACAAAAAATTTAAATTCAAAGAAATTCTTAACCTTTTCTGCAGAAATTAAAGAGAGGTGAAAAAAGCATTTAACGAAGAAAAGTAAACTATAATATAGTAAAATTAAAAAAAAAAAAATGTTAGCCATTTACGGAAAAAAAATCTAAATTTTTAATTTTTCAAATAATTTCGTAATTTTAAGAGGTAAAAAAAAACAGTATTTTTTTTTGGATCTCGACATAAGCCTACAATCCTACATAAACAGAATATTTTTATCTATTAACGTTTTCGTGTATTTTTGCATTAACATTACAACTTAAACCACTGTATATTAGTTATTAATTACCTATTTGAAAAATCAACAAAATGCACGCATTTTGTAATATGTATATTTTTTATGGCTTTGCAGATACATAACTAATGTCAAAAAAAAAAATTAAAATCTGGCACATACACACACGCAAACTTAATACACGGACGTCAACACAAAAATAGTCAAAACGGGCACAGGGGACCTCAAAACGTGTATATCCGTCGAAATCTGGAATTCCAAAATTTTCGCGATCGCAATACATACTTTGATCACACGTATGGCGAAAGTAAAAGTAAAACAAAATAAATCCTTAGCGGTGGACATAACAAGCTATGTATGTAAAAAATATATAGCGCGTTGTACGGGAACCGCGTTGTATGAAAAAGCCGTCGCAATATCTTTAGCGCGTTATAGGAATTCGCGTTATACGGGAGTCTACTGTATATTAATAATATTGTCATTCAAATTACCTGTAAAAACTATGCAGTTTCGTGGATTATTGCCCCATAATTCTATAAACTGTACAACATCACCAAATCTTAAACTCGGATGTCCACAAAATACAACACACGGCTAAAATATATAAAAAATCATAAAATGCGGAAGTTTTTATAACCTTCATTACTGCTTACCTCTTGAAAATCTGTACTAAACCCATCAGAATAAATATGTTTGAAATGTTTTAATTTAGAATTTTTCACCAACAAACCATGTGGAAATGGTTCATCGGGCACATAAACTTTATTTTGCTTGACAGAAGATAACCATTCTGCTAAGATATTTGAATATGCTAGAGACATATCAGCAACGGGAGAAATAAAAAACATTGGGCAATTGGACACTCCTAATTCTTGCATTTTTATAGATAAACATTCAAACAAATCGTAAACTACACCAGTCGGATAGCAAGGAATCAAAACATTTCCACCTCCTCTTAAAGTTAAACCTATAACAAAATAGATACCAAAATTTGAACCGAAACAAAAAAAATATAATGGCTTTAGAAGTTAATACCAACCAACAACAACACATAAGACACCGAGCATTGAATCAGGGTTGCTTATAGGAGTTTGGGTGAGATCAGTCATGATAAGAACATCTGCATTTTTGAGTGCATGGTGATCCATAGGTCTCGGATGTGTTGTAAGAGTACTCGACCCACTTAAATACACAATTTTTTCATGGTCTGAGCTAATTACCCAGTTGCTAGAACCTAAACAGTAACCGGAACTGGCCGGTATAACTTGCAATGCACCGTAGACGTCCTAAAAGCGAATTTATTTTAACAGCGCTTTGCTTTTGTTTTCATTAATGTTATTATCACAATTTTGGAAATAAAAAACATACTATTTTTTCATTATATCCAACCATTTGTATTCTAGACAAACTTGCATTTACGTTTGTCATATTGTATATTCGTTTCCACGATTTTGGTTTGAATGAATCGCTGAGTGGGTAAGGAAGTTTATGTACAAAATTTTTCCATTGTGTTGCGAAATTTGCCTTAGGACACTGCTCAATATAAATTACTAATTCTTCTAGCAATAACCTATAGGGATTAAAGGACGTTATTAGTGTTAAAAATTAATATGAAATTAAAACCTACCTTCCTATCTGTAATGTTGGTTCTGTAGCATAAACTCTTCCTTGAAACCCAGTTCCTTCAGTTATAAAAGGAAGTGCCATCATGCATAAATAATTAGAAATTAATATGACATCCACCTGTGAAAAATCTGTTAATTTATCAAGAGGTGGGCAAAATTCTGGGGGTGAATCAACAAAAACTCTATCGCAGTTTTCTCGTAACTCCTACAACAGTAATATTGTTTAAAGAATATTTTGAACATGATTATTATGTTACCCCTTCTAAATCAGGTTCCGACACATCCATAGGCATCCAGCTTGATAAATTTAATAATCGATTAGAAGGCACAAACGAGAGTGGTAGAAAATTTAGAACGGATTGCATGGATAAGCCACAGTCTAGCATTAGAGTTATTTCTTTAAAGGTTAAAATGTGGCACGGTTTATTTGGATCATTACTGAGGCAGTACTGCAATTAAATTACAAGAGTTTAATAATATGCATGTACGAAAATTTTAGTTTTCTACTTACCAATTTCATCTTTAACTTTTTAATTCTTGTAAGTATAGCGGCAATAAACTTTGCATTTGAGATTAGCGCTTTTGTACTGTCGTAGTTCTCTATGGTAGTTCTGAAAGTTGCAGACTAAATTCATACAATTCTCAAAAGATGTAAAAGCGTATGAAACAGCAGCTTGCGCTCGCTCGCAAGTGTTTTTTCTGTAACTACGGCGGTTAATTTAAACTAAAATTAACTGGTATTCATGGGATACAAATTCATTCTAGCGTTTGTTATTGTTTGGAAGGTTGTTAAATAAGAAAAAGTATACATTTTAAAGAGCTTAACCGTCTTACATTTCACCGGCGATACCACCGGTTCCATTAAACTGTCTTACTTATTACCAACGGGGACACATACGTGATACGTCCCACTAATTGTAAGAAGTAAAAATTGCTATTGAGTTTTAATGCAAATAAATTGTTATTGTTTATGTTATTGGTTCTCCGATACAAAAATAGGTAAACCTATTACATTGATAGTTTACTTAAAAAACACTTCCGTTAATTATGGTCGCCTTCAGCGGGCGTAGCTGTTACGGAGCTGCTCCGAAAACCTGGCAACAACCGCTCCTTTCCCGCTACTTCACAACAGTTGGGTAGCGGTCGCCATGTTTGGGAGCGCAGTTTGTATCCACTACTTTACTGAGCAAACAGTAAGCGAAGCGTGTGTTTGAACTTACAGTAGTTTATTTTATATCTTGTTTTGTGTTTTATGTATGGAGAAAAGAATAGCAAAAAGTAACACAATGCAAGAAGAAAAAAATGAGTTATTGCGAAAGTTTTTAGATCAAAACAAACAATAAATGTTATGTTACTTGATGATAAATTGTTTAATGAATTGTTCATGTTCAAAAATTATTGAAAGCGTAGCTGCTATGATAGGTTGATAGGTAAAAATATAAATGAAATATGTATGACTTTTTTTGGAATCGCATTTATAAGTTTACAGTTTTGTTTATATTATTTTTAAAAAAACACTTGAAAATTTAGTATAACTTTAAAAAAATATTAATATAGGTACACATTCTACTGCATATTCATTTTGTTGTAATGAGTAAGTTTGTAATTGTGTAGACATTTTGTTGTCACAAAATGCAAATGCAAGTATAATTTAAAAAAACCAATTGCAGCGATCATATTCTTATTAGATGTTCTAAATGATACAATTAATTATTTTATTGCAAATTATTGCAACTCGTTAGAAGTAAATATTGTTGATATGTTGATATTGTTTCATTTAAAGTTATTTTTTACAAGAAGAAATGCTATTTGTTCAATTTCGTTAATATTGATACCGTTATCAAAAAATTCGTTTAATAAAATAAAATAATTAATATTTCACAAGATAACCTACAATCTCAACTACACAATAATTGTCTGTTTGCTCTACGGCTGCGTGGTACCGTGGTAGTTATTATGTTCTGTGTGGTAGCATAAATACATCCAAAACTGTTAGAACTGTTCTAACACCAAATTACGTTGGGAGCGTATCGGTATCGGTAGCTGAGCAGAAATTATTTACGCTACGTCCGCTGAACGCGACCAATACCTGGGTTACGTGGTATTAGTCTGCGTTCACAATGGACGTAGTAGCTAACAGATAGCAGATAGTGGTTAGCGCGTAAAGGCTCCACCAGACAGACGCGATATGCCGCTCGGTGCGATATCTAATAACATTGCGGTATATGGAAGCGCCCACACCAAGCTCGGTATACCGATGAGCGCGATATATCGCACTCGGTATTAAGAAATCCGTGACGAAATATGTTTACTTGGATACGGTTAACAACCGACTTGTTTGTAGCACAACCTAACCTCAATTTGCTTATCAAATTGACACTTCGTGTATTCTACGTATTTATTTCTACATGATGATTTGTGGAGGGTTATAACGGTAATAAGTGGTATTAAACATCATTTAACATTGGCGCGATCACGATAATTAGTAACCTGGTTACGTAAGTAAGTACATGGTTACCAATTATCGTGAACGCGCCAGCGATCGCCACCGCGACGGTGTTTGTGGACCTTAATACTGTCAGTGTCAGAAAAAATAATTAATTTGAAATATTAAAAACATAGATACTTCACTTTGTTTTTGTTTTTGTTATAAATCCGATTTCCATCGTTACTACGTAAATCTTACGTCCATTGTGAACGCTTCCATTTGATTATATGCATTTCAACTTTAGCTACTAACCACTATCTGCTATCTGTTATCTACTACGTCCATTGTGAACGCAGACTTACATCATAATTATTTTCTATAATTTGCCCTTTAACACGTTAAGCGCCACCATGTTAAATAAAAGTAGGTTTTTCTGGCCACCATGTCATGTAGTGTTGTATCCAATGTTGTGTTGTATCGAAATGGATACAAGTGGCCCATCGGGCCAAAATGATTTGTATCCATATGGATACAAATGGCGCTTAACGTGTTAAAGAAGTTATTTTCTTTTTTATTTAGGAAATATTAAGGTACGTGATCTTTACTAAACATTTTATTATCAAAATGTAACATTTATTGGTACCTATTGTAATAAAAACAAAATTTTTGAACGATTTTTTTTTACTGGTAGGGCCCGGTCTTAGAACCTTGCTTAGGACCCCGGTTTTGCTTAATCCGCCACTGCCTATGGGCTAGGGGGGCGCCGAAGCTGTACAGGGGGCGTCGAATAAGTGAATAAGATTAGTACTGGGCCATTAAGAAAGGGAGCGTCGTGTGACAGGTGTCATTCGATTCTTTGGCTCAAAGCATTTTATTATCAATTACTAACATGGAGCTGTAGATGCTAGAGCACTGCATGTTCGCATATGATTCCTTTGTTAGAAGTGGCGAGTCTGCGACCGCGGTTCAGCGTCAGTTTCGCCGCAGATTCAATATTCATAGAAATGACTCTGTTCACGCGCATGACACAATTTTATGTTGAACAAACAATCTTCGAACAAGAGACTTAATAATGGAAAAGAATCCGCCCGGCCCCCAACGTACAGCGAACGTTGAAAGTGTTTTTCACCCCCTGTTTCTTAACCGTTTTATTTTAAGATTTGGCGACGTTTTATGGGCCCCTCGGTCCCCACATGCGATTTTTTTTTATAGGGTTCTCAAGTCACGTGTCTACGAGATCAAGCCCCGTACATTACATGAATTAAAGAAAGCGATCCGTCAACAAATCAATGGAGACCTGCTGGGAAAAGTGGCGGCCAATTTTCTTGAACGCCTTCAACAATGTTTCAACAAAAACGGACATCACATACATGCCAGATGTAATTTTCCGTTCATGATTATGAAATGTTATGTTCTCACAAATATTATTCTACCAATATTTTTTTTAAAGCAAAAAATAATGTACAAACATTCGAAGCGAAGTACACTTGATCTACCAAGACACCAAGACACGCTATGTTTTATGGTGTACACCAGGGATGGCCAATAAGATTTGATCAGTGTGCCAAAATAAGATAAAATTTAATACACATTTTTCCCCGTGCCAGTACATAACCTAACCTAACCTAACCTACGCTACGTTCAGTATTGCCAACGTCATGATTCTATGTGTCACTAAATACAATATGCAATCAAAAGTTCTGTGCATCGCTACAGTTGGTATTATATGTATATGTATACAGGGTGTCCCAGTTAACTTGAATAGCATGGGGATCTCGTAAACGGTAAGAGATACAGAGTTGGCTAAATGGGTCAAAATGATCTATGATTCAAGAGCAACTATTCTATGAAAAAAAAACTTGAAAAAAATTTACAGTTTTTGGGCTATTCGTAAAAAACAAAAAAATGACGTTTTCGATTTTTGCTTATAACTTGCTTATTTAAAATCATACCCAAAATATTTTTCGACATTATTAGGACACTTTTTTGCGTAGAATTGAAATTAGTTAATAAATTTTACCTATCTTCATTTGTTTTTGTTATTTTAACATCAACTTTCTTATTTTAAATACGGGTCGTAGTTGGCTATGACACCATTAAAAAGAGATTTTTTTTCTCGTTTCATTGATGTATGGGTTGTTAGGTTTATTTTTAAAAATAAGCAAGTTATAGCAATATTATTGTATTTGTTAAGTTTAATCAAAGCCGCCATTGGAAAACAAAACAAAACATCACGTAAATAAACTAGCTGTACTTAATTAAACACAAATAAACCTAAATAATTTAAGAATTTTTCAAATTACATAATAATTTATGTTTTTCCAATTACTGTCACTATTGAATCTAAATTATAACATGCGTTCAAAGTGTAGCTCACTCTCCATGTGCAATACAAATTTGAGATCTGCACATTGTAGGTAATAATGTTTTTCTAACGATATTTCTTTTTATTTGATAAACTTTTGTTAAACTATCCAATCTTAATTTTGTAATTGTGTTCAGCTGTCTTTTTATGATTAGCTGTTTTAAGAACATTTTATCAAGCAGAAAGTAATATGCATAAGAAATAATTGTTATCTACAAAGTGCAGATCTCAAATTTGCATTGCTCATGGAGAGTGGGCTGCACTTTGAACGCATGTTATAATTTAGATTCAATAGTAATAGTAATTGGAAAAACATAAATTATTATGTAATTTGAAAAATATCTTAAATTATTTAGGTTTATTTGTGTTTAATTAAGTACAGCTAGTTTATTTACGTGATGTTTTGTTTTGTTTTCCAATGGCCACTTTGATTAAACTTAACAAATACAATAATATTGCTATAACTTGCTTATTTTTAAAAATAAACCTAACAACCCATACATCAATGAAACGAGAAAAAAAATCTCTTTTTAATGGTGTCATAGCCAACTACGACCCGTATTTAAAATAAGAAAGTTGATGTTAAAATAACAAAAACAAATGAAGATAGGTAAAATTTATTAACTAATTTCAATTCTACGCAAAAAAGTGTCCTAATAATGTCGAAAAATATTTTGGGTATGATTTTAAATAAGCAAGTTATAAGCAAAAATCGAAAACGTCATTTTTTTGTTTTTTACGAATAGCCCAAAAACTGTAAATTTTTTTCAAGTTTTTTTTTCATAGAATAGTTGCTCTTAAATCATAGATCATTTTGACCCATTTAACCAACTCTGTATCTCTTACCGTTTACGAGATCCCCATGCTGTTCAAGTTAACTGGGACACCCTGTATAGTAATAATCAAATTATTGTAACGATATAAGAAGAGTTGTTATTTTCTGGTATTTTTAATTTTTTGATATTTAAATAACATGTAGTTGTAGATAATTAGCGTACTAATTAAAAATAAATAAAACATTTCGAAAAAGTTTAAAATTTTAAAAACAAATTTATTCATAGAATTCTTTAGGGTGCCGTCGAAAATCTCTCGCGTGCCAAGTTTGGCACGCGTGCCACCTATTTGCCATCTCTGGCTGTACAGTGTACACCATCTTAGTTTACCGTGTTCTGTGAAGTTTACCAAAATAATAGCGTGGTCACGTGTTTGGTTAATATTAGTATGCAAACGAGGAATTGTTAACGAACAAACTACAAACGTTATAATTACAGGTCAAAATAATTTTTCAATTAGTAAAAAAAATGGAGTCAACTTTGATAACCACAGATTACTACAAATCTGAAGAACCAATACAATATAAAATGTGTGTAAGAGAAGAAAAAGAGGATACAATAAAGTTGGAGCTAGAAGAATGTAATTCACAAATTAATTTAATAAATCACGAATATGGACATTCGAGTAGTAACATTTTTCAACTTAAAGAAGAGTTTATAACTGCTGAAATTAAAACTGTAGATGAGATTAAAAAAATAGAAATAAAAGAAGAACCATTACAATCTAATGACAATCCACAAAACCTTACAAATGATATAATTACGGAAGCTGAGAACAGAGATCATAAGGCAATAAAAATGATTGATGAAAATGCAGAAAGAAAATACTTAAATAAAATAGATTGTATATTGGAAGACGGAATAGTAATTATAAATGATATTAATGATCTCAATATCGTGTCAGATGTAACAACTTCAGGTACAGCAGCTTGCAGTTTGGGTTTGAAACAAACAAGTGAAAATATAGAGACAAAAGGTGTAAGCAATAATAAAAAGTTGGATGAAGTGAAAGATTTGAAGAGGCAGGCGAGAAAAAAGGAAAACATAATATATACTTGTACAATTTGTAAGTCAAACCGAAATGTTCATATGAGGAGACATGCTAGTGAAAAACCATATAAATGCGACATTTGTGAGAAATGTTTTAATCAAAGTGGTAGTTTAAGTGTTCATATGAAACACACTGGTGAAAAATCATATACATGTGATGTTTGTCAGAAATCTTTTAAACGAAGTAATAGTTTACAGGTTCATATGAGAACACACACTGGTGCAAAACCATATAAATGTAACATTTGTGAGAAATTTTTTAGTCAAAGTGGTACTTTAAGTGTTCATATGAGAACTCACACTGGTGAAAAATCATATAAATGTGATTTTTGTGAGAAACGTTTTTATCAAAGATCTCACTTAAATGTTCATATGAGAACACACACTGGTGCAAAATCATATAAATGTGATGTTTGTCAGAAAGCTTTTAACCACCATTATAGTTTATGGGTTCATATGAGAGCACACGTTGGTGAAAAATCATATAAATGTGATGTTTGTCAAAAATCTTTTAACTATAGACAAAGTTTACGGGTTCATATGAGAACACACACTGGTGCAAAACCATATAAATGTGACATTTGTGAGAAATTTTTTAGTCAAAGTGGTACTTTAAGTGTTCATATGAGAACTCACACTGGTGAAAAATCATATAAATGTGATTTTTGTGAGAAACGTTTTTATCAAAGATCTCACTTAAATGTTCATATGAGAACACACACTGGTGCAAAATCATATAAATGTGATGTTTGTCAGAAAGCTTTTAACCACCATTATAGTTTATGGGTTCATATGAGAGCACACGTTGGTGAAAAATCATATAAATGTGATGTTTGTCAAAAATCTTTTAACTATAGACAAAGTTTACGGATTCATATGAGAACACACACTGGTGCAAAACCATATAAAGAAGAGTTTATAACCGCTGAAATTAAAACTGTAGATGAGATTAAAAAAATAGAAATAAAAGAAGAACCATTACAATCTAATGACAATCCACAAAACCTTACAAATGATATAATTACGGAAGCTGAGAACAGAGATCATAAGGCAATAAAAATGATTGATGAAAATGCAGAAAGAAAATACTTAAATAAAATAGATTGTATATTGGAAGACGGAATAGTAATTATAAATGATATTAATGATCTCAATATCGTGTCAGATGTATCAACTTCAGGTACAGCAGCTTGCAGTTTGGGTTTGAAACAAACAAGTGAAAATATAGAGACAAAAGGTGTAAGCAATAATAAAAAGTTGGATGAAGTGAAAGATATGAAGAGGCAGGCGAGAAGAAAGGAAAACATAATATATACTTGTACAATTTGTAATAAACATTTTAAATGCAAGTCAAACCGAAATGTTCATATGAGGAGACATGCTAGTGAAAAACCATATAAATGCGACATTTGTGAGAAATGTTTTATCAACAGTAGTAATTTAAGTTTTCATATGAAAACACACACTGGTGAAAAATCATATAAATGTGATGTTTGTCAGAAATGTTTTAAACAAAGGTGTCATTTAAATGTTCATATGAAAACACACACTGGTGAAAAATCATATAAATGTGATGTTTGTCAGAAATGTTTTAAACAAAGGTGTCATTTAAATGTTCATATGAAAACACACACTGGTGAAAAATCATATAAATGTGATGTTTGTCAGAAATCTTTTAGCCGCAGTTATAGTTTACGGGTTCATATGAGAACACACACTGGTGAAAAATTATATAAATGTGATGTTTGTCAGAAATCTTTTAACCGCAGTTATAGTTTACGGGTTCATATGACAACACACACTGGTGCAAAACCATATAAATGTGACATTTGTGAGAAATTTTTTAATCAAAGTTCTTCTTTAAGTCGTCATATAAGAACACACACTGGTGAAAAATCATATAAATGTGATGTTTGTCAGAAATCTTTTAGCCGTTGTAATACTTTACGGGTTCATATGAGAACACACACTGGTGAAAAACCATATGAATGTGATGTTTGTCAGGAATCTTTTACCCACGGTAATAGTTTACGAGTTCATATAAGAACACACACTGGTGAAAAATCATATAAATGTGTAATGTTACAATTGTCAGAAACATTTTAATCGAAGTGATAATTAACGAGTTCATATGAGAACACACACTGGTGAAAAATCATAAAAATGTGACATTTGTTGGAAATGTTTTATTCAAAGTTGTAAATTAAGTGTTTATATGAAAACACGCCGGTGTAAAACCATTTAAATGTGATGTTTGTCAGAAATCTTATAACTACAGTAATAGTTTACGGCAGGGGTGTCAAACTCAATGGCTAACTTGGGCCATAAAAACAAGGTTTAACTTTGGGTGGGCCGCAAAATTATTTTTTTTTGTTTAATAATAGCAAAAAAAGGGTATAATTAAAAAAACGTTTAGCGAATTCTACCGATCTTATTTTTATTCTGCGTCGGTTTGTTATTTTATTATATATTATTGTGTGCCGTTATATTGGTCGGGCCGCAAAAATGTTCGTTGCGGGCCGCGAGTTTGACACCCCTGGTTTACGGGTTCATATGAGAACACACACTGGTGCACAACCAGTGGTGAGCTGTAGGGGGCTCGCGAGAGCCCTTTGTTAAATTATTCCTTAATTTGCGAGCCCCTTGTTCTTCTTGTTAACCATTTTCTCAAGAAAAAATGTATCTTAAAATCATTTTGATTACATACATTTGTAAAGCGACGAAGTCATGCCTATCAAGCAATGACGATTAAATTTAGAATAACCCGTCGCCCAATAGAATTTTTTGAATTATGTACAATCACTCGATTATTCACGTTTGAATTTAAAATGACATTTTTTTCCAACATATAATTAACATTATTTTTTTGTTTTTATTTAACTATGAGCGAGCCCTTTGTTAAAAATTTCATAGCTCACCACTGTGCACAACCATATAAACGTGACATTTGTGAGAAATGTTTTAATCAAAGATCTCATTTAAATGTTCATATGAGAACACACACTGGTGAAAAATCATATAAATTTGATGTTTGTCAGAAATCTTTTAACCACAGTAATAATTTACGGGTTCATATGACAACACACACTGGTGAAAAATCATATAAATGTGATATTTGTGAGAAATGTTTTTATCATAGTAGTAGTTTAAATGTTCATATCAGAACACACTCGGGTGAAAAACCACATAAATGTAACCTTTATAAGAAATTGTTTTTATGTAAGTAGTAAGTAGTTTAAATGTTCATATGAGAACACACACTGGTGAAAAACGATATAAATGTGACCTTTGTAAGAAATGTTTTTATGTAAGTAGTAGTTTAAATATTCGCATGAGAACACAATGGTGGAAAATCATATAAATGTGACAATTATTGTCAGAAACACTTTGATCGAAGTGATAATTTAAGGATTCATATGAGAACACACACTGGTGAGAATTATAAATATAAATGGGACGTTTGAGAGCAATCTTTGAATCATAAATGTGATATTTGTGAAAAGGGTATTGTAAGTAGTGCCCAACTAAACATTTATATGAAAACATACTTGTGAAAAGCCATAATATAAAGGAATCTTTTATTTAAGAAGGAAGCTGTACAAAAAAAAAACTCATCAATGTTTTTTATGTAATAATAAAGTCAAAATGTCCTTTTCCGAAGAAAGCCCTTTATCATCGACTGCTTTAAGCAACTCCTTTTAAGTTTAAGTCAAATAGCGCGCCTGGTTTTTCTGCTATTGCACTGTTAAGAGAGATTAGTGTACACATTTTTCACTTTTTGTGCTTTTGGGATGCAGTCTTTTTTGTGTTAAACGTTTCTTTACATTGTATTAAAAGAAAATGAGTGTATGAAATTACATAGAATATTATTTGATGTTAACAGATGTTTCATGTTAAGCGTTTTTGTGTTAAAATGTTTTCAATGTGTATATTTTTAATATAGTTTTTTAAGTACATAACAAGTATACAAATGTATAAATGTATTGTAGTTAATAAATATTGAACATTTTATTATAATCTTGTACTTATTTGTCAACGCAGTCTTCAGCATTATGCTTATTCAGGGTAGTTTATCAAAGAAGTCTTAGATGTACCAAATTTTTTGGAAAAATTAATTTATTTTGTTGAACAATATTGAACACTGTGCCTAAACAGTTGCGAAACATTGTTTCGGAACAATCTGTATACGTTGTTCCGCGTCCAGACTAAAGCCAGTGTTTCGGTGTTTCTCAGGTGATTATCATGTCCAGTGAGACTATTGCAGGAATTTGTGCTGCCAATTTATATATTTTACTTAACGGCCGAAGGAATAAAGAAAAGAAGAAGGTGGTGGATACGGAAAGCACTAATGTAAGGCACCAGTTATGGCAATGAATGAAGAATGGCGAAGAACCACTTTTCTTAGTGCCTTGCAGTTTTTTGTACTCCAGTCGAAATTGGGATTTTAACATGTGCACTTTCTTTTCAACTTCAGCAACTGTTACATCACATGATTGCGCAATATTTCCAAAAGCATCCCTCTTTTTATTCCTATTTTTGTATTCACCAGATGTGACATCCCACAAACAAGATGTGCTATGCACTTTTTCTATCAGTTGTAAAGTTTTTTCTTGATTCAACATTGTAATAAATATATAACCAAGAATCACTCTAAGCAAAACTCTGTTTGACTGAACCGTGTTTGAAAACAGACTTGTTCAATTTTATTCTTAAGGCTTTCGCGGCCTTTATCCATAATACAATCTTCGTTGTCGGGTTTGGAACCGACAGTTTGACAGTCGTTTTGAAAAAGACCAAGATACAATGGTCGAAACGTCAACTTCCAAATATAAAAGACGCGGTTCCAAACCCGACAACGAAGTTTGTATTAATAGACTTGTTCAATGTTCCAATGTTTCCCATATAAACGGGAAACAAGGAGCGGAGCTTTTTTGTTTCGCAACATTAGTGAAATAGTTCCGAAACAAGCTAGAAACATAGTTGAGCTGTTCCGAAACATCGGGAACATTGTTTATGAACACTGTTCCGAAACATTTGTTTACAATCTGGACTAGGCTTTAATTCATTCAAAAATCCAAGGATTTGCACTCATTTTTGTGTGATCAGTAATTGCATAAAGAATATCAAAACAGACGGTCCTATAGTTCTTTTAAAACTCTAATAAATGGTTGCAGTTTCCTGTTCTTGGCCAGGGCGCCAAAAGAGTTCTGGATCTGGCCCTACCTAGCAACCAGGCAGGATAACCCATCGAATCAATGACATAAGGACCACCTGTGTAAACTATTTAAAAAGCGATTAGACCAACTTTAATTGTTGGCATATTTTGCAACCTGCTGCTCGACTTACCGACAAAATTAACATATAAAACAGTGGCGTAGTTAGAATTTTTGGGCACCTATGCAAAATTTTAAATCACGTTCTCTTTACAAGTAATATCGTAACAAATACCATCGTACCTTAACATCTTATTAAATATGTAGTATAAAAATATCTATACAGTCCGTTCTACAAAATGGGCCCAAGACTATTGCGACTTCAATTGTGAGTTAACCATCAACAAACCATATAAGTATATTATTAAATGGGACAACAATAGCTTCAATTTTTATTTGTTGTGACGTCACCGACACTTTTTTTAAATTGGTTGGTATAATTTTTCTGGTGGATTCTTATAGAGCATTTTCAGTAATAAACAAAGAAGTTTTAGAAAATCTTCAAAAATAAGGAAATTTGATTTTTCATCTATAGTGCCAAAAGCGATATAAAAAATCTGATTACACACAGGCGTTTTTTTCTTAAAAAAAAATAGCCCAAGAGATCTATATCAGATTTTCGCCAACTATTACGAAAACAGAGATACCCTGTAAAATATTCGAATTTGGTCTACCCCGTAAAGTGGTGCTCAGAATATATTATACTGTGCTGCGCAAACAGACAAATATCTAAAATACCATTAAAGATATTACAATGAAATTTGGTATCTGACCATTATCGTATTTTCCGGCCTCGATGCGAGTATTGAGGTTGCAACACGACTTCCAGTTCAACCTGAAACTGACTCAAACTTAAAATTTTAAATAGAATGCGCTGTATATTTTTATATTTTTTGATTTCTTTTCAAATTTATGAAGATTTATATGGGTCTAAAGTTAACCGTTTACGTGAAATTTACATTTTTATGAACATTTTGAACTATACTTATAGCACTTCCAAAAGTCTTTCACATTCAAAATCTTTGAAAAAGCAGTAGACATTCTTTTGAAAGTTCGATTGACACTAGGTTAGTTAACATTTTGCCCTAGCTATATACATTTTAAAAATATTATACTGTAAAAGTCGTATGTTTGAATTATTAAATGAGTGGCAAATTCATGATGGTCTTTAACCTAAGAAGGTTCATTTTGTTTATGTCCCCGATGCTTAGACAAATACTTAAATATTTTCTCCGTGAAAGAGAAGAAAATATTTAGCCAGCCGCACAATTCATTGGTGCCTCGTGTAATGCAATAAATTATTGCAATGCTTGTTTTAGACGCACGCAGGCGGGTATAACAAATGCATACTACGCTACTGACTTAGTTAATTGAGCGCTTACTGCAGCATTAAATGGAAATGGAGTTTTTTTGAAACATGTTTATTTCAATCATTTATGTATAATTTTAATTTAAAAAATCCATCATTGTTAGGGTTACCATACGTACGTATTTTCTACGGACAGTACGTATTTGAGGGAGCTGTCCGTTGTCCGGTCCGTAATTCAGAAAGCGTCCGTAAAAAATAGTAAATGAGAAGAAAATACGTTATCATACGTTTCATACGCTGTCACTGCGATGCACGAGATTTAAATGTCAGTAGCGTACCGTTCTAACACTAACTTCAAGGTCCATAAATACGTGCGCATGCGCATGGTAGTTAATGTCTGTGCAGTCTGTGCGTTTACGATATGTACGTCACATCATCAGTCATCACTTTAGTGCGATAAAGCATAATATAGCTCGTTTGTGTTTTGTGTTGTGTGTTTTGTTTGTGTCATGGGGAAACGAAAATGTAAATTTAATAGTGACCTAGAAAAGGAATTTCAATTTATTACAAAAAAGAACCAAGAGCAGGGAGACATCGTTATTTGTAAAGTGTGTAATTCAGAATTTTATATAATAAATATAATAAATTCAAAAACAATTATTCATTACTAAAGCAAGTAACATCAGCAGAAAAATATAACAAGGGAGATCAAGACTATCAAGAGCCATCAACATCTACAAAAAAATAAAAATACGTGAGCAATTTTGTTTTCCTAATGTTTCTATTTTGTGCAATATTTTTTCAATTTCTGGGGGGGGTCTCTAGTATAGTGTCCGTAATTTGTTTCCTAAAATTATGGTAACCCTAATCATTGTCAAAGATTAAATAACCTTTATGGTTATCAATCTTGGAGTTGGAGGGCCGCAGACTAACTTGTTGCCTGTGTTAGTGCATGCGCCATGCTACATCATTGCTCTATCACGCGCGCGCAGTCGCTTCGCGCAATATAAGGTTTACTAGCTGTGGGACGAGTTGGGAAACTTACTTTGTGGACGTGCCTCGTACATTAAAATTTGTATAATCACTTTAGAAAGATATGGTCAAAAAAAGGGTAATTTATGCTTGTAACGAAGGTACCAGCGTGGCTGTTAAGGTGGGTTGGTGGGTACAGACATGCAACAAAACATCGCATCGTAACACCGTCGCGTACAGATTGTTGTTGCGCGTTGAAGTTACTGTGTGCCGTGAATTGCATCGTATCAACACGTCGCCGCGTAACATCGCAGCAAACATTCTGGCGTCCCACCATTTTGGTATTACTTTTAGTAGTTGTGGACGGTTAGTTAATTATAGTGCAATATTTACTTAGATTTTTCGAAACACTGCGAAAAGATGGACATTGCTTTGATATTTGTTTATTATAAGATCAACTGTCATCTCCTTCGTCCACTCCATTGCAAGGGTAGGTGCACAAATGAAAATAAACGTAAGTATGTTACTCAGACCTGTACATACATAAAAAGCATGGTGCAACATCAGCGCGTAACATTCCTATGATGTGACGCTGGAATACCGACAACCGATGGGACGCCACGATGTTACGAGACGGTAGCATTTGCCAGAATGCTCAGATTCCAGAATATGAAACACGAGACCGAGAGATTCCTTCGGCAATATTCGGCATTGTTTCGGCTTTTATCGTATGATCCGAGTTTGGTTAGTTCAGTGTCAAAATTGTTGATAGAAAGTAAATTTAAAGTATGTTTAAAGTGTGATGGATATGATGCATTTCAGTTGACAAACACGTTTGAGGTTATGTTTAATGTTATGTTTACTAAATACAAACAACTAAGGTTTGAAAGTATGTAGTATGTTTCAGCCCCCAAACGTTTAATTTTACTTATGCAAGTAGATACATAATTTGAGGTTAAGAGTTGGCAGATCTGTGGAAGAAAACTTCTTAATTCAGCAAAGAAAATTTCTTAATTCAGCAAAACTGAAACATCATATATATAAGTTGAAGTTTTTATCACATACCTATGTAGTCTAGCCATAAATACTGTTACAAAAGTTATTAACAAAGGCCTTAATACAAAAAAGTGTCCAAATGTAAGCGCTTAATTTTTTATTACGTAGGTACCAAATAGAGTAAAATTTTGTTTGCAGATTAAAATATATTAACGGCTGAAGAATCTTTAAACAAACATTATAACAAGGTGTACACTCGTAGTTCTCTAGAAGCCTCTACAGCTGCTAAGAATGTTTTGATGATGATTTTTTGGTGCAATCACAAATATTCATTTTTCTAAAAAGTCGTGAAGCATCCGCTAAAGTTTACCAAAAAAACCCCTTAGAATTGTCTGTTAAACCTTTAAATTGAAATTTGTACAAAATAGTAGTCGTAGCCTGTTCAGCAAAATTTACCGCCATAAATGAACTTGCACCGTTTTCATATTTATTGAATTTTAATAACAGGAAATTTTAATTATTTTAATATTTGTTTCATTTGAATGAAGCCATATTTTAGTCCGGTTTTGTTTAATAAATAAGAACAAGAAACAAAATACTGTTTATTATCAATATTTATATACTTATTGTTTAATTATATTATTCTATTCAACTTTTTTTAATAACTTTTGAACTAACAAGATCATGATAATTTATTTTAGATTTTTATTCAGCATCACATACTTAAGAGATGTGTCCATTATATGTAAATATACATATAAGATAAATAATTTTGATGGTTTTAGTGGTCTGTATTGAAGGCTTCAGCCGAGCATAAAGAAAACTCTATTGACAACCAATATTTCGGATTTATTTTAATCTTACCTCAGGGTTTCTAAGTTACAAACAAGAACATTTTTAAGAAAAATCTGAATAAAAACTGATTGTTTTTATTCTTACAAATCAATACTTACTCAAAGTGAGAATGTATCATAAAGCTGAACGAACTACTTGGTTCGCCAGAATAGAAATTTATTTTGCAAATGTATTAAATAGTTAAAGTTTTAATGTATATTAGTAAAATTTGAATGTATATATGTCGTAGGCATAATGTGAAATCCGGCATTTTATAAAACGCCTAGACACAAAACTATTAGCTTCATTTTTATTATTTATTTAAAAAAAAACTTTAACCAACCTTTAATCTGACCCTCTACTACTGACCAAATGAATGAGGGTCAGGTTAAAGGTTGGTTAAAGCTTTTTTTTTGTATGAACACAAATGTATGGGTCTAAGAAAAAGTCATAATTTGCTCGTTTTGCCGGCTTTTTATAAAATGCCTAGGCGTTTTATAAAATGCCGGATTTCACATTATGCCTACGACATATACACCAAAAAACGCTCTAGTGTTGAGTTGTTGTAGAAAGCTCTTGCGTACTGCAGCAGCCAACTTTCCACAAAAATTTATTAAGGCTAAAAGCAACCATTTGGAATAATATATTTATGTTTTTACTTTTGTAAGTATGTTGAAACCAAAATACTTATCTAGTTCGCTCCATTATAGAAAACAAAAACTTTGTACCAGTATTTATGGCAAGACTAGATAGACAAAGTAGAAAAGATTTATAAAAATTCACGAACCATTAAATTTTAGCTTTCATAAAAAAAAATTTGAAAGGAAACTAGAAAAACTCAAAACGCTACCGTGACCATTCACAGCATAAAAATCCAACTCACACGGTTGGTACTACGGTGCAGCTTTTCATTATCACCTAGTTCACCTGAATTCTGTCATAAACATTTTAACAATCAGATCCTATAAACCAGTGGTGCCCAACCCATAGCTCGCGAGCAACACGTTGCTCGTGACACCTTTTGATGTGGCTCGCGACAACTTTTGATGTGCTTCATTTTCTTTAACATATTACAAATTTTTATTGTTGGTTCATTAAAACTTTTAAAATTAAAATATTAAAATCAAAACATATTATATGTGGCTCGCCTAAAATTTTTAAATTCTAAATTGGCTCGAGCCCAGTTAAAGGTTGGGCACCACTGCTATAAACTGTCTGACAAACATCACATCAAGAGTGTTGTGAACACACTATGAACAGCACTTGACTTCAAACTAACTAGTACCCTTTGCATAAAAAAAGTTTGATAACGTCATTAATCATGGTATGGACTAATGAAAATATGTAGTATAAGTCCATTGTTTTTTGTTTCGAGATATTTAAGGATATGCATTTCAGTCAGCATATCGCATTTTTCTTCGTTATTAAAGTTCATTTTTACGACTAACAGGCCTTCAAAACTTTTAGTTTGTTGGTCGGTTGTCATGGAAACAACATAAACTACAATGACCGGCCTACCTGATTTATAATGGTTATTGTTTAAAACGTATTTTTTGAAATTTGACAATGAAAGAAAAAGTAAAATACCATGTGTGATACATCTATGGATTTACAAAAATAAATGCTATTTGATTATGTAAATAGCAAAAATTGCACCCATAAGAAAAAACAAAGTTGGTTGTCATAAAACAAAAACGAATCGATCTAGGAAAAATTTGTGACCACCATCCGATTCGGCTTAAAAAGTTGCTTCGGCAATGTTTTAACACATTTGAAATATTTCAAACTCCGAAGGAGTTATAGACGATTTTCAAAAATCGTATTTTCCGGTTTTTCCCAATTTTCTCAGATACCGTTTGAGATATCTCTAATTTCTCTTCGGATTATTAATGAGCACCAAATTTAGCAACTTTGCCGAATTTAAACCTATATTCTAGCTATTATAAGCGAGCCATGCCTAAACTCGAATTTCAAACACACTGTATATATTACCTAAATAGTAATCAATTGTAATGCTTTAAACATACTGCAATTAAATCGGCCGCTATTCCTAAAGTATGCTTAGTTATTGTTATCCACAGTAAAAAGGTATTATGGACTTTTTAGCTGCTTAAATATAAACAAATAAATAAAATAATTTTTTAAACTATAAGGATACAAGTGTAATAAAATATTGGTTGTTTTAAGGATATAATAAACATAATTGTAATATTTTAATTTGTATCATGTTATTTTCGTACTTGAGAGACAACATCTATATCTGGATATGTTTTATTTCTGCCCATTTAATCATTTATATCAGATGGGCAACCTCCTGTCCTCAAAAGTCTATAATCTGGCCCGTGGGCATTTTCAAAAGATGCATAAGCCCTTTATAAAACACGTTTATTTGTTTTTATAAAAAAAAATCATATTCTTATAAAAAACATAATTATTGCTTATAATCCCTAGTGTACAACTTCTATGCAGAACTGACCAATAAAAGCATGGTTGTTCGATTTATTGGTTTTGGTTGACATAACTACCCATTTGGATGAACTGCATACAAAATTACAAAAGGAAAATCAAACAGTCACCGAATTGTGTGGATATGTCCATACATTTCAAAACAAATTTAAAGTTTTCGATACATAACAACAATTTATTTATTTTTCATCATTTCACACAGCTTTTACCAATACTTATGGAAAACAAAAATGTATCGATATCAATAAAATTGCACGAATTCATTAAAAGGTTCGCTTATTTTAAAAACACCTATTTTTAAATATTTTCATCTTCATTGATAATATTTACCACAAACAAAATTCTTGAAAAAGTCCCAAAGGAATTTCTAGAATTCTTAGCAGAAAAGAAATAAGATATTTTTGGAATTACATAATGAACTTTATAAAAATTTAGGCCCTTGATTGTCGATGCAAAAAAGAATATCAAAAAATTCATCGTGGCACACAATGAAAATTTGGAGCACTTTGCCCATTGTCACTACTAAAATCGCACCTTATATCAATTAATTATAAAAATATCAGCAGTGGTAAATATCGTACTTCATTTTGTATTAACATTGTGTTTTTCTTAGTATTGTTTTTCGTTATAAAATTACATGTAACGATCAATAATATAAAGACAATGTTAATAATATCATATCTTTTATTTTGTATTATTTTCACGTTTTTGTATTTTGAACCACTAAAAATTATGACCCTAGTCTACTCTACATCAGACAAGTTTGATTTGGCCCGCCACTAAAAAAGGTTGCTTACCCCTTATCTATACCATTTAATAACTGCAAGTTCAGTTAACTGTTAAAATTATCTCTTAAAATTAAAAATATTTGATTTAATACATAATACTGATACAAACTTGCAATGTTATACAGTTAATCATATATATTGCTGTAAGCTTCTTCTCTAATAATCATTCTAAGCTTAGTTAGGGTTACCAGACGTACTCTTTTTGAGGTATGCCACTTTTGTACTTTTTACTTTCTTTCTATTGTCCTCTTTTATACTCTTTTTAATTGTGCAAATACGGTACGTTTTTTTTTTTTTTTTTTGGTAGGACGGAGAGATGTCAATTCTAGGTACTCTTTTTTATATCGTACCATCTGGTAACCCTAAGCTTAGTTGTATCTCGATTCTGCATTCTTGTTTTATAATACTCATATTAAACGGTTAACATAACATAACCCAGACATTTCCTAACAAATGTGTTTAATTGGCCTTTGCTAGCCGTCAGTATTTATTGTCAAATAGGAAAAGAAAAATTATTGTATCCTATGTTTATGCTTTGCCGTTATATTAATTCATGTATTTGTAATTGTAATACCTAGATACATGGAATTTTTTTACTATGGCCAGCTACCTGTTCTTTTAAATCAGTCACTGTTTCTAGAGTAAGCTTTTATTAATGACAAAAACATTAGTATTGTAGAAATAGGTTTATTTAAAAGTAATTTAAATCTTTAAAATACTAAATGAACTGCTTAAAATAATTCAAGCAATTGTCTATAAAAACACTAAATTTTGTAGCTGCTAGTAACATAAATGTTTTATGATAACAAACTTTATAAGGTTACAATAATTGTGTATAATAAGTTGTTTAAAAGATATAGGCAACATAATATTGTGTATATAAATTACAAGTGTAAAACTTTAATTTGTTGCTTTTGTTTCTTGATATTGCTTGGTCAGCTGGTTGCACGCTACTAAAACATTTTAAGTACTGAAATATGTTCCATTTCTACACCATCTTTTAGCTGCAACTTTAAATCATTGTCAACATTTTCACTAATTTAAAAATATTTGAAAAAATATACCATATCAGTACATACATTCAGTATTGTATGAATAGTTTCTGATAAATTATTACAGTATTTTCTGTAACGGTTTTCTTTTATAAACATTTCCTTATACTTATATCTGGATTCTGCTTTTGTAATTCAAATAATAAACAATTAACATAACCTACAATTTTCTTGACAGATTAACGAAATGAACTAAATCTACTGCTACCCGTCGGCATTTAATCATCTCACTCTAAGTAGCTAGCTATTTCATTTGAAATTTTAAAACTAAAACTGAACGTTACGATTTGAACCGAATATATAGTCGGAGATAACCGAAGCGATATATCCGTTGCGTGTGCGAGATTCTGGAAAATGAGCATTCTGGAGTTTGAGCCCGTCCCGATGTTACTATGTTGCGGTGTTACGATGTTACGAAGTGCGGTACAGACATGTTACGCGACGGTGTTACTATACGATGTTTTGTTGCATGTCTGTACCCACCTTTAGGTATAAACGCGCTATGTTCACATGTCAGCGTTTGCGCGTAAAACAGGAAGGTTGGAATCCATTAAAAATTACAATTAAAAAAAGCTTTCGCCGACCTTAAACCTCATCCTCGTTCAGCTGGTCAGCAATAAAGGGTCAGGTTAAAGTTTTTTTTTTGTAAAAACTGCTTTATAACTTTTAAACCATTGCTTATAGACAAAAGACAATTTGAAACAATTCTGTAGAGAATTTCTTACTCTATTAAAAAGCTGTAAGGTATTTTACGATAAAATTGATATTTTTGGCGACAGAGCCTCTTAAATGCAGAAGTGTAAAAAAATCAAGTAAGTGTTGATATCTGCTTAGCATTTGATTTTAGGAAAAAGTTTTACTTGAATTTTTTTCTTGGAAAAAGGTCCTTACCACTTAAAATATTTGCGCCGATAAGTCCAGATATTATATGTCAGTGCCAAATATGATATATTCAAGTATATATGACAATTACTCACTCGGACAATTTTTTGGGGGGACCCCCAAGAAAGTGGGGGCCCTAAGCTATAGCTTGTGTATAGCTTAAGCTGGATCCACATCAATAAAAATTTATGTTGTATTTTGTATTTCAAATTCAACACAAACATTTGCGGCGCTAATTTAAATCTGGTTAAGTATTTTACCACGTAAATAGTTATCTTGTGCGTTGAACGGCCGAATCCACTTGTGCACGTTTGTTTATGCAGAACAATGCACTCAAAATCAAGTCCACATTGACAAGACTGTGCGGCGCAAATCTCTTTGAAGTTGGCTAAAAACCGACAGCACGATGGATAGCGTGCGTTGTTGTTGTTCGTCACGAAATTATTTGCGTGCATTTCTATGCGGCGCACAGTCCACACCAACAAAAATTTCGACGCACACGAGCGAATTTGTGTCAAATACAACGCACAACGCAAATTTTTATTGGTGTGGATCCAGCTTTATAGGTACGTAAATCCTGCACTGCTTGAAGCGCTCAACAAGAAATATCACGTTATCATTAACAATCACCAGGCGAAGTATGCTAAAGAAAAGCATCATGTTATTAAGCTCTTAAAAGTGTACCCTTTTCCATTTAAAACATTATATTTGTTTACCATAAATTATAAATGTTGGTTAATTTTAGTTTATAATAATTTATATCATCGCCGTAGTTCAACATTTACGTGCAGATGAACTAACTTTAATTAGTGCTCTTTTTGTGACATAACCTAAGTGTTCATAAATAAATCTCCAGTGTTGAATTTTAGTATGCAAACAAGGAATTGTTAACGTAAGAACTACAAACGTTATGTATTACACGTCAGAGTAATTTTTGTTAGTAAAAAAAAATGGAGTCAACTTTGAATACCACAGATTACTATGAATCTAAAGGACCAATACAACATAAATTGTGTGTAAGAGAAGAAAAAGAGGAAACAATAAAGTTGGAGCTAGAAGAATGTAATTTACAAATTAATTTAATAAATCACGAATATGGACATTCGAGTAGTAACATTTTTCAACTAAAAGAAGAGTTTTTAACCGCTGAAATTAAAACTGTAGATGAGATTGAAAAAATAGAAATAAAAGAAGAACCATTACAATCTAATGACAATCTACAAAACCTTACGAATAATATTATTTCGGATGCTGATAACAATGAGAACAGAGATAATAAGGCAATAAAAATGATTGATGAAAATGCAAAAAGAAAATACTTAAATAAAATAGATTGTATATTGGAAGACGGAATAGTAATTATAAATGATATTAATGATCTCAATATCGTGTCAGATGTATCAACTTCAGGTACAGCAGCTTGCAATTTGGGATTGACTCATAGTAGTAAAATTATAGAGACAAAAGGTGTAAGCAACGATAAAAAGTTAGATGAAGTGAAAGATTTGAAGAGGCAGGCGAGAAAAAAGGAAAACATAATATATACTTGTACAATTTGTAAGTCAAACCGAAATGTTCATATGAGGAGACATGCTAGTGAAAAACCATATAAATGCGACATTTGTGAGAAATGTTTTAATCAAAGTGGTAGTTTAAGTGTTCATATGAAACACACTGGTGAAAAATCATATACATGTGATGTTTGTCAGAAATCTTTTAAACGAAGTAATAGTTTACAGGTTCATATGAGAACACACACTGGTGCAAAACCATATAAATGTGACATTTGTGAGAAATTTTTTAGTCAAAGTGGTACTTTAAGTGTTCATATGAGAACTCACACTGGTGAAAAATCATATAAATGTGATTTTTGTCAGAAACGTTTTTATCAAAGATCTCACTTAAATGTTCATATGAGAACACACACTGGTGCAAAATCATATAAATGTGATGTTTGTCAGAAAGCTTTTAACCACCATTATAGTTTATGGGTTCATATGAGAGCACACGTTGGTGAAAAATCATATAAATGTGATGTTTGTCAAAAATCTTTTAACTATAGACAAAGTTTACGGATTCATATGAGAACACACACTGGTGCAAAACCATATAAATGTGAAATTTGTGAGAAATTTTTTAATGCAAGTGGTGCTTTAAATGTTCATATGAGAACACACACTGGTGCAAAACCATATAAATGTGACATTTGTGAGAAATGTTTTAATCAAAGATATCACTTAAATGTTCATATGAGAACACACACTGGTGAAAAATCATATAAATGTGATGTTTGTCAAAAATCTTTTAATGTATATAATAGTTTACGGGTTCATATGAGAACACACACTGGTGCAAAACCATATAAATGTGACATTTGTGAGAAATTTTTTAATCAAAGAGGTGCATTAAGTGTTCACATGAGAACACACACTGGTGTAAAACCATATAAATGTGACATTTGTGAGACATTTTTTAGTCAAAGTGGTACTCTAAGTGTTCATATGAGAACTCACACTGGTGAAAAATCATATAAATGTGATTTTTGTGAGAAATGTTTTATTCATAGTAGCAATTTAAGTGTTCATATGAGAACACACACTGATGAAAAATCATATATATGTGATGTTTGTCAGAAATGTTTTAAACATAGTTGTAGTTTAAAGGTTCATATAAGAACACACACTGGTGAAAAATCATATACAGTGAGCTCGTGTTATAAGCAATCCACGATATAAGCAACTATCGTATCGTAGTATACGATATAAGCAACTGTCAGTGTGACAGTTAAAAATACAAATATCTAAAATACTATTGCAGATATAACAATGAAATTTTGTATCTGAGCGTTATAGTATTTTTCGGATTCGATGGAAATATTAAGGTTGCAATGCGACTTCCGGTTCAACCGGAAACGGATTCAAACTTTGAAATTTTAAATAGAACATTTTTATATTTTTGGATTATTCTTAAAATTAACTTTAATAAATGTGAAAGGTTATATGGGTCTAAAGTCAACAGTTTTCGTAAAATTTACATTTTTCGAAAATTTTGATATAGCACTTTCAGTTTTTTTAACATTCAGGTTTCTTAAAAGAACAGTAAAATATCATTTGAAAATTAGATTAACAATAGATTTTTTAACAATTATTTTATTTTTAGGAGATTATTAATGCGTCATTCAAAAAGTCTGCAACGAATGGAAAAGTTTTTTATTATTTTTTTCTCAGAAAATTGTATTCTTGATAAAAGTTGGTGCATGGTCTAAAACTAATTTTAAGATAAAAAACAGTTTGATAAAAAGTCATATGACACTAGATATTAGCGATTTTTGAAATATTTGCTAGAGTAAAGTGCCCTTATTTTAAGAGATACAAAAAAAAATTATGGAAAGGGTTTTAAAGAATCCCAAAATAAGCTAGATTTAAATTTTGATGGTCAAATTTCAATTTTTATTTTTTAAGAAATTTTAACATTCAAAAACTGCAACCTATGCAAAATTTTAAATCACGTTCTCTTTACAAGTAATATCGTAACAAATACCATCGTACCTTAACATCTTATTAAATATGTAGTATAAAAATATCTATACAGTCCGTTCTACAAAATGGGCCCAAGACTATTGCGACTTCAATTGTGAGTTAACCATCAACAAACCATATAAGTATATTATTAAATGGGACAATAATAGCTTTAATCTTTATTTGTTGTGACGTCACCGACACTTTTTTTAAATTGGTTGGTATAATTTTTCTGGTGTATTCTTATAGAGCATTTTCAGTAATAAATAAAGGTTTAGAAAATGTTTCAAAATGATGAAATTACATTTTTTGTCTGTGAAGCCTAAATGGAAAAAGATATAAAAAATCTGATTACTTGGGCGTTTTTTTCTTTAAAAAAAAAATAGCCCAAGAGATCTATATCAGATTTTCTCCAACTATTACGAAAACAGAGATACCCTGTAAAATATTCGAATTTGGTCTACCCCGTAAAGTGGTGCTCAGAATATATTATACTGTGCTGCGCAAACAGACAAATATCTAAAATACTATTAAAGATATTACAATGAAATTTGGTATCTGACCATTATCATATTTTCCGGCCTCGATGCGAGTATTGAGGTTGCAACACGACTTCCAGTTCAACCTGAAACTGACCCAAACTTAAAATTTTAAATGGAATGCGCTGTATATTTTTATATTTTTTGATTTCTTTTCAAATTTATGAAGATTTATATGGGTCTAAAGTTAACCGTTTGCGTGAAATTTACATTTTTATGAACATTTTGAACTATACCTATAGCACTTCCAAAAGTCTTCCACATTCAAAATCTTTGAAAAAGCAGTAGACATTCTTTTGAAAGTTCGATTGACACTAGGTTAGTTAACATTTTGCCCTAGCTACATTTTTAAAATATTATACTGTAAAAGTCGTATGTTTGAATTATTAAATGAGTGGCAAATTCATGATGATCTTTAACCTAAGAAGGTTCAGTTTGTTTTTTTAGATTCGGTTCAAGTGCCGAAGTTTTGATAGCTGACCCAATTAATAAGCTGTTATAATATGTATTTTAATAATTCTCTGTGCTTAAAATATACTCGGAGACTAAAAATGAAAAATATTTCGTTTTCGTTACCACAAAAAAATAATCCTAACCCATAGTTAGTAGAATATTCGATTATAAATACTTCATATGCAATAATGTATAAATTAACAGTTAGACTTTTGTAGTCCACGAGTAGAAGTAAAAAGTGTTTGATGAGTTTTAAAGTCCATTTACATTCTTTTTCCAGAGGTTTGGAGCAGTCCAATTTTCAAATTGCCCCGCTCCGGCATCCAAATGCCTGCTCCGCTCCATGCTCCAAATCTTAATATTTTTAAAACAAGTTTTTTAATTAAAAAATTTGTTTTTAAAAACAAAGTTTTAATTTTATGGTATATCTGGAAGTTGGTCAAAAATTACAATATTTGACCCTATTAAACAAGTGAAATTAAATAAATGTTTGTAAGAACAAATTATTGATCTTCAAAGATTGATAGAAAAGAAAAAACATCAGTTTTTATTTAATTTTACATAAACTGGAGCAGAGGGGCAATCAAAATTATTTGCTCCAGACTCTGCTCCAGCTCCGGCCAAAAACCCATTGCTCCACTGCTCCGTGCTCCGCTCCAAACCCCTGCAATTTTTCTGTTTTTTAGCAATACAATACCCTGTATACTCGCCAGGGAAGGTCACGATACGTTGTCGCTAGAATTTGATTAGGGATGTTTATTGCATAAAGAACATCAAAAGTAAATGTTTTGCAGAGTTATACGTGCCACTGGCCATTTCCTTCGAAAAAATAGGGGAAAAACTGAAAAATTGGTAAAAAAGGTCATTTTTGCGATCGCGTTGGCCATGAAAGTGTCAAGAGACAAAATCAAAATTTTTCTATTTATCAATGCGCGTAAAATGGTGCAAAGTTTTTAAAAAAATCTTGAACGGTTCCGGAGAAAAACGAGGTTTTTGTAAAAACGGTTTTCCCTATGTTAAACGCATAGATATAGTTATACAGATATACCACAACTTCTCAAATCATAGCGCTTATGCAAGGGTTTCGTTTTTGACGTTTTTCTCCGGAACCGTTCAAGATTTTTTCAATAACTTTGCACCATTTTACTTGCAAAGGATGCACGCATTGGTAAATTAAAAAAATTAGATTTTGTCTCCAACGGTTTCATGGCCAACGCGATTGCAAAAATGACCTTTTTTTACCAATTTTTCTCCATGAAGTATTTTTTGTATCTCTTAAAAATGAATTTTTATGAAGCTTTTTCCATCTTAAAATGAATTTTAGGTCATCCACCAACTTTTATCGAGAATAAAATTTTCCGAGACTTTTTTTATTAAAAAACTTTCACTTTTTGATACTTTTTGAATGACGCCGTACAGAAGATATCAAGTAGTGTGAATAATAAACAAATCAGTTGTAAAAAAAACAGGCAAGTTTCTTTAAAAAAATAAAAAAATCTTGATTTTTTAAATTTAAATTAATGATTTTTTTTTTTAATAAAAATCTAAATTTGCCCAACCCTGACACAAATACACATTATATGTAAGGCGAAAGTTATTTGGTGGCCAAACCAGTAGGTATATTTTTTCATCCAAGCGTAGAGTTTCGGCACACAACCAATAAAACACATTTTTAGTAATTGCTCATTTATTACAAATATAAATAATTGTATAATATAAAATGCAAAAGCACTGGCTGTTGAAATGCCTGTTTCAAGTCTACTGTTTATAATATCACAAACAGAACTACTTCAATTCATTAACATTTCAAACAAATTGCGAATGTATATAACATATTAAAAGCACTTTTTATTGGAAAACTCATCAAGTTATATTACCTCAATACACTTTCAAATTATACTTAGTTGTATATTACATTAAATCATGATTAACTTTGTTTACGCAAACCGATGATTTCCAAAAGCAATTTTGTAACTTTTAATGCAAAAAAAAAAACACATGAAAGTTTTCCAATAATACAAAAGTGAACTCCCGATTGTTTAACAGGATTGTTAACTAGTGTTCCAACAATATGAAACAAACCTAATAGTTAAAATAAATATTTTTCTTATGTAATTATATAATAAAGCTGAATAAATACATTATAAATAAAATAGGAAATCTTCCACATGTATCCACCTATACTTTAGGCCGATTTTTATACAGGGTTCTCGTTTTTCGAGGGCCACTATGGGGATCTCGTTAACAGTAAGAGTTACGACTTCGGTTAAATTAAGGCAAAGTTGTATATTCAGGTGGTTAATAATTCGATGCAAACAGAACTTATCTAGCTCTTTTAGTTTTTGAGATATAGGGAAAAAAGTAAAAAAATGGATTTTTGTTTTTTGCCCCTAAAATTTTCATTTGATGTCGAATTTAATTTCTGTTAAAACTTTTTTATGGCCACTTTTTGCAAGAAATCAAATTCCCCAATTATATTTTCCGTGCGACGTTTCGTTTTTATTAAACACTTGGGACTTTTTTGAAACAATTGCTAAAAATGGCAAAAACTAATATTTTATTTAAAACAAATCCTAATCGGCATGATAAATAATTGTCTTTGTCCCTTTTTCCTTGGAAGCACGTAAGTAAACCGCATGAAATTACTATTTAAGGGATTTAATTTAAAAAATCGGTATTAATAAATATGTTAAGAATGCATTAACATTGTTCACTTATTAACAAATATTTTTAGAATATTTTCTTCGGTTAAGTAATAAATTTATCTATAATGTGTATTTAATCCCTTATTTGACATACCTAGTTTTAATTAAATCCCTTAAATAGTAATTTCATGCGGTTTACTTACGTGCTTCCAAGGAAAAAGGGACAAAGACAATTATTTATCATGCCGATTAGGATTTGTTTTAAATAAAATATTTGTTTTTGCCATTTTTAACAACAATTGTTTCAAAAAAGTCCCAAGTGTTATACATTGTCGAATTCAGAAAAAAATGCTCTACAAATTGGCGTTAAAATCAGAAATAGCGTCCTTAAGAAAAAATTGACCTGATGATGGTTTAAAAAACAAAACGTCACAGAGAAAATATAATTGGGGAATTTGATTTCTTGCAAAAAGTGGCCATTAAAAAGGTTGTAACAGAAATGAAATTCGACATCAAATGAAAAAGTTACGGGCAAAAAACAAAAGTCCACTTTTTTACTTTTTCCCTATATTTCTAAAACTAAAAAAGCTTGATAAGCTCTGTTTGCATTAAATTATGAAGCACCTGAATATACAACTTTGCCCTAATTTAACCGAAGTCGTAACTCTTACCGTTTACGAGATTCCCATAGTGGCCCTCGAAAAACGAGAACCCTGTATATATCACAATGTTTTATGCAACACCAGATAATATAGAAACTATAACGTAAACGTTATCCTTGACGTTACTAAAAAAAATAACTTAAAAATTTAGACTGTCTGCAAATCCCAAAAATAGAAACCGTTTCACATGAAACATTAATTTAATACTCCTATTTGATAACCCCACCACTCTCGCTACTTAAATTTATCAGTACTTGACCAGTTTTTTCTAGATCAATCAAAATTTTAGCAAAATTGGTGTAATGGACCCTTACTTCTGCAAAATGTCTTTTAGTACCTTTTGTAAATACTTAAAAATATTTAAATTTAATTCCAGTTTTACATTTGCATGTAACATATTGCTGCTAGCACAAACATTTTAGATACATTTGAATTTGTTCCAGTTAACAACTCTGTTAAAAAATGCATTTGATTGCAACTAACTCGCAGGGACTTCTTTGGGTGGCGATAAAGGTTCGTTGTTAAGTTGCGGATTATCGACGCACTTCCACAAACCATATGTTTTACCGACTGTTGTTTGCCATAATCGAAGAGTTCCGTCTTCAGATCCCGATGCATATAATTCACCATCTGGTGAAAATCGAACGCAATGAACCGGTCCAAAATGTCCCTTGAACGATTCTGTAAGAGAATACAAAATATTGCTACTTAAGGACATGTTTAATGTTTTTTTACTTTTGCCATAAGTAGTATGAAGAAAGCATTGTGATCACGAAAATTTTCGAATTCAGGATTTTAATGAATTAAAGTTTTTGTTATTCGAAAATACAAAGACATGGTAATAGATAAAAATATTTCGTTTGCACAGAAATGAAGTCTACAGGGTGGTGCTTTTTTCGATGCTCACCATTGCTATCTTGGAAACGGTAAGAGATACAAGGTCGGTTAAATTAGAGAAAAGTTGCACATTTTTATGGAGATTAAGAATCTGAAAAGAAATCCTGGATATTTTAATTCGTTTTTGATTTTTTACAAAAAAAACTGAAAAATGTGATTTTAGAAAAATATTATTATCTTCCCTACCATTGATGCTATTTCATTTAAACTTGGTAACTTTATGTTTTTGACCGTCCTGGGTTTGATGACGTCAACAGAAATTTTCTAAGCCTTCTAGATTTCAAGTTGCGATAGTCAACTTTTTTATTTCTTATGGCCGCCATATTGGATTTTTACACCATCAGACAGACAAAAAAATTTACTTTTCGGATTGGTAACCAACATACCTTTCTTCTTTCAAAAAACTTGTTGAAATTTGAAAATTTGTATAAATAAAATCGCGAATGTTCGGAAAAACAATTGAAATTATAATATAAATAGAAGTGACACAACATTTTATGGTTCTAATAAAATAAAGAAAAGACAATAAGTTTAAAACACCAGATAATTAATTATTTAAATTGTTTAAAGTGCGCGCCGTTATGTATGATGTAGTGGTTAGTCCTCAAATTCATTTCGTCCACTGCCTTTAGGATAGTTTGTCTCGAAATAGAGTCGAAAGCATTTTTGATTTTACGGCGAAGAAGTTCAATATTTTCCGTTAGGGTTGCATAAACAACATCAATGTAAAAGTAATCCATAGGCGTTGAACATGGCGATCGCCGAGGCCAATGAACAGGACCAAACGTACCAAGTCATGAATTTTGAAAGGGTACATCTAAATTAATATCCTTTTACAATGCGGGCGTTGTGGGGACCAGCTCCTTCTTGCTGAAACTACTGATGATTTTGAATTGTTAATAATGGCAATTCGCCTAACATATCTTCTAAATATGTTTCCAACAATCTTAATTTCGTAATCATTAAACCAATAAAATGTTCTGTAGCTTTTATTTATATCATAGTTTCAATTGTTTTCCAGAGCATTCTCGATTTTATGAATTATTTACACAAATTTTCAAATTTCAACAAGTTTTTTGAAAGAAGAAAGGTATGTTGGTTACCAATCTGAAAAACTAATTTTTTTGTCTGTCTGATGGTGTAAAAATCCAATATGGCGGCCATAAGAAATAAAAAAGTTGACTATCGCAACTTGAAATCTAGAAGGTTTAGAAAATTTCTGTTGACGTCATCAAACCCAGGACGGTCAAAAACATAAAGTTACCAAGTTTAAATGAAATAGCGTCAATGGTAGGGAAGATAATATTTTTCTAAAATCACATTTTTCAGTTTTTTTGTAATAAATCAAAAACGAATCAAAATATCCAGGATTTCTTTTCAGATTCTTAATCGCCATGAAAATTTGTAACTTTTCTCTAATTTAACCGACCTTGTATCTCTTACCGTTTCCAAGATAGCAATGGTGAGCATCGAAAAAAGCACCACCCTGTATAACAATAATAATAATCTTTATTTGTTCTGAATATCCCAAAAAAGGTGTAGAACTTGTCACAATAATAATTTACGTACATTACAAATAATGGGTGTAACTGAAATCAGGCTCACCCCCTTTTTTTCTTTAGTTTAAAACTTAGACAAATGACATTTTAGATATGTAATATGTGCAAAAAACTGGATTATTTGATCATAGGTACACTTTTGTTTCACTTCCGGTTTCACCGGAAATGACCCTAACTTTGTTATTTTAAATGGAACACCCTGTATATTTTTACATTTTTGGAAAGAGGAAGCAATTTTGGATACAATTGCACCATTTTGGTTAATTTTTATAACCTCAAATAATTTTTTGACAAAAAGTTAATTATTTATTAAGTGTGCCGTGACCCGCATAAATTAAATTTTATTATGTCAACAAGTGTCCAAAAAATGGTTTTGTTAATTTTAATTGACATTTGGGCTGCTTAAATAGACCTTAAAGGTTACGAAATTGGTTTTTTGACAAAAAGTCAATTTTTTTAAATGGAACGATGGTGGCTCATGCGGTTATTTAAATAGAGTATTTTCTGGCGAATTCAACAATACCAATAACTTGGTATTTTTATTAGGAGCATGCATTAAAATTTCAAATTATTGTAAGATTTTCGTAAGATATCCTAATAATCATAGTTGACTATGCCAAATGGCAATAAAACAAATACTTTTTTTTTGTGTTTTTTTACAAAAACGTTTCATGGACACTTGTTGACATAATAAAATTTAATTTATAGGGGTCACGGCACACTTGATAGAAAATTTAATTTTCGTCCAAAAATTATTTGAGGTTATAAAAATTAACCAAAATGTTGCAGTTGTATTCAAAATTGATTCCTCTTTCCGAAAATGTAAAAATATACAGGGTGTTCTATTTAAAATAACAAAGTTAGGGTCATTTCCGGCAAAACCGGAAGTGAAACAAAAGTGTACCTATGTTCAACTAATCCAGTTTTTTGTACATATCACATGTCTAAAATTTCATTTGTCTAAGTTCAAAACTAAAGAAAAAAAGTGGGGTGATCCTGATTTCAGTTACACCCGGTATTTCGTTTAATAAATTATATTATGATCATATTATGTTATATACTTTTATTTCCAATTATTATACCTTATTATACCAAATAAAAACATTTAAAAAAATAAAAAGTAATCACTCGGTGCTGAACCGAAAACCGAAAAAAACGTTATTTTTTCCGGAACGAAACCGGAACCAAACCGATATGTATATTTTTTTAATTGAACCTGAACAAAAACCGAAACGAAAAAAATTACGGTGCAAAGCCCTGATTTTAGGTACAAAAAACTTGTAAATTTTTGAAGGAAAACAAAACACTGTGTACATTTGAAAATAATTTAAGGTTATGTAGTAAATGACCACAAACAAGTTTTATTTGAAACTTTTTTTTTAAGTTACCACAACATGCGATATTTACGTGTTGTTACTTTTTATACACACTGTATCAACCACCATATACATTGTAACCGCTATTATCTGAACATTGATTGGCCAGATTTTACAAAATAAATAATTTTTACAGAAAACCCTGCAGATTATATGAATTTTTGGATCACATCATGGCCAACTTATATGGCCGTCACAATTCCAAATTTTTCATTGTTGTCAGCAGTCAAATAGGACATGGCCAACTTCAAATACTCCGCTACGCTACGGCCATATAAGTGGTAAAGCAAGTAGCTGAGCGGATTACGAATGAAGTTGGCCATGAATAGGGCATCAGGTGGCGCCCTCAATGATTTATGTTCATAATGGTAATTTTAAATGTTATGTCAACAGGTTGACTGCCACAACAAAATGTCAAAAAATGCCCCTGTTGCCAAGTTAATTAGAAGATAGATAGAAGCAGTGGTGAGCTATGAAATTTTTAACAAAGGGCTCGCTCATAGTTAAATAAAAACAAAAAATAATGTTAATTAGGTATATGTTGGAAAAAAAAATGGCATTTTAAATTCAAACGTTAATAATCGAGTGATTGTACATAATTCAAAAAATTCTATTGTGCGACGGGTTATTCTAAATTTAATGGTCATTGCTTGATAGGCATGACTTGGTCGCTTTACAAATGTATGTAATGACAATGATTTTAAGATATAATTTTTCTTGAGAAAATGGTTAGTTAACAAGAAGAACAAGGGGCTCGCAAATTAAGGAATAATTTAACAAAGGGCTCGCGCGAGCCCCCGCGAGCCCCTCACAGCTCACCACTGGATAGAAGAAGGAGGTTCTACTGCATTCGTGTGAATCTATCGACTTTGGATCAACCTATATAAAGTATAAACATACCTATTTCTGTTCCTGTCATGTAATCAAACTTATACATTTTGAAGTCATCACCACCAACCACAAAAATACTTTTATCAGGATGTAAAGACACGGAATTAATTGTTGTTCCCAAAGAAAATTCACGAATTTTACTTAGGGTTTCAGAATCCAAAAATAATACGCTATTGCCATGGGCCACAGTTATCACGCTACCATCCCTTGAAACTTCCAAACTGTTTGGTATGGCAGGAAAGTCTAATTTTTGTACTTCCTAAAATCATCACAGGTTCTTAACACATTCAAAATAAAACACCACATTTGTGCAAAAAGACTAAACGAATTTGCTAATCAACAATTAAAATCTACATTACAAGAGGAAACTCACTTTTCCAGACGATCTGTCCCAAACCCTAAGGGTTTTATCATCAGCACATGACAGTAAATGAGTATCATTTCTAAAAAATATCACATGTCTCACACCTGACGTATGACCCGAAAAAACACTGGGGCCTGTAAAAAATGATAATTATTAATTTGCTATAGCTTTAAAATTATCACTAAAGAAATAATAAATTCTAGTAACTTCTATGTTGCTTTTGACATTAACACATTTATTGACTTCCTTGAATTAAATAATATTAAAATAAAATTGGACTAAGGTTACCAAGCTAATTACTTAGTCACTCACTCTGGACCACAATACTTCATTGTCATTTAAGGTGCAAAATCAATGCTATCAACTAATCAAGGTCAAATTTGTTTATAATGTTAGTTACAGTTAAAATAGCATGTATTGTTATATTATACTGTAATAACCCTAACATGGTAAATCGAAATATTGTATAATGTCAGTGCAAATGTAGTCTGCTACACCAAAAAATTAAATTAAAAATAACTTTACCAATCTTTAAACAGTTGTAATTATAACACTATAATTTTTATCAACAATTAATTACTGTTAGCTTCACATTCGAAGTATAAATGCATTTGATAAAGTTATTTTATATCGTTGATGTAGCTTATGTTTACAACAGTAAACTGAAAACTTTTGTAATATAATTGCACATATAATTATTTGCATTAAGTTGTTCATTGAATTGGTAGCGTTAAGCAATGTACTACAACATATATATAGCATAATATATCGCTCAATAATCTACTTACCAGCATCAGGTTTATTTAGATCAAAAACCCGAACTAGTTTTTCATTACTGCCAGTAGCCAATAAATTACTGTCTTTGGAGAAGTTTACACTTTTAACGATATGATTGTGTTGAAACGAATGTAATTCTTCACCTGTTATTGCGCTCCAAACTTTACCAGTAAAATCTGCAGCACCGCTAGCTGCTTTTGTGGCTTCTGGATTTAGCGCTACACCCCAAACGGCTCCCTTATGTCCTTCGAATGTACCAATCCAGTCTCCTGTGTCCCCTTGTCTCATCATAGGTTTACCATCTGTGGACAATATATTAATTTAAATTTATATGCAAACACAATCATAAAACAGGAAGTAGATTTAAAACAATTCATTGTCCTTTTAGTTGAGACATTTAAGGTCAGTACTTTGAAGGTTTCTCTTTATATTCGGGCCAAGGAAATGGCTGGGTATAAGGTTACAATTTAAAAAAAAAACACTATAAAACTTACCTTTACAAGCCGAAATTAAAAAATATCCGCTTTCTGTGACTGCACTAAAATCTAGATGAACAACAGGTCTAGTGTGTCCGCTGCAAGTTAGTGGAGTTTGCCTTAAATTTGCCATTATTTATTTACTAATAAATTAACCAAAGGTACAAACCGCACGAGTTCGGTGATCGAACTGACGTTGCAGCGTAGCACATAAAACTTGACAGGTGTATTGCTAAGACGCAAGCGCAATTAAGGAAACCAGGGGTGGAGAATCTACCGCACACAAAATACTTGAAAATAAATGCCAAAATTTTGTTTTGTTTATTTTTTACTGTGGTTTTATTTTTGGGCAAATTTAAACGGTCTTGATTCTACATGGCTGTCATTACAATATTACAAACATACTGTTCACATGTAAGCGTATAGCGTGTGCGTAAAATCATTCTACAGGTTGTACAACTTATTATTCACTGAACACCAGAACACTAAATATTGTCTTTGATTATTACGTCAACTGTAGCCTGTAGCCTTATCAATAATTTTTAATTTTATTGGATCCACTTAAACTGTATAACACTCATATATTTTCACTAAATACCTATACCCTATACCAAGCGGTTAGTTGTAAGTAGAAACAATTAAATTTTAAATAACTTATAAATTAAATAGGAAAAAAATTAAGTATGTGTATATAACAAGATATTTAGGTAACACGATTAAATTTCAAATAACTCATAACCAGACGTAAATAAAATAGATTATTAGTAGACTTGATAAAGGTTAAATCATTGATAAAGAGACATCATAGGTTCATAGGATATAATAAAAATAGACAATAATAAAGGAACAATGAGTTGCAAACCCTGTATGAACAGTTTTACGCATTTTTAAAAATATAAAATTACATACAAACTGAATTATTAAAAACAAAACAAACATTTAGATACTCGGATACTCCTCACGTTACTTTGTTATTTGTTTTATGAACATATTCTCATGAGTAGAACTTTCGTTATGTTTCATTTAACCCAGTATTAATTCAGACTATTATAGCAAAACATAAACAAATGCGATATTTTATAATTATTCACACCAAAATGCTTATTAGTATTAGGGCGTTAGGGTAACCAAACTTAATTAGTTTTGGCCCCACTCAATAGTACGGCCGTTCCGCCACTGTCTTTGGTAGTTTAATGGGTGTCACAAGACAAGTGTAAATGAACTACTTGCAATTAAGGTTATTGAAACTTCATTTTTGACAGTTAATTATTTACTTTTTATTAAGTTTTTCAAACCTAAAAATATGAATTTTGTTGATGAACGTAAGCTGGAAATCACAAATAAATTGGAAAAGGTTAGTATTTATTGCAGTTAATATGTATTAATGATTATTTAAATTTAATTTTGATAGGAACAAACAAACTTGTCGTTATTGCAAGAAAGATTAGCTAAAAGTGCACAGATCACAAAGGGTATTGATACTATTCTTAACACATTTGAGCAACGTCTATCAAGATTAGAAGACACCATACTTCCAGTCTATAATAAAACGGAGAATTTGCAAAAATGCCAGTACAGTATCCTTTTTTTTCATATTGATGTTAAGTTTGTAAATCAAGCGGAAATACTGATTTGCTAATATATACAGTTTATTGGGTAATTGAGATTTCCTTAGCACACTTAGATATTGAACGTGCTTTGCAAGCTTTGGATAATGTTATAAGTTTTTATGAAGTATCTTCAGCAGTAGAGGATGTTATAATGAAAGGTCCAGGTATTGTGACAGAGGGAGGGGTGGATCTAGAAATTTACTTGCAGTCACTAAATCAATTAGCAAAAGCCCAAAAATACTTCGAAAAACATATACCACAGAGCGTGGAACTTGAGAATGTGGTATGTTGCGTAGCAAAGAACTAGTCTTCTTCTTAATCGTTTCCTCTTGTACCTTTCGGTGTCGAGGTTGCTTTTCTGTTACTGTATTATCTTTCTCCACTCCTTCCTATCGTTGGCTAATTGTGGCACATCTTTCCAGCTGACTCCTTTTCCTTCTAGTCTCTTCCTCACTTCTTTTTCCCATTTTATTCTTGGCCTTCCTCTAGCTCTTTTTCCCTCTATCTGCATTTTCCATGCTATTTTCGCGTATCTACTTTCTGGCATGCGTAGTAAATGCCCCAGCCATCGTAATTGATTCGTCTCCATCTTTTTCTTAATATCTGTTACTCCAAGTTTATTTCGGATTTTTTCGTTACTGATTTTATCGATCAGTCTACATCCCTCTATTCTTCTCAAAAATCTCATTTCCTGTACTTGTATTCTTTGTTTTTGTTTTTGAGTTAGTGTCCAAGTTTCTGAACTGTACGTGAGGATGGGTACGTACACTGCATTAAAAACTCGCGTCTTCGTCTCTTTTGATATTTCCTTCTTACTTATCAAACATTTATTTGTGGCGTAGTAAAATTTCGTCGCTGCCGCTATTTTGTTATTCAGATCTTCCTCCATTTTACCATTTTCTGCAATTATTGTTCCTAAATATTTAAAACTTGCTACCTGTTCTATCTTTTTTTGGTCTAGCATTATTGTAGCTGGTTCATGATTTTTCGCTATAACCATAACCTTTGTCTTTGTTATATTAATATTCATATTATATCTGCTTAATGTATCTGCCCATACGCCTAGATTAAATTGCAAGTCCTTTTCGCTTTTAGCTAATAACACCACATCATCTGCAAAGAACTAGTTTTGAAATAATAAATCCCTAGGTTAATATTTTGCTTATTTTAACATGTAATTTATATGTTTTTTTAAAAATTTATGTTTTCTTCAGGAATACTTTAGGTAAATTGATTAAACTCCACTTTGAAGTTGATTACCACTGTTTTTCGCACCGTTGCAAAAATACAATATGAATATATTATTCACATTAAAATTTATTTGCCAGTGAAATATCGGTACAATTCAAATAATAATTTTTATGCATAATATAGTATTATAGTTTTAATGTATTTAGAATGCCATTTGGTGTGTGGAGTTGGCAAAGTTTTGAGAATGAAACTTTGTTTTATTTCTACCGTACATTTCATTGTGTGTACCTACTTATTTTATCAATGTATCATGAAACACATGTATCTATCAGTGTTATGCTTTGAAATTTATTGTATTTATATTTTTTTTAAATAATTTTTATAAAACATTTAATGCTGTTTTAGACGACATTATTTAACAAGGGAAGTGATAAACTAAACAATGAATTCAAGACCGTTTTGGATAAATATAATAAACCAATGTTACCAATTACACTTGTAAACTTGATTAGTAACGATGAAGGTAATTTAAGAGTTTGATGTTCAGTTTGTATTTCAAATGAGTTTATTTGCATGTTTCTCAACTATATTCCCGTTTAATTTATAGATACATCTAATGAAGATGTGCCATCACCTCCTTCCCAAATACCTGAAGCTGCTAAAGCGGAACTAAGTCGTATGGCTTCTTGGTTACTTGATAATGGCCGTGATGAATATCTAACTGTATATGGTAAAGTTCGAGGTGATGTATTGCAACGATCACTTACTTTATTACGTAATCATCAACGTTCTGTTAGTGGTGGTAGTGTTCACGGTGCTGCTGGTTCTCCAATGCTGGTATGTAAGACAACAAAAACAATATTCAATAAATAAAATTAATTTCCAAAAGTACCAGTTTTTAAAAATTATTTTTGGTTATTTGTCCAAATAATTTTAAATGCATTAACGTTTAGGTCCGGTTGCTTAAAGTTCAATTAAAGTAGCCCTCAAATATAGCAGGGTCGGCTAACTAGTTTATTCGTCACGACTGACTTTTTATACAGGATGTTATTCTCAAATTTTCAATTTAATTCTGAGAAAAAAATTGCTTTTACAATTTACAGGGGTCTCATTTTTTATATTTTTCTCCAGCACCACTAAAACTATTTTCAAAAACATTGTACCACGCATCGAAAATTAAAGGAGTTTCGATTTTTTTTCCGCACGATTTCATGGCCAACAAGACTGCAAAAATGATCATTTTTGGACGACCGTAAAGAATGCTAAAACCAAAAGAAAGTGCCCCATTCATGAATGCATCAGATGCGGCCATCTTTTGGCCATATTTTGAGACCAATAAAAAGTTGCAAGAAAAACGAAAAAGCTTTTAAATTAATTTATTGTGACCCTAGGTGTTTGCTGTTTTCAAACGAACTCCGAGGGAAAACTGCTTTTGCAGGGTTCTTCATTTTCGAGTTTTTATCCAGAGACATTAGCCGTGTATTCAAAAACTTTACTCCGTTTTACTCGCAAAGGAAGTGCATATTGGTAAATGAAGGAGTTTCGATTTTATCTCGGACGTTTTCATGACCAATGTGATTGCAAAAATGACCATTTTTAAGGATCATTTACGGGCAACTGTAAAGGACACCAAAACCAAAAAGGAAATGCAGTCATTTCTTGGTTTGAGAAATATTATTATCTCACTTAACAAATTTTAAAATCGTTGCAGTGACTGACTGAAATTGCTTCACAATGGGTTGGTCGATCGCAAAATATAGTGTCTATAGGTACTAACAAATGATGTTGCTTAGTTACCGAAGGCCAATCATCTGGTAAATTTCGACAAAGCTTTGTGCAACTAGCAATTGGACTTTTTAAAACATGTTTTTTTTTAAAATGGTGTAACCATATCAAAACCTTAATTTTAATAACCATTTGTAATTGTTATTTTTTTATGTGTATGTTTACATAATTTTTTTAACAGAGACCCAAATTTCAAAACCGACATGAAGCTGCTAGAAAGCCATCAACAAGGAGATTACAAGTGTTTGAAAAGAAAGCCAATCGTATGTTATTAAAAGCATCGCAGACCATAGAACAGTCTACTGGCTTAAACCTAAAATCACGAAGATCATCATCGTATTTAGGTAATCATAGCTATGGTAATCTAACCAGGGCATGAAACCGGTTTTTTAAACCGGTTAACCGTCATTTTTTGTCAGAAAAAGTGATTTTTAACCGAAACCGCTATTTTTAAAGGCAAAAAAAAACGGTAACCTTTAACCAAAATAATAAAAAACCGTTTTTTTTTACAGCTTTTTTATAAAAATTACGATAAAAAATACAAAATCTGTATTACATGCGATTAGTTTACCGGAAGTCATTACTGAACGCTTGATTGAACATTTATCATAAAATTATAAATAAATAATATCTTTTCATACTTTGCATTCCTGATCTAAATAATTTTAAAAACCGGTTTATAATTTAAATCGGTTTTTTACACTAAACCGGTTTTTTACGAATACAACCGGTTTTTCAACAAAAACCGTTATAAAAATAAAGTTCTCGATTTCGGTTAACTGTTAACCAAAATTTTTTTCGGTTTCGAGCCCTGATTCTAACTGATAATAACAATTACAGTACAGGGTGGGCAAATTTCGATGTTTTAATAGGGAATATCGGTAACTATAAGAGGTATCAAAAAACGGACCACGCATTCTCGATCTCTTTTTTCGAGAAAAAGTTAATGGTGAAAACTAAAATTGGTTATCATCTTTTGTTTTCGACTTTTCGTTTTATGACTATATTTCGCTTGTTTATGAAAATAAACAAAAATAATTTTGACGTTCTACAGGCACTTTTTTGATAAGAATGCAGTGGCGTAGACAATTTTTCAAAAAAAAAAATAATAATTCGAGTTGTGACATAAAAATGTATTTTTTTAAATGGAACTCATGGTTGGCTATGACTTATTAAAATTCCTTATTTTTTTGTCATTCCAAATGTTTTAATAAATGACATTATAATAATTTCTGGCACTTCAGTTGAGGTTGCCAACTTTACCGTAGGACATTCCGGGATATAAGTATATAAAAAACAACATTCAAAAATTTTCAAATCGGTTAAAAAATTAGTGACATTTTTTAAAAATTGATCCTTTTTACTTCTTTCCAATACCCTCATATAATACATGATTTTTGTTGTTTTTCCTATTTTCCACCCTTTTTTTACTTAATCGTGATTTCGTGTATTTCTGTAACACTTTTGTTAATTTTTCAATAATTTTATAGTATTTTAAAAATTCGCATGGAATACTATAAAAATAAACAGAAGATGTATGGAAGGGACTACTACTTTGTCTTTAAATGTTTATATTATGGCAGTTTTCTTCAGCATTTCATAAAAAATAAGGCCCTAGGTGTATAAGGTAGCAGAACTTTATTCCAGGAGAAATGTGGCCCTTTTCTGGAGACAGGAGAAAAGCAAAAATTGATCTTTTATTCCGGTAGACTCCCGGCCAAACTGGGAGAGTTGGCAACCCTAACTTCAGGCCTCATATCTAGTACTATTTAAATATTCTTTAAACTGTAAACACCATTATTTTATTGTATCACTTTGCCTGCCAATCATAATAATAGGTCTTATACAGGGTGTGTATAAATTGGCGGAAGCGCTACACGTAGCGATGTTCTTCGTAAAATGGCGTCAGGAACCATTTAAAGAACAAAAATTTGCCAACAATGCATCCATTGATTTGCGTTTGGACATTTTATTATCAGCAATTTTTACTTATGTATTTGTAATATTTGTTCGAACTGAAAGCCTTCAGTTCGTAAACATAGCTGCAAACTTTTAGGTATCATCTAACACAAACTAGAAATAATTACGAGAAAAACAGAGATGACAGCTAATGACAATGTTGCCATGTGTATTATTTTCATTCAAATCAGTGATAAACATATTTTCAACACCAATTTTTGAAAGGAAAAACACAATATCTAGGAAAAAATATTATTCGAAATTTATTTTTATTCCAAATCGCAGCTTTTTCATTAAAAAATATTAAATAATAACACCTTTTAAAGGACTGAATGTCAAAACTTTGAGGACCTCTTGCAGACACAGCAAGCATGGTACAACATTTTCGTGTTAAGATTTTCGACTTTTATTATTATTATTATTTTACGAAGAACATCGCCACGTGTAGCGCTTCCGCCAATTTATACACACCCTGTATTTTCACTACAAATTTTCTTTTTTTTATGATTTACAATTTAATTTGAGTGAGATTATTCGAAAAGAATATTAAAAATATTAATTGTATGACACAATATTTATAATTTTACCTTTTCATTAAAATACGGAACATAAGGCTGTACATCTGGCAACCCTAGTATAGGTCGACATTTAGAATTTCAATGAAAATGTAGTACTTTTTCATATTATTCATGTGTAAGTCAACTCCTATTTGTAGGAACACATCTGAACATAAAATGTGGTTTATCTTAATCCTTTGCATCAATTTTATGAATCATTTTAAATTAAAATGGTTTGAACAACATATTTTAATGTCTTATTTTACTTATTTCTACTGTCTACAAGCAAACAAACTGATAGAGACGAGTTTTGAAACTGGTATTGCATTTCAACAAGAGATCCTTCGAATAAAATATGAGTGGTTTTTAATGAGGCTTATTTATTTTAGATTTGAAATTAATAGCCAGGGGCGGATCTAGGTTTTTCGGGGCCTAGGGCTTATTGAAGTCCAATGGGGCCCCACTGTTGTTAGATTAAGAATCTTTAAATTGGGGTTTAAAATTCATTTTTAATAACATCAAAATCAGAGTTGAAATATATTTATTTATGAAATGGTGTTGCATGACAAAAATTATATCTTAAGACTGTTTGATACAAAAATTTCGTTCAAGAATTTAGCATGGAAAATATGAACCTTTTACATTGTACTATTTTTTGGTACGAAAATGTTCAATTTGATCACAACAGAAAGCGAATTTTTTTCAAATTTTACGTATATTTAACGCTTGTTCCATTCTACATATTTATTCCTACAAAATAAATTGTGAGGGATATAACGGTAATAAGTAGTATTTAACATCGTTTGATTGTTTCAGTTAACCTAACCCACAAATGACATGCGGTCAGATACATAGAAGAAGATAGAATACGAAGTGCCTAAGTAACTGCTTGTTCAGTATTGCGCTATCTGACGGGGGTGGAAAGAACTAACTAAATTAAGCGGGACTTTTGAAAGTCCACCCAGTTTTCACTTTAAATAAATTCAGTATTAAAACAGTAACTATTCAGTTTTGTTGACATGTTTTTAATTAAAAACATGCCAACAAAACTGAATAGTAACTGTATTGAAATTGAAAGACGATGAAATAAAAGAAAAAATATAATTATACATTTATTAAATAATATAAAAATTGCAAAAACATTGCACAATTATAAAACACATCATAAATATAAATATACATAATATAAATTATTACAGTAAACGCCGTTTATTGTGATCACCTTAATTAAATGATTATATTAAACAGTGATTCTAATAACAAAAAATTAGAAATATATAATGTAGACATGAGAAAAACAAAAAAATTAAGAATGCATTTAAGAAATTTTTGCTTACCAAATGAACAAATTTAATTTAAAAATTGCAAAATTTAGGTTAATACAAGAATACACAATATCATAAATGCATCAAAAATTGACTCGTAAAGTATGATTCTACGACCAATATGATTTCAACGTTTTAAATTTGATTCTGTAACACGGTTGGTTTAAATAACCAGTTATCATAATATCAAGCGCTTACTGTATTACAAAAAAAAACTTAAAATTAAAAATTTACAATCACTTATGCGCAATCTTTTGTTGTAAATAATATGTGCTGCCCTATTTAGTTTATTTTATTAACATAATTGAAAATTAAAAATCTGCAAAAATTTTATAAAAAAAAGAGCTTCAATCAAATCTTCACGATGAATGTCAAACGGAAAACTTACATGATCGACAACAAAAGATTTTAACATCATTGAAATTTGTTTTTTATGTAAAATTTATGGTAATAAAAAATGTACATAATTGTATGTAGAACATAAACATGAAATAAATTTGTCTGAACAATAATTCAGCTGAACTTCCTCGTCATATTGTTTTAAATCCACAAATGCATGTGCAACGGAAAGTTCACCTGAATGTTAGCTTAACATACCCTGCAGTCTACAAATTTCGGAATGATGCCCTCAGCAATGAAGCCACTAATATAGCCAATCGTGGCCAACTTTAATGGTTTGGCTTCATCGAAAGTTTCAAGCACGAAATGTGGTACCCAATCCTCAGGCTCGGGTGACTGTTGAACCCCTCGAGTGATGAAGTGTTGTGGAATGAAAAAGCTTTGACAATTATCAGCTTCACAATTGGATCCTGGTGAATGTATTCTGGAAAAATTATTTATAATTAACGTTTTGAAATAAGGCCCAAAAGCTGAACACGTTCAATTAATTTATATTTTGGACACCAAAAACAGTAATGTAATAAACAAAAACAATAAAATTACTTACCCTTTTATACCATCTTTTCAATTTCGTTAACGAACAGTTACATTTGAAACGATTTCTTGATTTCCAGATTTGAGGACCCACTCTAAATTTCCTAGAACTCATTATAATCTCCATTTCACTTTTAATATCACAGCTAGGTCACTATTACGGGTGTAGGATAATTAAATCAACATGTTAAACAAGTGTAATACTACTTATTACCGTTATAATCCTTCACAATTTATTATGTAGAAATAAATACAAGCGTTAAATATACGTTAAATTTGAAAATGGTTCGCTTCTGGGGTTCGCTTTATGTTTTGTGATGAAAGATTGTTTTCTTTGCTAAAATTGCAAGTCGCCATCTCGCGGGGGTTGCTAAGAAGCACGGATGTAAATAAAAAAGTTATGGCCCAAGGTCATGTATCTCACTTCGCATACCCTGGTCAGATACAGTTGCGGTAGAATACGCATGCGCCCATGCCACAAAACACGCCCATGTAAAATAGGACACATTTAGAACATGTAGTTATTTCGTACGAATTTTTGGTTCAAGATTTGTAATTTCTGATTGACACCGTACTAGAAAATCGTATACGATTTTCTTAAACGAGAAAATAGTATAGGATAAAACAGACTTTATATAAAAAAAACATAAGAAATAAAGAAATATTATTAACAAAAACGTATAAACAAACAAAATTTATGATCATAATTCAATTTTTGTGGACCCTTGACACTTGGAGGCCCAGGGCTAAAGCCCTATTAGTCCCTATGTAGATCTGCCCCTGGTTTTAGCTCGGTCTTGAATACAAGTGTGTTTTGTTTCAAACAGAAATTAAGTTTCGCTTAAAATTTGTTCTAAACTAAAACTTCCGAAAACTTATCTAAACTAAACTTTCAAAATAAAATAATCTTTGTATTATTAAAATTAAAATGTTGCAGAAACGTCATATAGTGGAGAAGAACTGGATAGTGAACATGAAATGGATAATTACCTAATGTGTGTAATGGCTCTACATAAGTTAATGCAGATAGAACAATCATTAATGAAGGACGTTATAGAACCGACGCATCAGCCCAGAGTATTTGAACTTGTTGTTCGAGATGCTATGGATGTTATCGTTCAAGAAGGAGAGGTAATATTGTCTCCTATTCGGTAGCTGCATACAGTGGCTCAAAGTCAAACTTCGACATTTGCATTATATACCATGAAACGAAACAAATGGCAATTAAGGATTTACACTCAATTTATTTTCAAAAATTTCCGTTGCTGTTGATTTTAATACATCTTATTCTTGTGCCTCACTACCTTTAGATGTGAGTGATACATAAAAAACAAACAAAACCATTTTAATAAAATAACAAAGAAATTATAATCCTAGCACCTAGCTTACTCTAACACAATGTTAGAGTAAGCTAGGTGCTAGGATTATAATTTTACACAATGTTATTGGAATACCAAGACAGCTGGTCTTTTTCTAGCAATAATTAGCTTTGTTCGCGGAGACGCTTCAGAACTAGTTCCGAGCCAAAACAATTTCATCACCATGGGCGTCCGCAGAAAATTTTCCAGGGGGGGAAGCATAGAGACAAATGAGCCACTCAATTGCCAAATCGATTAACTCCACAAAACAAAAAGTAGAGAAAATTGACAAAATAATAAACAGCCTTTTTTTGAAATTCCTATTAACCCGCGATCACACGCGTACCTGTCTTTTTGACCGGGTTTATAAATATTTTAATAGAACTTCTACATTGAAGGGGTGAGGGTGCTAAGTCTTTAGCAGTGTGTCATGCACAGTCTGTAGAGTGTGTAGATGCTTTTTTAGGAAGTTACGTGTTGCCGTTTGAAAGTTGTAGGTGTCTTTTTAACACCCGGTCAATTACACTGGGACGCGTGTATAGACATCCACTCAATGCAGAGAGAGATGCAATAGATTTATTTGCCGCGAACATGCATTACAGTACTGCATTAATTGTCCTAATTTAACCAATGCGCCAGGTACTTCCACTTAAAAACGTGTAAGAATTAACTTTTTTTAAATAAATTATTACTTTTCTTTGTAATTTGCATTTTTATTTGGCATTAATTCACATTAATCCATACCCGGTCAATTTGACCGTGGCGCGTGCTTCCGTGTAAAATTTTTCGCGTGTGCTCTCACAGGTTAAAATTTAAATTCAAATAACCATTGTAGGATGTATTATTACAGGTGTATCTTTTATCCAACAAAATATAAAATACATTAAATAGTATTTCCCAAAAATAATTGGTTTTTTGAAAAAAAAAGTTTATTATTTGACGGCCAAATGTTTCTTTTTGTCATTTACTGGTATTAAATTATTTATTTTTAAGCAGTTGTTTTAAATATAAAAAGTTAAGCATCAATCAAGTGTTTTGGCACTAAAATCTAAAAAAATCCGAAAAGTGGCCTATTTGGCCTATGAACGGCTCAAATAATAATATACAGGGTGTCACACAAAAAACGCCGCAAGCTGTAACTCCGTTGTTTGTGGACCGATTTTGGTGAACAAAAAAGTAAATGAAATGGCTCCTCAAATACTATAAACTGAATTGGAGTTCAATTTTTCAGTGTGGTATTTAAATGACATTTGTTGATTAAGATTTTTTTGTTTTGCACGGCACGCTTGAAAATTTTATGAAACCTATCCTATTTTAGTTAAACTTTTATTTTTTATTGGTTTAGCACTAAAATTAACTTATGATTACTTCATTGAATTCAGAAAAAACATGTCTACCAGAATTAGTAAAAAAAATAGATGGAAAAAAAAATCCTATCATTTGACATTTAAGTTCAACTTGAAAAAAATTGAAATCCAATTCAGTTTATAGTATTTGAGGAGCCATTTCATTTACTTTTTTGTTCACCAAAATCGGACCACAAACAACAGAGTTACAGAGTTACAGCTTGCGGCGTTTTTTGTGTGACACCCTGTATATAAATTTTTATTTTATTTTTTTATTTTTTTGATTTGTTTTTACAAGTCTTTCACATATTTCATTTTGTTTGTTTATGTAGGATTGTAGTCTATGTTAAGGTCTGTAAAGAAACTCATAACTTTAACAAAAACAATACGAAGCTACTTACAATCCATGGTGAAAGTCATTTGGCCACACCAGTTTGTTTACGTATTAAGATCAACAGCAATGTAATTTTTAAAAAAATGCGTTGAGTTTAATTTTTAAGTGTTATTTCTTTCCGTTTTATGGCACAAAACACGAATTAACACGAGTATTAGAGTTTGGATTTTAAGCCATTGTATGTGCATTTCTATGTATTATTTAGGGTGGTTCAAATTCGTTAGGATTACATGGGTATCTCGCTTAATAGTCAAGATAGAGAAACAGTTAAATTACCAAAAATGTGCAGTTTTTTGAGGCAAACTCAGAACCGTTTTCAAAAATATTTTATAATTTCCGGTTTTTGAGTTATTAGCGAAAAACTGTTTTCTTGTCGTCTTTACAACGTGTCATATTTCCATTATTGTTGTAAATATTGAAAAAATGTATGGAGATTATTTTAAGATATTTTTACGTAGAATTTGAAGGTGTAAAAAGAAGGTTTTTAAGCCTACCAGTAAAAAGTTATGACACAAAACTTACCTTTTTTTTTTTTTAAATGAAAGCTATAGTTTAGGCTGTGACCTATTTAAATTTTAAATTTTTTGTTTTTCCAAATTTAAAAGGTTTGATGTATTTATTTTTAATAATATGCAAATTCAAAGGTTTTTAGCTGTTTTTAAAAGTTAAACATAAATAAACAAGTAGGCTGCGAAATAAAAAAAAAAAACAAACCTTACAAAACTAATGTGGTAAACATTCCAACGATTATTCAAAAAGGATTTAATTTTGTCGCTTATGGTTAATTAGATTTCAATACATTTTAGCTTCAGAGTTGATTGTCACAATTATATTGTGTTCATATTATTTTACATAACTGCTGATTCTGACTATATTGTTGTTTATCTCTTGTTCAAATCTTGTTTTATTTTTGTTTTCACAGCCTACTTTTTGTTTAACACGTTGAGCGCCAAATGCCCACCGGTGGGCATTTGGTCCCAGAAGCAAAAACCACTTGTGTTACCACATGCCCACCGGTGGTCATTCTCAAAAAGTGAGCATATCAATAAAATAAAATGAAACAGAGGGCGAAAATGTAAAAACTGTGTAGGTATAAATCTTCAAGAAAACTGTAAAAAAAAGGTTGGTCCAACGCGCAAGTTTTCGTTTAATAATGCGGCACTCAACGTGTATAATGTTTATCTTTAAAAAAAAATTTAAAAAACCCTTGTAACTTGCGTATTATTAAAATAAATGTATCAACCCTTATATATTTGAAATGGGTAAAAAATAAGAAATTTAAATAAGTCATAGCCAACTAAAGCTTCCAGTTAAAAAAAAAGGAAGTTTGTGTCATAACTTTTTAACAGCGAGCTTAAAAAAGATTTTTTTAATACCATTAAATTCTACATAAAAATAATCTCCATAAATTTTTTCGATATTTACAACAATAAAGGAGATATGACACATTATAAATAATAATATGACAAGAAAAGGTTTTTTTTTTAATAACTCAAAAACCGGAAATTATAAAATAATTTTGAAAACGGTTCTGAGTTTGTCCCAAAAAACCGGCACATTTTTGGTATAGTTCATTTCAAGATATTATGCGGATTTCGGGTTTTATGGCTAATTAGCTGTTATCAGCTTAGGGAGGGTACTTCTTAGAATTGACCTGTTCACACCTTCTGTTTACATCAACAAGGCAATAACCTCAGGACCGTATTTATAATAAATTACTTTATTGTAAATTATACAGATGTTAAGTACATTGTCAGAGGGAAACTCAAATAATACAAACAAGTTATTGTGGATAAAATATTCCTTGAATTCGGTTCTGTGCTACTAACACCGTGCCAATAATCAAGTCCTCATTAGTGTAGGAGGGGCTGTGCTTAAGCTTAATCGGCCATAAAACCCGAAATCCGCATAATATCTTGAAATGAACTATAATTTAACCAATTATCTATCTTAAATATTAAGCGAGATACCCATGTAATTCCATCGAATTTGGACCTGTTGTGTCTGTTTTTTTTTTCTATGTGATTTTAATTTACTATTAAACATTGCTGTATCAACTATTAAACCTACTGTTTAAGCAAAAAGTTATAAAAAATGTATGTTTTAGAGCATAGCGACACGAGCTAAAAGGTGCATCAGCAGACATGATTTTGGAGCAGTTTTAATAATATTTCCAATATTAAAACAGCTGCTGGCTCTTAAACCTGATTTTGAAAGAACCATAGAAGAATGTGATCCTAATGTCCGTTCAAAATTTGAATCTATTTTAAACACTTTGCATTCCACTGTAAGTTATATTGGTGAGGGATAAGTAAAGAGGTACATATATTTTATTATAGGGTGCAAAAGGTTTGGAGGACTTCATCGAAAGTATTCGGTCTGATTCAGTAACACAGTTACCGAAAGATGGTACAGTACACGAATTAACCAGTAATGTGTTGATGTTTTTAGAACAGCTTTTGGAATACACCGATACATTAGGATGTGTACTGTCTGCTGATCCCGGTTATAATACTCAACTAGAAAAATTAAGAACAAATGATAAAAACAAAGCTCTATTAGGGATGTATATTAGTAAGTGCATGAAATTTGTAAAACTGGTGTTTTATTTAGTACTGTTCTAATAAAACATAATATACAGGGTGTTTCACTTTTCAATATTGCGTGATATAACAAAAAAAACAAAATCGTTCAAAATTTTAAAACTCAGATATCGTGATTATTGTTGATAATACACAAAAATACAAAAAAAATTGCTAGATTTTGTTAGCTATAAAATAGTAATAGTAAAATTTTTATTTTATAGTTACCGTGTGAGATATTTAATAAAATTACTTATTCTTAATGGTAGTTTTAGATGACAAAGATTATTTTATTCTCTCTCTTTACAATACTACAATAAACAGTCATAAAATGCTAAAGCATACACAGATTTGCTTAAAAGTTGAAACATTTACTTGGAAATGACATTTAGTTGTTTAATAATTGCAAAAATCACTTGTTTACGAAATCATGGCAAACTTTGATAAGGAAATTTTTACAAAATTAGCCATATCTCGGTTATTTTTTGCAACAACTATGTAAAGCTATATATTTTTGAAAAGCTAAAAAAATGCTCTTTCATATAAAGTCATGGCCAACTAGGGTTTCTATTTAAAAAATATATGTTTACTTCATATCTCGAAAGTCAAGGTCGCTAAAATAAAATTAATTAGTATGATAATTGTAATTTCGCATTACATTTCTTTTAATGTTACCAATTAAAGAGTGACAGGATAGACACAATGGTTGAAATAAAACAATAGAAGTCGATTGTTTTTTTTTTTCCATGGCAATGTTGATTTTGATCTTGCATTTCGCCATTTTTTAGTAAATTTGCTTATGTGGGTGAATAAACGAATAAAGTATTACACCATTGTAAAGAGAAAAAAATTATCTTAATATCTGTTATCATTTACTAAGGCAGCCAATTAAAAAAAAGTTTCATCAAATATCTCATGCGAAACTTTTAACTAAAAAACTGACTATCGTAATTTTATAAAAAATCCAGCAAAAATTTTCCTTTATTGTTTTTGTGTTAGCAAAAATAGTCGAGATATTTGAGTTGAAACCTTTTGGTCGATTATTTACGGAGGTAGAGTGGTTGTACTCAAAAGTGGACCGCGAGATGCGCAAAGAGAGGGGATCGCGATTGATATTTAGACTTTTCTAAAAACGTTGACTTTTAGTGGACTTGACCTTAGAAGTTATAACCACGTTTGTGAGACAGGCTGATGTTTTTAGGTGGCGCAGTAATAAACGCTTTGGACCAGTTTTTGTTTCTGCGTCACAGTCCACTTCTGAGTAAAACCACTCTAGCGATAGTGCCATTTCGAAAAGTAAAACACCCTGTCCTGCATATGCAATTATTCGTGTGATATTAATTTTGATTGTTATATTGCAGAGAAAGTACTTGTTCAGCTCAATCACACTTTATTAAGTAAAAGTGAACAGTACAGTGATAATGCTTTGAAAGCAATTTTTAGACTCAACAATAATAATTACGTATTGAAATCATTACAAAGAAGCAAATTATTAGAGTTGTATTTAATTTCTGAACCAAAATGTGAGCAGTATTACTATGATTCCATTCAAGACCATAAAAAAACATATTCTCTCAGGTAGGTGATTAACGATAATTTTTGAAATCATATGCACTGAAACAATGTTTTTAAAAAATGGAAGTCCATGTTGTTTACATTGACGTTTTTCAAGCAAGCTGAGTGTGAAAGAATCAGTTTAATTGAAATTTGTGTCTATTGTAGTTGGAGTAGGCTGTTGAATTATATTTGGAGTGTGGACGATACACCGGTTAACTTGTTACATGGGGAAAAATTAAAAGACAAAGAGCGGACGTTTATCAAAGAAAAATTTGCTGTGAGTAATTACGATTCATTGTAATTGTTGTTAATTATTTTTCGTCTTAGGGATTCAATAAAGAGTTGGAAGAAGTAGCAAAAGTACAGAGAAGTTATTCCATTCCTGATGTGGAACTTCGCGAGAGCTTGAAAAGAGACAACAAAGAATATATTATTCCAAAATATAATGCCTTTTATGAAATGTTAGTATTAAATTTCATGTGTGCTCTCCATTGCTGTCTCAATTACCAAAGTATTTTATTTATGAGCTATAACTGTGGTTTTGGGCATATACAGGGTGTTTCACTTCTCCATGGGACACTATTGCTATCTCCGTAAATAATGAAAATACAAGGTTGGTTAAATGGGACAAAAGTTAGCTATTTAGGAGTGTATTTTAAACAAGATCTTGTTTTGTTTAAAAATTCCATGGCTTGCGTGATATAACGAAAAAACTGAAATCAATCAAAATTTTTAAACTTAAATATCTCGGCTATTGTTGCGAATACACAAAAACGCCAAAGGAAAAATGTTTTGTAGATTTTGTTTGCTATAAGATGGCGATAGTCAGATTTTTATTTATAAATTACCGTGCCAGATATTTGACAAAACAACTTTTTTTAAATGGCAGCCGTAGTGGGTGATGACTTAGATTTAAAGATTATTGTTTTCTCTTTACAGTGATAGGTATAATATTTTATATATCTATTTTCAAAAATAAGCGAAATAACCTAAAAAAATGCAAAATCTTTAGATAAAATTAAAAGTTGCCTTGGAAAAAAAAACAATAACCGACTTCAATTGTTTTATTTCTATCCTTGTTTGTCTATTATAATAATTGTGTTAACTGGAAATAATGTAAATATTTTAATTCCTTTTTTGCTAATGTCTTATTATAGTAAGAGGTATAAAATAAAAATACATTCATAATATGACTATTAGTATGATTATTTTAATTTCGCATTACATTTGTTTTTATATCTGTTTAAAGAGTGACATAATAGACAAGCAAGGGTCAAAATAGAACAATTAAAGTCGGTTATTGTTTTTTCCATAGAAACCTTGATTTTTATCTTGGGGATTTTGCATTTTTTTTAAGCTTATTTCGCTTATTTTTAAAAATAGACATATAAAATATTATATCATTGTAAAGAGAAAAAAATAATCTTTCAATCTAAGTCGTCACCTACTACGACTGCCATTTAAAAAAAATGTTTTGTCAAATATCTCGCACGGTAATTTATAAATAAAAATCTGACTATCGCCATCTTATAGCAAACAAAATCTACAAAACATTTTTCCTTTGGCGATTTTGTGTATTCGCAACAATAGCCGAAATATTTAAGTTAAAAAATTTTGATTGATTTCAGTTTTTTTGTTATATCACGCAAGCCATGGAATTTTTAAACAAAACAAGATCTTGTTTAAAATACACTCCTAAATAGCTAACTTTTGTCCCATTTAACCAACCTTGTATTTTCATTATTTACAGAGATAGCAATAGCGTCCCATGGAAAAGTAAAACACTGTATATTATCAAATGACTTCTTTTACAATGAATTGTTAATTATTTTTTAGATATTCCAATTTGCAGTTCTCAAAAAATCCCGAGAAATATGTAAAATATAAACCCGATGAAGTTTCTGCGATGATTGATCGATTTTTCGATGTAGCTGCATGAGTGCCCAGATATTAATAATGTTTTATTTAAATAATAAATATATGCTGTATTCAAAGTTTTGCACTTGTTTTATTGAACAGTATTATACGTCAATCTATAAACATTTTAACATGAAAATAGTACTGAAAATATTATACGATGGTTATAACTGACACGCTTTTTCGAATAATTGTTTCAAAATTATAGAGGGTGGTCCAGTTTTTTGTAGCAGGACTTTAACAGTCAATAAAAAACGTATTTTAAAGCGAACATTCCGTATCAACATGGGCCCATAAACGCTTCATTTTAAAGATACAGGGTGTGGAACTTTTCAAAAAAATATCAATTATTTTAGTTTGTCAACTAGTGGAGATATTTAAATCAAATGGTATACAGCACAACCTTATAGGAGAATGTCAAGCCCCACAAGCAACCAGCGACGAAGTTATGAAGGTTTAGTATCATTAATTTAGTAAAAAAACTATATAGTAAGGACTTGTTCAAAATCAAACTCGAACTTGTTTGTTCTAAACAAAAAGTGTCTCTGTAAAACGAAACGGCATTTTAATTGTTATCAAAGAAGAAACATTATAACTATGCACCACAGCACCACTACAATTTAATGGAGTATTTATTTGAAATTTGATTTTGTTTTCCATGGCCAGTACTTTTTTTGTAAGAAAAAAGTGCTGGAACTCACATCTTGTTAACCCTTTATTAAAAAAATTATACAGCGTCATTTAAAAAGTCTGCAACAAAGGGAAAAGTTTTTTATTATCGATTTCTCAAAAAATTTTATTCCTAATAAAAGTAGGTAGGTGCATGGTCAAAAACTAATTTTAAAATAAAAAAAAGTTTGATAAAAAGTCATAGGACACTAGATTTTCGCGATTTTTGAAATATTCGCAAGAGTAAAGTGCCCTTATTTTAAGGGTCTGCAACAAAGTTTTATGGGAAAAAGTTATTTGGAATCTAAAAATCGGGCTAGGTTTAAATTCTGATGGTCAAATTCTATTTTTATTTTTTAAGAAATTTTAACGTTAAAAAAATCAAAAAGCCACTAAAATCTAGTATAGACTTTTTATTAAACTTTTTTTTCTTAAAATTACTTTTTAGATCATGCACAAATACCTAATAGTTTTTGCACTGTTGATAAAAAACAAAACACATTGGGTTGTTAATTTTTGCTTATAACTTGCTTATTTGAAATCACTCAAAATATTTTCCGACATTATTGAGGCATTTTTTTGCAAAGATTTGAAATATGTAATAAATGTTACCTTTCTTCAGTTGTTTTTGTTAGTTTAACATAAGCCGTATTTAAAATATTATTCACATAACGTTATAAAACGTAACGATTCATTTTTTTTTTCAAATGTTATTTATAACGTTATGTAACGAAAACAAATAATAAATAATGTTATACAATAACGTAACAATTTAAATAACGTTATTTCAACCCTGCTGGCAACCCTATAATTAGGTCAAAGCCGAGAGTATGGTTCGGGTGTAAAATAACGCAACTAGCTATTTATCTCAATATCTGATTTATATTTAAACAAATGAATGTCGCTATTTTATAGTCTGTGAAAGTACCTACAACTGTTTCCCTAGTAAGTTTTTTTTATTAACAACGGCAAGGCAACGAAGATATATAGGATTTAATTAGTTTACGCATTTTAGGTCAGATACCAAATTTCATAGTACCTAGTATATTTAATAGTGTTCCATACTTTTCTGCAGCACTGTATATGATTTTTTCATTTAGGTTAAGCTGCCTTTAAAACTAAAATAACAAGAAATGTATCCCATAATTGCTAGTTCATTTTAGTTTATATCAATCGCTGTAGTTCATATAAAACATTTACCTGCAACCTTCATTCCCGCTTTTTCTGTGACGAAACCTACCTAACCGTCAATAATAACTCCAGTGCATAGAAGAAGCTCGTGTTTTGGCTAATATCAGTAAGAAAACGGCGAATTTTTAAACGTACAAACGTTATTTTTAACAAGGCAAAATAATTTTTGTGTTAGTGAAGATATGGAGTCGACTTGGAATACTAAAGTTTATTATAAATATGACGGACCAATACAACAAAAAGAGAACACAATGAAGTCGGACCTAGAAGAATGCAATTTACAAATAAACTTAATAAACCACGAATATGCATATTCCAGTAGTAACGTTTTTCAACTTAAAGACGAATTTTTAAAAACAGAACTGAAAAGTGCAGATGAGATTGAAAAAATAGAAATAAAAGAAGAACCGTTAGAATCTAACAACTATCAACAGACCTTTACAAATAAATTTATTGTGGATGCTGAAAGTGATAAGAACAGAGATAATAAAGCAACAGATATGATTGATGAAAGTGAAGAAACAAAATACTTAACTAAATTAGATGCTATACTAAAAGACCGAATAGTAATTATAAATGATATTAATGACCTCAATATCGTGTCAGATGTATCAACCTCGGGTAAAGCAGCATGCAATTTGGGTTTGACACAAACAAGTGAAATTATAGAGACAAAAAGTGACAATAAACATTTTCATGAATATAAAGATTTAAACAGGAAGCTGAGAATGAGGGGAAACAAAAATAAGGATAAAATATATCCTTGTACAATTTGTAATAAACATTTTAACATTAAGTCAAACCTAAATACTCATATGAAAACTCACACCGGTAAAAGAACATTTAAATGTGACATTTATCAAAAATCTTTTAACCACAGTTATAGTTTACAGGTTCATATGAGAACACACACTGGTGTAAAACCATATAAATGTGACAATTGTCAGAACCAGTTTAATCGAAGTGATAGTTTACGAGTTCATATGAGAAAACACACCGGGGTAAAACCATATAAATGTGACAATTGTCAGAACCAGTTTAATCGAAGTGATAGTCTACGAGTTCATATGAGAAAACACACCGGGGTAAAACCATATAAATGTGATGTTTGTCAGAAATGTTTTAAAGAAAGTAGTAAATTAAGTATTCATATGAGAACACACACTGGTGTAAAACCATATAAATGTGACGTTTGTCAGAAATGTTTTAATCAAAGTGGTGCTTTAAGAGTTCATATGAGAACACACACTGGTGCAAAACCATATAAATGTGACATTTGTGGGAAATGTTTTAATCAAAGTGGTGCTTTAAGTGTTCATATGAGAACACACACTGGTGCAAAACCATATAAATGTGAAGTTTGTAAGAAATGTTTTATTCATAGTAGCATTTTAAGTGTTCATATGAGAACACACACTGGTGTAAAACCATATAAATGTGATGTTTGTCAGAAACGTTTTAATCAAAGTGGTTCTTTAAATGTTCATATGAGAACACATACCGGTATAAAACCATATAAATGTAATGTTTGTCAGAAATGTTTTAACCATAGGTGTGATTTAAACATTCATATGAGAATACACACTGGTGAAAAATCCTATAAATGTGATGTTTGTCAGAAATCTTTTAACCAGAGTAGCAATTTACAGGTTCATATGAGAACACACACTGGTGAAAAATCATATAAATGTGATGTTTGTCGGAAATATTTCAGACAAAGTGGTAATTTAAACGTTCATATGAGAATACACACTGGTGTAAAACCATATAAATGTGATGTTTGTCAGAAATGTTTTAAAGAAAGGTGTAATTTAATTGTTCACATGAGAACACACACTGGTGTAAAACCATATAAATGTGATGTTTGTCAGAAATCTTTTAACCGGAGTAGCAGTTTACGGGTTCATATGAGAACGCACACTGGTTAAAAATCATATAAATGTGATGTTTGTCAGAAATGTTTTAATCAAAGTAATAATAAGTGTTCATATCAGAACACACTGGGGTTAAATCATATAAATGTGATGTTTGTCCGAAATCTTTTAACCAGAGTAGCAGTTTACAGGTTCATATGGCAACACACACTGGGATAAAACCATAAAAACGTGACTGTCGGAAATGTTTTAAACAAAGGTGTAATTTAAAAGTTTATACGAGAACACACACTGGTTAAAAATCATATAAACGTGATGTTTGTCAGAAAGGTTTTAATCAAAGTAGTAAATTAAGTGTTCATATGAGAACACAATGGTGGAAAATCATGTAAATGTGACATTTGTCAAAAATGTTTTAATCAAAGTAGTAATTTAAATGTTCATATGAGAACACACTGCTGAAAAATCAAGTAAATGTGATGTTTGTCAGAAATTTTGTAATCTAAGTTGTCATTTTAATGTTAATATGTGAACACACCCAGGGCTTGATACCGAAAAAAATTTTGGTTAACGGTTAACCGAAATCGAGAACTTTATTTTTATAACGGTTATTGTTGAAAAACCGGTTTTATTAGTAAAAAACTGATTTAAATTATAAATGGTTTAAAAAACGGGTTAAATTAACCGGTTTTCAAAATTATTTAGATCAGGAATGCAAAGTATGAAAAGATATTATTTATTTACAATTTTATAATAAATGCACAATTAAGCGTTCAGTAATGACTTCTGGTAAACTAATCGCATATAATACAGATTTTGTATTTTTCATCGTAATTTCTATTAAAAAAAGATGTTAAAAAAACGGTTTTTTATTATTTTGGTTAAAGGTTACCGTTTTTTTTTTTGCCTTTAAAAATAACGGTTTCGGTTAAAAATCACTTTTTCTGACAAAAAATAAAGGTTAACCGGTTTTTTAAACCGGTATAAAAAAACGGTTTCATGCCCTGGAATACACACTAGCGAAAAATCATGTAAATGTGACATTTGTCAAAAACGTTTTAACCAAAGTAGTAATTTAAATGTTCAGATGAGAACACACGCTGGTGGAAAATCATATAAATGTGTCATTTGTCAAAAATGTTTTAATTAAAGTACCAAAGTAGTAATTTAAATGTTCATATGAGAACACACACTGCCAAAAAAATCAAGTAAATGTGATGTTTGTCAAAAATGTTGTAATCTAAGTTGTCATTTTATTGTTGATAATGTGAACATACACTAGTGAAAAATCATGTAAATGTGACATTTGTCAAAAACGTTTTAATCAAAGTAGTAATTTAAATGTTCATATGAGAAAATACTCTGGTGAAAAATCATATAAATGTGATGTTTGTCAGAAATGTTTTAAACAAAGTTGTTATTTAAGTGTTCATATGAGAACACGCTTAATTATCATAATTAATTAAAGATGCTTAATATTCGTATCAACACGATTTGTGTGGCATAGAAATAGCTAAATTTTGGGATTTCAATATAAATTTAAAGACCAAAGGCGTTAGTAAATAATTTTGTTAAGTTGGGTATTAGGATTCTTCATTTGATAAATATCATTGAATTAAAAATATTTTTGTAAACGTAAAAATAAAAAATAAGTTTATTATAACGTCTTGTTTTTTATTCTTTAAAAGTAGGGCTCGAAACCGAAAAAAAATTGGTTAACGTTAACGGTTAACCGAAATTTATTTTTATAACGGTTTTTACCTAAAAACCAGCTTTTTCATAAAAAAACGGTTTACTATTAACAAACTGATTTAACTTTAAAACCGGTTTTTGACATTATTTAGACTAGAAACAGTAACAGGGCCTATTACAGGGAGGGGGGGACTAATTCCCGGGGCCCGGTGTTGCAAAGGGGGCCTGGATTCGAGCTAATACACAATGTTTTGTTTACAAATACTGTTAAAATTTATGAAAACAGTGACAAATAAAATAAATTTAAAACACAAGCTGATGTTTTTCCGTTTTTTTCTTCTAAATTTTTGACCGAAATGGTTTTACTTTTTTTAAATTTATGGTAATATGTTTATATTTCCTTTACCTAAATAAATATTAATAGTGAACGTTTTTACCTTTATTAAAATTAGGTTTGTGAGGAATGTGGGGCGATCTGATAAAAAAATACAAACGTTTGCTATAAAACTGCAATTTTGGTTGATAAAGTATGTACTGTACATTATTTAATTTGGCATTAAAACACGTTTAATCATTTATAATTCAAAACAAATTATATTTTGTCTCCTGCCCCCCACTGTTTTGTGCCAATTTCTTGTGAATAAAAAAAAAGATCGTGGGGTCCCGGTTTGACTTTATGTAAACATGGTAGGCCTAGGCCTGTAAAACGGTAAGAGCCACAAAGAAGTTTAAATTAGACATATTGTTTCCTTTTCTGAGACCTCTTCAGTGATGCTTTAATGTTTTAAAAAAGTTCCATGGCACGCTATATAATTAACAAAAATCAAAATAGGCATTTATTAATCGTTAATAACTAACTCGGTTACACTTGTTGGTACAAAAATAATTTTTGGGAAACAGTTATAGATTTTTTTACGCATTGTAAAATATAAGCATTCATTTGTTTCAATATTTGTCAATTTGTCTAATTTCAACTTTTTTGTAGCTCTTATTGTTTACAAGATACCAATAGTGGCCCTTCTATGTGGATCACCTGTATATCAAAATGCGAGCCTTAAATTTATACCTTTCTTAGAGAAAAGGGGGACCCACTGTCTATTGCTTCCCCGGGACCCCGATTTTCTGTGAACGGCCCTGACTGGAAATGCAAATTCTAAAAAGATATTAACTATTTATAATCTTATAATATATGTACAGGGTGATCCAAATTCGATGGGATTGCATGGGTATCTCGGTTAATATTTAAGATAGAGAACCGGTTAATATCAGGGACTAAAAACGAAAAAAATTCTGTTCGTTTCTGTTCGGAACGCAAACGAAATATATCGTTTTCGTTCTTTTCGTTCTAACCGAAAAAATTCTTTTTTCGTTTTCGTGAATCGAAATAATAACGGTTAAAACCGGTTTTAAAATATTTTTTTTCTAGTCACCACAACCCTCTATAAATACGATAACAATATTTGCGTCTCAACTAAAATATAAACGATGACGATGGGGTTTGATGCTCACGGACAGCATATTTTAGACTGGCGAACCATCGCCATATTAAATTTACCAAATCGCTAAACACATTAACATTTAACCATTTTATTAAGTTTAACACCCGTAAGGTGCAAAAACACAACGTGAGTAGGTTAAATTAGACACACGATCTTTATCTAAAAATATGAAAATATAGCAAGAGCTGTTTTAAATTTGTTTTAGTATCTACTAAAAATCTATGCATTTGAATTAAATAAGATCCTGCTGTAATTATTTAAAAAGACAAAAGAATGAATTTAAGTGGATAATTTACTAAATGTTATAAATAAAAAAGATATTAAAAAAAACTTTATAGTTTGTACATACCATACAATATAGGTACATTTTCACATTCCGTTAAATCTTACTAGCAACACATCTTCCAATAAATCTTCTTTTACATTAGTCCTTTTCGAAGTGAAAATAGATTTTACTATTATTATGTCTAAACGCAAATAAAACATACACATTGATAATATATATCCAATCAAGTGTATATTCTATATTGATGATCTAAAAAACAAATTAGAAATAGAGAATATCTGTACCATTAATTGTGTTACACGAAATTGCAAGTATAAACAAGAAAGTTGTTGATACATATTCACGTAAATATATGGAGAAAAGTGAAGCTCAATTATTTCAAGTGAGATTTTTTACTGCCTCGTGGAGTCTCCCCAGCACAAAAGGTAAATTTGCGTTTGTGTTTAACAAATAAAATTGAAATAGCGACAAAACCGGTTAAAACCGGCTTTGGAAAATATTTATTTCGTTTTCGTTCTTGAACGAAAAATAATAATTTCGGTTTCGTTTTCGTTCTTAAAAAAATTTCGATTAATTTCGTTTAACGTTTTCGTTTTCGTTCCGTTCTCAGTCCCTGGTTAATATACCAAAAGTGTGCATTTTTTTGAGACAAAGAACTTGTTACGGGATTATTAATGCTTTGAAAACCCAGGTCCTACAGAAGGGTGCAGTGAACAAATATGATACACAAAAAAAAGTGCGACACCTATTTACAGTATATTTGAGTATGCGTATAAAGTAAGTACATTTGAATGGTGATATACATAAATAAAATTAGGTCCAAATTCTGAAGGGACCGTTACCCAATCAGACACACATTCACACCACTTTCATCCCAACGGCCACTTACCGGTATTCGACAATTAAACTAAATTCAACGTCCTTTCGTCATTCGACGAGCCGCGGAGTCCTTCTTGTCGACCTCTGCTGATTACGGCTATCGATATTCGAACTGGTCGCCTATGTTGGATCCCAAATATTATAGATTTATATACATACTATAGATAAATACTATAGATAGCTATGTAATGTGCCGATATGTACAGATATATACTGATGTGTACAGACACTGATACTGATACCCTATTTAATAAAATCCCAAATTAATATATAATTAATACAGACTTCGCGTGGATGAAACTCACCGAACTGACGATCGGGCAACAACTTTAAGTAATGGCCTCGGGTGCGTATTGGACCAATAAATCCGGAATATACTCCGCCAGTTGTCCACAATTATCCTTACTTTCACCAGTAGACAACTTTATTTCACAACTACGGTCGAGAAATCCCCTTATTACGGGAACCCTCCAAAGAAACTATAGGGTTAAAGTCCGACCGTCTTTGGTCCGCACCCAGTTCACATTGCCCAAAATTCCCCAAAAATCGACCGAACGGCGCGCAGAAGAACGGCCGTTTCCGAAAATACACGATATGCAACGTGCGAAAAGGGAAGTCCGCCTAACAGGCACTATCCATTTCGTAAAATTAAAATCTGACCGTAACAAACTGTTTTCAAAAATATTCTATCATTTCCGGTTTTCCAGTTATTGAATAAAATGTGTTTTTTTGTCATATTAATAATGTGTCATACTCCGTTATTGTTGTAAATATCGAAAATATTTATGGAGATTATTTTTAGATATTTTTACGTTTAATTTAATTATACAAAAAAAAAAAAAAATTACGCTCGCTGTTAAAAAGTTGTGACACAAACTTACCTCTTTTTAAATGGGAGCGATAGTTGGCTATGACCCATTTAAATTCTTAATTTTTTTCTCATTCCAAATATACAGTGTGGCTGATTTTTCATTGTCCAGCTTATATCTGCTGAAATATTAAAGTTACCAAAAAAAGTTAAATGAGAAATTTATTAAACAAAAGCTGGTCTACAAAATTGTGCTAAAAATTTTGTTCCATAGCCTACCAGTTTTTCGGAAAAATATCCAACTTTTGTTTTTTAAATAGAACACCCTGTATATTTTTACAGAATCACATTCTAAATCAATTTCTCTTTACAATGATATATCATAAGTACCATTTTGCTTTTAAATTACGCACAATATTTCAAAAAAGGAATTATTAAAGTCGGCTGTGATATTGTTTTGTTTATTGCAAATACCTGTCAAATTTGTTTACATTAGGAAACACTTGTCAAATCAGACAGAAATAAGTGTAATTATAATGAAGAAAAATGTACTATACAAATAATGAAAACGTTTATATGCTGTGCTGTTTCCACAGCCGACTATAATAACTCTCTTTTTTTTTTAAATATTGAGCATAATTTAAAAGCAAAATGGTACTTATGATAATATCATTGTGAAGAGAAATTGATTTAGAATGTGATTCTGTAAAAATATACAGGGTGTTCTATTTAAAAAACAAAAGTTGGATATTTTTCCGAAAAACTGGTAGGCTATGGAACAAAATTTTTAGCACCATTTTGTAGGCCAGTTTTTGTTTAATAAGTTTCTCATTTAACTTTTTTTGGTAACATTAATATTTCAGCAGATATAAGCTGGACAATGAAAAACCAGCCACACTGTATAAGGGTCTATGTATTTATTTTTAATAATACGCAACTTATGAAGGTTTTTTATTATTTTTTTCTAAGAAAATCATAGTAGGCTGTGAAAAAAAAAACAAGGTGTAAAACCTTATAAAACTCATTTGGTACATGTTTAATTTGTTGTTGAGATATAACAAAGCTTTTTTTTTCCTCTTTTCAATCATATAAGGTTTAATGTATTTATTTTGATGTCTAGGCTCAATGCAAATAGACTTTCTAAAAAAAGTCCCTATGAAGTTATAGACTTATAGTGTCATGAATTTAAACAATGTTTAAACAAATTAATGTTTTCATTGTACAAAGCATAAGAAACTACAAATTTTTCTCCAAATATATTTTGGTATCATTAAAGTTTAAAGTATAACCGAGTTATTAGCGATTTAAAAAAAAAATGCCCATTTTGATTTTTGTTTATTACCTAGCATGCCATGGAACTTTTTTAAAACGTTAAAGCATCACTGTACAGGTCTTGGAAAGGGGAACGATTTTTGGTTTCTAATTTAAATCTTTGTAGTTTACGAGATTCCAATAGTGGTCCTTCTATGTGGAGCATCCTGTATATATTATGGTGGTCTTAACTAACAATTAAACCTTTACTCACCTCAACCACGACAAAACAAAATCGAATTAAGTCTCTGTAATTATTTTCAAAAAAATATTTAAATGTTTGAATCAAGTGATGGGCTTAAAACTTTATACACCTTACACGTCATATACACCCTAAATAACAATCATTTGTCTTTAGTTTATTTAAATAACGATTAAAAAATATTCATTTAAATGGGAGAAAGTGCAGATTTAGTTTTTGACATTAATGTTGCAATTTTTAATTTAAAGTAATTGGCTTAAAACGTTTCAGATAAAGTATTTAACAATTAATCACCCACAATTCGTTCAAATTAAATTTAAAAATATCATCAAAAAGTGCAAATTCTGGTCTGCACGTTTTTAATTTAAACTTAATTTTTTAACTTAAACAATTGACTTTAAATTTTATAATATGTTATTTATACCCATATACCCTACAAATATTCACACTCGGCTCGCCCAAACTATGACAAAAAAAGTACTGTGCGTGGTACACTATTTTCTTGTTCGAAATAAAGACGTAGCGTGTCCCAGTTATTTCAGCTTCCTTCTTTTAATGTTTCCTATTAATTCACATTGGTTTTTATTTTCCTGAGTACTACCAAGCAGGGCTTTAAAAAGAAAAGGCGAGGCTCAGGGCAACTGTAATTTTTGTGGCCCTTCAAGATTAAAAACTATGGGGAAGAATATATAAATTGTTGTTTAATGGTACATGTTGCAAAACTGTTTTATGCACTGTATACAAATGACGTATTTTTTAAGAAACAGGTTGTTAAAAATTGAGACCCAGATCAACTGCTCCTCTTAACACCACCCCCTCTGAAATGACCAGCTTTCACGTTCGTAAACCTTTCAATCCATGAAATTTTCGATATTCTGTAGCACCATATTTTAAATGCTCTTAGTTTTTTTTAAATTTTGTTTTTTCATGTTTCATGCTTTACTTTTTCTATGAGTGTACCATCTACGATTAAATTCATATTACGTATGGCAAAAGTAAAAACACTATAAAAGACATTACTTATTTATTAAAACTGTAAATAGAAAATATACTTTTAAACAGTTTATGTACAGATTATGCACTGAAAAATTAAGTTATCAAAATTCTGCATTAAATTATTTACAAAGCACAATATTTAAAACATTATAAATACGTTTTAAATAATTATTATTTTACAAATTTACAAAGGTATGTACGTCCATTTGACAAGATATTTTTGTTCATGAGTAAAGCTGTAAATTTGTACTACATCAGCACTCGTAAATTTACACCCTGGAGGTATGTACATCTTTATGTCTGCATAAGTTATATCTAGCATATTGGTTTTTATTTCTACAAAAAATGACATAAAATTTCGTGCTTTAAGGGATATTTTTATTATGATAAATTTCCTCCAAAGTATAATGAATGTATGTACTGGGACGTTATTTTGGTCATGAAAATAAAACTAAACTTTTAACGGCTAATAAAGTTTCTTGGAACATACCAATACAACAACACAAATTCAATTTACTAAAGAGTAGTGTATGTATTAATGTTTTGTAACACTGTTGCAGAATGATATGAGTTAGGTGTTATGTTTAGTTACTATCTTACTAAACAAAGACACTGGAAATTACCACCATCTGTACTACTTTCACTTTTTATTTTCAAAATCAACTTTCTTTGTGCTCATTTAAAGAAAAATTTCTTTTAATTGAGTTTTTACATTTGAGTACATGAGTGTCTCTTTTTTAAAAAATAACATAAAACACAGGGTGGATCAAACTCAAATTTTTTACAGGGTATCTCGGTTATTATAATAGTTAGCAAAAGTCTGATGTCAGTTTCTTAGGTAATTTTTTGGAGATAAACACGCCTTTGTAATCATATATTTTATAACACTTTTTATTTTGGCACTACAAACGAAAAATGAGATTTCATCAGTTTTGCAAATTTATTACAACTTCTTCGTTCATAAAAATAAAACTAAATTTTATAAAGATTTTTTATAAACAATTTTGTACTTATAATTGTTTTTTATGACCTTGACTTCTGAGATATGAAGTTAACTTATATTTTGTTAAATAGAGACTAGTATGGCATGACTTAATATGAAAAACATTTTTTTAGCTTTTCAAGAATATATACTTTTATGTGTTGCAAAAAATAACTGAGATATGGCTAATTTATGAAAATTTTATTGTCATAATTTGCCAATATTTCGTAAAGAACTGATGTTTAAATTCATTAAAAAACAACCAAACGTCATTTCCAAGGAAAGTCTGCATTATTTTGCCACTTATAATAAATTAAACATTTTAAATTTAGCCATGTTCAAAATACCACAATAAACAGATATAAAATACAAAAGAATACACCGATTGGCTTAATAGTTTGAAAATTTACTTAGAAATGATGTTTAGTTGTTTATTAGCTGTAAACATCAGTTGTTTAGGAAATCATGGCAAGCTGTGATAATAAAATTTCCACAAAATTAGCCATATCTAGTTTATGTTTTGTAACATACAGGGTTCTCGTTTTTCGAGGGCCACTATGGGGATCTCGTAAATGGTAAGAGTTACGACTTCGCTTAAATTAGGGCAAAGTTGTATATTCAGGTGCTTAATAATTTGACGCACACAGAACTTATCTAGTTTATTCAAGTTTTTTTAGATATAGGGGAAAAGTAAAAAAGTGGATATTTGTTTTTTGCCCGCAACTTTTTCATTTGTGGAAAAACTTTTTCATGGCCACTTTTTGCAAGGAATCAGAATCCCCAATTATAGTTTCCATGCGACGTTTTGCTTTATTTAAATCAGCATCAGGTCAATTTTTTCTTATGGATGCTATAACCTATTTTCGTTGTGTGTTAAATCTTTAATAATTAAATCCCTTTAATAGTAATTGCATGTGGTTGACTTACCAGCTTCCAAGGAAAAAGGGACAAAAACAATTATTTACTATGCCGATTAGGAATTTTTTTAAATAAAATATGTTTTTGCCATTTTTAACAACAATTGTTTTAAAGAAGTCTCAAGTGTTATACATCGTCGAATTTAAAATAAAATGCTGTACAAATCCGCGTTAAAATCAAATATAGCGTCCATAAAAAAATAGACCTGATGATGGTTTAAAAAAAGCGAAACGTCGCATGGAAAATATAATTGGGGACTTTGATTCCTTGCAAAAAGTGCCCATGAAAAAGTTATTACAGAAATGAAATTCGACATTAAATGAAAAAGTTACGCAAAAAACAAAAATCCACTTATTTACTTTTTTCACTATATCTCACACTAAAAAAGCTAGATAAGTTCTGTTTGTGTCAAATATTTAAGCAACTGAATATACAACTTTGCCCTAATTTAACCGAAGTCGTAACTCTTACCGTTTAGGGCATCCCCATAGTGGCCCTCGAAAAACGAAAACCCTGTATACACAGTATATATTTTTTTAAAAACCTAAAAAATTGCTTTTTTATACATAGTCATGGCTTACTAGAAAATCTATTTAAAAAAATATAAGGTACTTCATATCTCAAGTCAGTCGTTACAAACATTTAAATTAAAAGAAAAAATTAAGCATAAATATGTTGTAAAAGCCTTTTAGTTCTATATTTATAAACAAAAGAAGTTATAGTAAATTTTCAAAAATACTGCAATTTCATTTTTCGTCCAGTGTCAAAATGGAAAGTGATGTAAAATAATCTGATAACATAGGTGTGTGTATATACTTGAAAAAATAACCCAAGAGTACGATATCAGATTTTCTCCAACTATTATGGTAACCGAGATACATTAAAAATTTTTAATTTGGTCCATCGTGTACAGGGTGGACCAAATTCGATTTTTTTACGGGGTATCTCGGTTACCGCAATAGATAGCGTAAATCTGATATCGGTCTCTTGGGCTATTTTTTTGAGAAAATAACGCCTATGCAATCAGATTTTTTTTTATCGTATTCCATTTTGCCACTACAGACGAAAATTGAAATTTCATCATTTATGAAATTTTGCTATAACTTCTCTATTTATTAAATTAGAACAAAATGTTATTTAGGTTTTTTATACAGATTTTTATGTTTAATTGAAAAGCAAAAGTATATTTTTTTTAGCCATTTCAAAAATGATAAAATTTCATTTTTCGTCTGTAGTGCCAAAATGGAATCCAATAGAAAAAATCTGATTGCATTGGCATTATTTTCTCAAAAGAATAACCCAAGAGACCGATATCAGATTTTCGCTTTCTATTGCGGTAACCCCGTAAAACATTCGAATTTGGTCAAACCTGTACAGTAGGGGTTTATCGAGAATTTAAACTTTTGCACATGCTTTATTAACCACGATTTTAAAAGATCAACCTCTTTTTAACATACTTTAAGATACCTCTTCGATAACAAATAATGTTTAACTTAGTTTTTTAATTTTAACATTTATCTCTGCAACAAACGATTTAACTTTTTATAATGTAAATTATACTGTATGCTTTGCTTCAAATACAGGAAAGTTGTTTTACTACTATATTTAAATAATATAAAATTTCTATTTGATCCAAAACTATACTTAATTAACTGGTAAAAATAAATCATGCAAACATTTAAATCTAAAAGTTGCACAAGTAGTACGCTGTTTAAAACAATACAAAACTAACATTATTGATGACACATCAGCAGTACATATATTAAAAAAAAAATGTTGAACACCATTTTAATTACATATTACATAATGTACAGAAATATATCGAATATATGTACAAACCTAACTAAATAAAATAAATACTAAACAGTTTGATATAAAGACTCGCTATCTATATACCTACATAACATATCAATCGGCAGCTATAACGTACTGTAACGCATGTTTTATACACACTTCATCGTTAACTACTGTAACGACATGATTCCCGCAAGGAAGATATTTCATGTCTTCGTCTAATACACCTTCAAATAGTAGTTCACCCGTTTGAACTCTCCAACACAATAAGCCATTTTTATAAAAAGCCAACACAAGTCCATTTTCCACGCACACACCTCTCAGGCTGAAATAAAACAATTTATATTTGAACTGTTTTAACTGCACCCAAAAATACTACATTCTTTTACCCACCTTTGATAATCCGCAGATGGCAACTCATATATTTGTAGCGGTTTCCATGAATAGTTAATTCCATTAATGGCAATTAGTTGCAGATTACCATCACGAAGATGTCGGAGAACAAACAAAAATCCCTAAAAGCAACCATTGTTTTAAAGTGAATAAATCATTACCAATTAAAAATTGCATGAAAAACAAACTTTATTAAAATGTAGTTGAAGTGATAAATAGCGGCATGTCATTTAACATTATTTTAATATAATACACTGGGTGCTCTTTATTAAAAAAAAAAGCACCTATGAAAACCTTTCTGATAATGAGTTATACAACACACAGAAGAGCAGCTTCAGCATTTTTTGATATTTGATATTACATAACTGCTGATTCTGACTATACCGGGTGATTCAGTTTGACCCGATAACTTTTTAATTATTGAAAAAAACCCAACAAACCTTATATTTTTGGAAACTGCGACAAATTCTCTATTAAATGATGTGCATTTGTTATCTCTACGATGACCTATGTCAAATCCGCGATAGGCAAATGTTTTTTTTTAAAATTACAAGTATACATGTTTTTGTTGATTCGGATAGAGAATTTATTTCTGAATCCGACCATGTATTAAAAAAGTATGCATACATAAAAAAAAATTCGAGAAAAATCAGTTCAAAGTTTATTCAAATTATAGCAAACAGTCTATTTAACATAACAAAAAACGATCAAATCTTAAAAATTATACTATAACTATCAATAGAAATGTAATAAAAATTAATTTTTAATAAAAATAATAAACGCTGACATAAAAGATTAGACTTGAATGTATTCAAAGTTCCAAACACAGTTGTCCTCTATTTGTAACTGCTGTAATTAGCTGTTTTTTTTATAGATAGCTTGATAAATGATTGTTAAAATACTATAATTTTGTGAGTTATTTATAAAAATAGATATAACAAGTAATAACGCATTAGAAAGAGGAACAAAAAAACTATTCCAAAGCCAACTTAACGGTTCATAAAGAAATTAAGTTAGAGGTAATATCTCAAAAATGGAAAGTGATTAAAAAATGAACAAGCCTTAAGTCAAGCATGACATTAGCCAACTAAGTTTAGTAAAAAAAATATTTGATGTGTATAAACAGAGTTTGTCGAGGCATCTTTAGCGCTAATTTTCTCGAAAATGGCTACGTTTACAGCAAAAAACAAAGAGGGACGAATTTTTTCCTCTTAAGTCGTACTTTCTTATGGACGAATGACATTTTCAATTTTATTCCAAAGAAAAAAATTCTGAAGATGGTAAGCGGATGACCAGACTATAAATCATACTTTCAATTACGTGTTTTCCTTCTAATTATCCCACAAAGTCAATGGGAAACACCTAAACATTTCGGCCAAGTTTGATAGCTCTAGCTTAAACGGCTAGGACGTAATCGACTTTTTGATTATTTTTTTTTGCAACTTTGGAGGTCTCTAACTTTGAAAGGAAGCATTTTCGGATAACAAAATATTTGACAAATGGTCATCATTTTCACTCAGGAATATGAACCTACTTTTTGGCGGTGTATAATTGGGACACCCTGTATAGAGTTCATAAATTTTTCTTGTTTCCGAAGGTTATGTTTGGTATAGTTAATATATTTCAAAAACTTATCTCTTATTGTTTTATCTATATAACAACAAATTAATAGTTTTATGGGTATTTTTTTTTTAAATAAACTGATTTTCGCATATTTGTCAAGTTCAAACAATAATTGATCATGGTCGTTTTAATGTTCTAATTAAAAAATGCAGTAAACTTTCAAACAGGGCTAATAAAAAATGCTGGAATTGTTCAATTGCAGTGCCATTTAAGAGCCCCAAATAACATTTCGCTCTAAAAAAAAAAAATGTTCCAGCATATATCTCATAAAATACAGGTCTGACATATTTTATCTTCACACAAAAATTGTTTGGTGTAAAATGGTCAACATTACTGTTGCGTCGCCGATGCAAAACCCGGCATGGCTTAAAAGAGCTGTTCAAAAAAATATCTTACCCTATCACATTTCGTCCATAACAGTTTGGGTTGAAACACAGAGTTTAAGAGATCAATTGTGACAATCACATAACCATATTCTACGTTCCATAATGTCAATTTAGTTTCTCCAAATCCCACAACAAGTGTATCACAGTCTGAAAAAGAAGGCAAAAAATGTAGGAAATCATCCAAAGTTGGCCACCACACACATTTACCTTCGATGTTATGTAAAGAACTAATATAATGATTAATCGGTTTCATGGCCTTATTGCAAGAGACAGTTTGGTAATCTGGAGCCAACTGATAGCAATGTATTAAAGTAGTTGTAACATCATCTTCCAGTACACTCCAACTGACGATAACATTTCGGGAACGTTTTAAAACTACATACTGTACATCTTGGGCATGTCTGTAATTCATATAACATTGTGAAGAACTGATGATGAACAAATATGCAGGGTGAACCAAATTCGATGAGATTACATGAATATCTTACTTAATTTTCAAGATTGAGAAACCGTTAAATTATCAGAAATATGCAGTTTTTTGAGACAAACTTGCAATCGTTTTCAGGAAAGTTGCATCATTTATAGTTTTTGAGTTATTAACAAAACACTGTTTTTTTTTGTCATTTTAATAAAATGTCATATCTCTGTTATTGCTGTAAACATAAAAAAAATTTGTACAGATTATTTTTAGATTTTCATGGTGCTTACAAAACATTTTTATGGTCGCTGTTAAAAAGATATGACTTTATTTGGAAGCTGCAGTTGGCTATAACCCATTTAAATTCATTTTTTCTCTTATTTCAAATATACAGGATGGTCCACATAGAAGGGCCACTATTGGGATCTCGTAAACGGTAAGAGCTACAAAGAAGTTTAAATTAGACAAATCGTTCCCCTTTCCAAGACCTATTCAGTGATGCTTTAATGCAGTGGTTTCCAACCTTTTTGTACCTCCGCCCCTCTTTTTCATAAAATTTTTTTGTGCCCCCCTCACTTTTCGTTACAATCTAATTTATAAATACTGTTCTGATAAATAAGAATTATTTAATTGACTATAAAACAATACACCATATTCTGTATAAAGAAAGTTCTTTTTGTTTGTTTGTATTCAAAAATGATATTTTGGTAACAGCTGCACGCCCCCCTTGCAATAGTCTCGCGCCCCCCTAGGGGGGCGCGCCCCACAGGTTGGAGACCACTGCTTTAATGTTTTAAAAAAAGTTCCATGGCACGCTAGATAATAAACAAAAATCAAAATGGGCATTTTTTAAAAATGTTTTTGGGGAAAAAGTTGTCGATTTTTTTACGCACTGTATAATAAAAACATTCATTAGTTTAAATATGGTTTAAATCTTTCAATTCTTAGGCTCAAAACAAATAAAATTCACCTAAAAGTCCCCATGAAGCTATAGGTGACAAGAATTTAAACAATAATGAAACAAATAAATGTTTTATTTTAACAGTGCGTAAAAATCTACAACTTTTTCCCCAAAAATATTTTTGTATTATCATTAAACGTATTATAAATGATTATTTTGATTTTTGTTTATTAAGTAGCGTGCCATGGAACGATGGAACTTTATTAAAACAATAAAGCATCACTGAATAGGTGACAGAAGGGGGATACTTTTTCTAATTTAAACTTCTTTGCAGCTCTTACCGTTTACGAGATCCCTATAGTGGCCCTTCTATGTGGACCATCCTGTATAAGAGTTGACGTAATTGTCAATAATACAAATGTTAAAAGGTTTTTTTTTCAAGGTATACATGGTAGAAACAAGGAGTAGTCTGTGAAAACAAAAGAAATTCAAAGTACAAAACTCATGTGATACAACATCTTCACCCCGAATGTTAAGAGGGAAAGTTTTATCATTTCTTTCTTTTTAAATATTATGGTAAAAAATGAATGGTATACCGGGTGATTCAGTTTGACTGTCGCACCCCTACAACTTTTTAATTATTGAAAATAACCCCAACAAACCTTATATTTTTGGAAACGGCAACAAATTCTCTATTAAATGACGTGCATTTGTAATCTCTTCGATGACGTATGTCAAATCCGTGACAGGCAACTGTTTTCTTTTAAATTACATAGTATACATTTTGTTGTTGATTCGGATAGAGAATTTAATTCTGAATCCGACCGTGTATTAAAAAGGTATGCTTACATAAGAAATTTTTCGAGAAAAATCAGTTTAAAGTTTATTCAAATCATAGCAAACAGTCTATTTAATGTGACAAAAAAAGATCAAATCTTAAAAATTATACTATAACTATCAATGGAAATGTATTAAAAATTGATTTTTAATAAAAATAGAAACAAATAATAAAAGTCGACATAAAAAATTAGGCTTTAATGTATTCACATTCCAAACACAGTTGTCCTTTATTTGTAACAGTTTGATTGGAATTAGAGTCTAATTTTTTTATGTCAACGTTTATTATTTGTTTTTATTTTTAACAAAAATTAATTTTTAATACATTTCCATTGATAGTTATAGTATAATTTTTAAGATTTGATCGTTTTTTGTTATGTTAGATAGACTGTTTGCTAGGATTTGAACAAACTTTGAACTGATTTTTCTCGATTTTTTTTTTATGTAACCATACTTTTTTAATACACGGTCAAATTCAGAATTCAATTCTCTATCCGAAACAACAAAAAAATGTATACAATGTAATAAAAAAAAAAAAAGTTGCCTATAACGGAATTGACACGTCATCGTAAAGATAACAAATGCACATCACTTAATAGAGAATTTGTCGTCGTTTCCAAAAATATGAGGTTTGATGAGCTTAGTTTCAATAGTTAAAAAGTTATAGGTGTGCGACAGTCAAACTGAATCACCTGGTATATTAAGTAATGGAGATTTTAATTAAAAAATGATTATAACAGGGCAAATTAAAACTCACATGTCATACGTGAAAAACAAAACCAAAGCAGACTTGGCCTAAATGTATAGCGTTGTTTGCTAGGAGATAAACTCCTGGCATATAATTTATTTTACAAAAATCTAACCAAAGAATTATGTGCATATATTTAAACCTCTTTAGATAATATTCCTCTTGCGAAAAAAAAAATGGGTTTCAACACATTTTAGTTTAACACGTTAAGCGCCACCATGTTAAAAAAAAGTAGGTTTTTCTGGCCACCAATTTTTTTTAAATTAACATTTCTAAATGGCCCTTAAGTAATATAAAAAAAATTCACAACAAAATAATAACATTTTAACCAGTTTTTAATTTTTTTTTTGTGTGAATAAATTTGTATCATAAAACTTTTTTTTTTTTTAAATATCAATTTGGGTAAAAAAATCGCTGACCACCAAGGTTTTCTGGTCCAGCGGGCCATCCTTAAACCTTTTCTGTTATAGTTATAATATGTAATACATGCGTTTAAGAATACAGGCAGCCGAATCTAAATGTAGGCTGTTGTATCCAAATGGATACAAATGGCGCTTAACGTGTTAAGAATTGATTATCTCAATTAAATCATATATTCAAATTTCTTAACAAAATTGCTGTTTCTGACAATTTTTTGTCCAAATTTTTATTTTTTTTCCCTATAATGTTTATCTTTATACATTTTAAAAAACGTTTTTAGCATTCGTATTATTCAAAATAAATACATCAGCCCTTTCTAACATATTTGAAATAAGAAAAATATAAGGAATTTAAATAGGCCATAGCCAATTATACCTTCTATTTAAAAAAAGGTAAGTTTGTGTCATAACTTTTTAAAGGCGAGCTTATTTTTTTTTTGTATACAGGGTGCCCATTTTTCTAACCTGTTGTATGGGTAACTCCGTTAATATTGGAGATACAGAAACGTTTAAATTAGCAAATTTGTGCAGAATTTAAAGGGAAATCTGATGCCATTTTCCAATTTGACCTACGTCATCAACTTTTTGAAATATTTTGAAAAAACTGAAAAAGGTCGATTTTTTCAAACTTGAATAATTCCGTGACCATATGAGCTAGAACAAAAAAAAAATGGGCACCCTGTATACCTTCAATTTTTACGTAAAAATTTCTATAGATAACTTCATAGATTTTTTTGATGTTAACAACAGTAACGGAGATATGACACAATACCAAAATGACAAAAAAAAACAGTTTTTGGCTAATAATTTAAAAACCAGAAATGATACAATATTTTTGAAAACGTACCGAGTTTGTCTTAAAAAACTGCATTTTTTTTGATAATTTAACTGTTCCTGTATCTTAAACATTAGGCAAAATACCCATGTAATCCCATTGAATTTGGTACACCTTGTATAATAAAAAAAAGCATTAAACTCACCCCTTGATATTTTCTAGCTGCAATACTTTTTTATCAATTCCATGACGTTTCCAACTCCAAAAATATATGGTGGCAAATATATCGGCAACAGGTCGTTCTCTCTTTTCCGATTTATGTTCTTTGGTCCATAATTCAATGTATGCTATAGAATTTTCTAAACTAACCACCATTTCTGAAGAGTCTTTATGAACACACTCACTGTCCAAAACTAAACGCTGAACCTGACCGTTCGGAATCCACATATCTTGTGCCCCCAACATGTTTCCTAAAGGACTTTGAACCCAAAAGCTGATAACGTATTCTTGGACTATTATTAAATTAAAATCGAGATAGTAAACATTTAAAATATCTCCACCATCTGCAGCTAATTGTATTGTGTGGGTTCGTACTGATTTCCGTTCTGACTTGTGCGACTTTGGTATGTCCGGATTGTCATCCCAATTTTGTGCATTTAAATTATCATCAACAAAGAGTCTTCGTTTTGATTGAGATAAGCATTTCTGAAGGGATAATTTACTTTCGTTACTGGAAGGTAATATATCAACACATTTTGCAGGTGAAACCGTACAAGAATTTACAACTCTCTGCTGGTTTACTTGCAAACTATTTGTTTCGGGAACCTGCTCGCACTGACTGACACTTTTACGTAAACTTTGGCATACCTTTACTTCAACCTGTGGATCATTGTCGATAGAAGACAACTCTATTGGTTCCACAGTGACCACATCTGTTTTATCTTCGTTATATTCACCATTTACACCGGACAAAGAATCAGAGTCATTTTTTAGATATGAATGTTCTCTGAGTAAGCCGTTTACAAAGTTGTTGTGACCTGGCAATATCTTAGTATCATTTTCGGAATAGCATTCGTGACTCGATTCTCCAGTAGCTGGCCCACCAATTTTAAAATTACGCATATTTAAATAAGTTTCTTGCATTTTTTGATTGTTCGAGCAAACTTCTGAATGATTAAATCCATGAAATGGTAAAACATCATTTGAGTTTTCAGTTTTGGATAATTTTTGATTCGTATTTGTCGTATTACTAATTATTACGAAATTTTTCAAACATTTACTATCAATTGTCTTTAAGGGAGTTTCGTTTGTGAACGTATTTACTTTAGGTGTCACATTTGCAAATTTCTTGCTTTCAAATAATGCTTTTCTATGCTCCGGAGTAAGATTTTCTAATAGATCAATATCTGCTTTAACGCTCTCTAATTTTAATTTTAAATACATTTTATACCGCAAATTGTGCAGATTTATACTATTTTTATCTTCTAGATTATTCTCAATTGTTTCAGTTTCCATTTCACAACTGTTTGTGCCCGTGTTAAATTTATTTTGCACAGAATTATGTGTGTTCGGTTTGTCATTACATTCATATTCAATTTTTTCTATGGCAGAGTTAACTCGTTTATTTTTATCACACTCATTATTTGTATGTCTATGTTGCTCAGCATCATTTTTCTTCATCAATAATTTAGACTGTGCAGATACATTTTTACGATTTTCTTTAATATAATTTACTTTCGGTTTGTTTTTCATTTCATTTATCCTTTTTCTATTATCCGACTTTCGCGAAATTAGTTTGGACTGGTTAGGTTTAAGGTTTTGTTGACTTCTTAAGCTGACACTTCGTAAATATCGCATTTTATTCAAAGGCGATAATTTACGTGCACTTTCTACATTAATTGTTTTATTACGTAAAAACATTCTTTTATTCACTGGAGAATCTGCTAAAACATTTTTTACCCTCATTTTTGATATTTTTTGCACTATGATGTCTTTTTTCTTATCATTTGTTTTCGGTTTCACTATCTTTTTATTATTAACATTATTTTCAATTTGTTTTTTTGTTATTGATTTTCTAGTCTTTATACATCCATTTAATTTACGAATGTCCTTATTTACCATTTGTTTTTCTTTTAATTTAATTTTTCTTTTATCTGAATTGTTTTTTAGGAAATCGGTTTTTATAGATTTATTCAAATAATTATTTTTTTTGTCCTTGGTTGGTTCTCTTTGAAAACATTCAGTTTTCTTAGGTTTTTCTTTAGGTTTGGTTATAGTGGTAATTTTTTCATGTCGTAAAAAATGTTGCATGGTGTCATCAAAATTAGATGTTTTCGATGATAAAATTTGTTTGTTAACAATGCCTGCTTTTTTATTTTTTTGATCGTCGGTAATAACTTCATCAATCAATTTCTTTCCATTGGTTTGTTTACATGTTACTGGTGACTTGGGTTTTTTATAATTAATACTTAACTCATTAAAACACTTTTCTGTAAAATAATTTCTTTGTAAAAAATTCTTAGCATCCAAACTAGCGGCAGAATTTAATTTTATATTATGGCTATATTTCAGATGCAATTCGTTTTTAGCTGTGATTTCTGATGAATTGTTTGTTAACATTATATCTTGTTTTGTACCATCAGGAGATGTTATGTCGATAATTTCATTGCCATTTGTATTTTGCTCTGTTTTTGGATCTTTTTTGTCACACAATTTACTGTTTAATTTTCTTTCCAACTCCCGTTTTTCTGATAACTGTGCAAGATGTCGAACTCTTGTGGACCGTCTATTTTGAAACATACCATCTTTTTCTCTCCTTGTTAAATTCATATTCATTAACTGAAGATACGAACACAATTCATTCTTTTTTTGACTCTCTGGACTAAGAGGAACTTCATCATATAGTTTTGACTTGAGTTTTGTGCTATTTTTCATACACTTTTGTTTATTTTCTGCGTTATTACATTTTTTAATACACAGATCTTTATTGATTGAATAATCGACAGTTGGTTCACAACTATTTTGAACTTCAACCGAAGACTGTGAGATGAAAGTTATTATTTCAGATTTTTTGTTAGCATTTTTAACTACTTTCTTATAATTTTCTTCCGGATCTTCTATACATTTGGCAACTTCACGTATTATTGAACCACTTAAACTAGGGCTCACATTTTGCTGTGAATTTATATTTCGTAAAATGTTGCAAAATTTTGATTTGTCTTGGTCATAAGCTTTACTTTCATTGGTATCATTTTTTCTACACTTCTCTACCTTTTCGATCATTTCTGTTGATTTCGAATGTGCATTTTCATGTTCATCGCAGTTTTGCCCATAACTTAATTCAGATTCACTATCACAAGAACTTGCAGAAGTTTCAGTAACGGGAGTTTGAATTCTAGACTTAAAAGATATATTGGAAGATATTTCAAAATTTTTATCTGCCTCTTTTTTGTAGTCTTGTCGTATCAAAATAGAACTCCTTGTATTGTTTATAGGTACACAGGCATTGGAAACACTGGCTGTTAAACTATCTAAATGAACTTCTGTAAATGGAAGTTTGAGATCATTTGCACGATCCGCTTCATATATTTCATTAATGCCCTCTATCCAACTGCTAACCTTATTTCTTGGGGAAGGAGTAAAAAAGTCTTCGACTGCTTCGAAGTCTACTTCAACAATTTTTTTCTTCTTAGCTGATTGTTTCCAAGTAACTGGACACCGCTCTGTTGATTCTTTGCTTTGATCTTTAAATACACACGATTCTGAACTGATTGATATCACATTTTCTTGAGATGTTGTTTCTAATGGATTACTAAGTTTCAGTGATTTCTTACAGCAATTCTTACTAGATGTAACTCCATAGTCGATTTTATAGTTATAGCATAGTAATGAAGTTTCACAATTTATAGATGGTTTACTGACAATTTGTACATCGGAATTTGAATCGCTGATCGATATAGTATCCATATTCTAACAAAATACATAAAAATTAGTGAATAAATACATGCATTACAATACCTCAAAGCAATGATTATGTTCAAACATCTTATTTTACAAATATTAAGTAAAATAGTTGGTAAATTATAGAACTGAAGTAGTACCTAAGCTTTACAATAGATCGTTGATATTAGTGTTAGCGCGTTGCTGTCAGTGCCAGAAGGTAAATTTCATTTTTAGATACTTTCAATTCACTACTGAATACTTTTTCGTGTTATTTTACATTAGTAAAAACATTATGTGAGTTCCTCGAACAGTGTGTATACACAATTACACTTTTTAGCAATCTGTATTATCGATAATTTATTATTTTTTAAGTTTCTTGAATTACCATCAGAATTTAAAAACTCTTTATAATAGTTGATGTACAATTCTGTAGATGTCGCTAAAATAACAAAAACAACAAATTTGTAGGATGGACGTTCCACAAACTATAGTGTGTTTAGCATTATAACGTCTTTAATTATACAAAATCATCATTTCATATTTAAATAATACTCTTAAGTACTAGTACCAGTTTAAAGCAATAAATTAGTTATTTTGTTGTTAGCTAAGTATTAGGTGTAATAAAGTCATATAATGAATATCTTATCTAAGCGTTTCGTGTACATTTTCGAGTAGTTGAAATGAACGCACTCTAGTAATCGCAGGATTTGGTGACGTTACGTACGTCGTCTATAACCGAGCGTCGTTCGGTAAGTCGTCATAACATGGCGTGTTGTTACCTAAAGTTAGATATTTGATGTGAAAATAAAGTTGCAATTGTGTGATTTCCAGTGATATTTGTGCGAATTTTTAATTAAAAGACTTTCCAAATATAGGTGAGTTTCCTTTTTAACGTATAACGATCACGGTTCGTGCATTGGCAGCTGTAGTTCATGTTTATGTAGGCTATAATGGCGTCTTGGCTTCAGCTAGATAGCCAATACTTGAATGAAGATAACGATTTTGCGCTATAAAATTGAGATATTGTGTAAAAATTTCCGGTCGGTAATTGCTCAAACTAATTACATTAATCTGGCCCGTCTGAACTTGCAATAATGTTGAAAGAATTCCGCACAATAATTTGTTGACTGAATGTTTACATCCAACTAATAGATTGGAAATTCTTGACTTCGTGCCTGAGATGATAAAATTATTACTAAGGTACTTTGCCCCGAAATGCATCTAACAGCCTTTATAGTTTTTTAGTAATGAATATAGTATTGAAATAGTGGTTTATAACAAACGTTATTTTAAATTATTTTGGATGGTTATCTGGAGTTAGTGTATTTGTAATTAACTGAAGCTAGGCAGCAGCAACTCTATTTGTTTTAGAATAGAACTGTTTTTGTTTTTAAAGTCAGTGCAGATTAAGTGTTTGTGTTTTTAATTAGTGTATTCGTTTGATATGCAACAAACAGATCAACACAATTAATTACGCAAGACGTATCCACTTTTTGATTTTTATTCAAATACGGGGTTTTAATTAAAGGCGCGAAAATTACATAGTTCCTCGTAAGTGTAAAGCCTAGTCCAGATTGTAAACAAATGTTTCGGAACAGTGTTCATGAACAATGTTCCCGATGTTTCGGAACAGCTCAAATTTGTTTCTAGCTTGTTTCGGAACTTGTTGCGAAACACAAAAGGCCTGTTCCTTGTTTCCCGTTGATATGGGAAACATTGGAACATTGAACAAGTTTTTTGTCAAACACGGTTCAGTCAAACAGAGTTTTGGTTAGTGATTCTTGGTTATATTTTATACGATGTGGAATCAAGAGAAAACTTTACAACTCATAGAAAAAGTCCACAGTTCATCTTGTTTGTGGGATGTCACCTGTGGTGACTACAAAAATAGAAATAAAAAAAGAGATGCTTTTTTAAATATTGCGCAAGCATTTGATGTTACCGTTGCCGAAGTCGAAAAAAAAGTCCACATGCCGTTAAGAAAAATAAATAAATTGGCAGCACAAATTTCTGCAATAGCGTCACTGGACATGATAATCAGTTTAGAAACACCGAAACACTGACTTAAGTCTGGACGCGGAACAACGTATACAAATTGTTCCGAAACAATGTTTCGCAACTGTTCAGGCACATGTTCAATATTGTTCCGAAACATTTGTTTACAATCTGGACTAGGCTTAAGATGTCTAAAATAAGACTAGTTGGGGTAAGTATTCTGGATGTATATACGCATTTTTGTTTAATTAAATTGTTAATAAAAGGCGTTGCCATGGTCGTTTAATTAATTAATTTTTCCGATAATTAAAAAAAAAACACCATTTTAATTATTTTAACAAGTATAATTTTGAAAAACGTTTAGTGAAGTTTAAATTTGTATTAATTTGAAAATATCGGGGAACATGTTTAGCGAGCTGCATCCTTCGCTGTAGTTGGCGCTCCCAGAGTACTATGTACAGTACATCACTGTATAGCAGAGGTTCTCAAACTTATTTTGTTGCGGAAATCTTATACGAATTTTCTAAAATTGCGAAACCCCAACCATACCTATATTACACCCCTCCGCCCCCAATTTTAACGAGGCATCAAGTAAAACAAAAATCAGCGATGCCTACGTTTTATTCTAGGGTTGTGATTTAAAAGACTAATAATCACGCGGAACCCCTGAATTTTTACGTAGAATCCACTTTGGAAAACGCTGCTGTACAGTGTGGTAAATTGAAAATTAACCATAACTTCATTTTCGCAAATTAAACAAACCGCTATAACGGCATTTGATAGGTTTTTAAAAGTAGACTTTCGCTTATTTATGCGATCCTAATTGTTGAGATATGAACCAAATTTAAAAGGTTATGACTTTACCTAGAAGAAAATTTTCTCAGTTTCGGAAAATGTAGGTATAGCTTTACGTACCGGGCACAAAAAAGGTGAAGATTATGTTTACTTTTGTGCATATTTCGTGGTCATGTTATGCCATGGAATAAAAAATAAAAAATGCTTGTCTGCAGAAGACGACTGTAAACAATTTAAACTAGTGATGTCCAACCTTTAAGGTGGGGGGTACTTAAGCTATTTTAAAACTTTGGCGGGCTCCTTAATTGCAGTCATCCCCCCCCCTTTTCATAACCAGTGTTGCCAAGTATTGTGATAACAACCTTGCCCGAGAGCATTGTACTATTAAAGCAAAGTTAGCAAGATCGGCCAATGCGTGTGCACAGATAAGCGTTTGCGGCTAACAGAAGCCCGCGCCCACCAGTTGGATATCCCATATCCCATCACAATCACACCGTTGTAAGGTCACGTGTTTTTTCCGCTCGCGCGGAGACTGCTATAGGGGGGTTGACCCCCTCTTCAGTCGTTAGAGGTACAAGGATAATGGGTAGGGATGTGGATAGTCAAGGATGGATAAGGATAGGTGGAAGTACTGCCACAGCATTTGCCTTAACCATAGAGGAAACCACCTGAAACCTCTACAATGACAGTCGGCCCTGGGAATCGAACCAGGACCTCCCGACTACAAGTTAGGTTGTTTTACCAACCAGCCACCAAACTCGGTACCGTTGTAAGCAATAAACACAGTACAGTGTACATGTACAGGGTTCTCGTTTTTCGAGGGCCACTTCTCGTAAATGGCAAGAGTTACGACTTCGGTTAAATTAGGGCGAAGTTGTGTATTCAGGTGCTTAATAATTTGACGCAAACAGAACTTATCTAGCTGTTTTAGTTTTTGAGATATAGGGAAAAAAGTAAAAAGTGGATTTTTGTTTTTTGCCGTAACTTTTTCATTTGATGTCGAATTTCATTTCTGTAAAAACTTTTTCATGACCACTTTTTGCAAGGAATGAAAATCACCAATTATATTTTCCATGCGACCTTTCGCTATTTTTAAACCATCATCAGCAATATTTTTTTTTGTTATGGACGCTATATCTGATTTTAACGCCAATTTGTAGAGAATTTTATTCTGAATTTATTAATGTGTAACACTTGGCACTTCTTTGAAACAATTGTTAAAAATGGCAAAAATAAATATTTTATTTCGAAAAACTAGTCGGCATGGTAAATAATTGTCTGTCCCTTTATTTTTTTTTTTCACAAAACAGCCACTTTCTCTGTTTCATAGTGATTTTAAAAAGGTTTAATTAATAAAATTGACATTTCGTTACAAAAGCAGGTAGGTATTAATAAATATGTTGAGAAAGCATTAACATTGTTTACTTATTACCAAATATTTTTAGAATATTTTCCTCAGTCAAGTAATAAATTTTACTAATATGTGTATTTAATCCCTTATATGTGCATACAATTATTATTTTTATTATTTAGTCATGAGTCCTTCTACTGTTAGGTGTAGGAATAAATAAATAAATACCTACCTATTTTCGTTGTGTTAAATCTTTAATTAAATCCCTTTAATAGTAATTTCATGCGGTTTACTTACCTGCTTCCAAGGAAAAAGGGACAGGCAATTATTTACCATGCCGATTAGGAATTTATCAAAATAAAAGATTTGTTTTCGCCATTTTTAACAATTGTTTCAAAAAAGTCCCAACTGTTATACATTATTGAATTCAAAATAAAATGCTCTACAAATTGGCGTTAAAATCAGACATAGCGTCCATAAGAAAAAATTGACCTGATGATGGTTTAAAAAAAGCGAAACGTCGCATGGAAAATATAATTGGGGATTTTTATTCTTTGCAAAAGGTGACCATAAAAAAGTTTTTACAGAAATGAAATTCGACATCAAATAAAAAAGTTGCGGACAAAAAACAAAAATCCCCTTTTTTACTTTTTCTCCTAAATCTCATAGATAAGTTCTGTTTGCGTCAAATTATTAAGCACCTGAATATACAACTTTTTCCTAATTTAACCAAAATCGCAACTCTTACCGTTTACGAGATCCCCACAGTGGCCCTCGAAAAACGAGAACCCTGTATAAACGTATTTCATAGTACTTTGGGAAATGTATTGTATAAATTTTTCTGTTTAGAATTGTTATTATATTTGTTGTTTTTTTATTGATTAAGAACTTCGAGAAATCTGAACCATCGAATTTTTCATTGAAAGTGTAAAGAACGTGGAAGTTGCTTTCGATTTGAATTACGTACTTGCGACTTTATGCTAAATTAAATTAATTCTTTGCAAAATAATACTTTCGAGGAACTAAGCTAAACCGCTTCAGTTGATTTTCGGATTACCTGTGCAAATACTCAGCACGATATTAGCTTTAGCGAAAATGTTTCAAAAACGTGTGAGCAAGTAGGACCAAAAATTTTAAAGTCGACAGAAAATACGGTATTTAGTTATTAGGAAATATTATTCATGCAACATGCAAGTTAACATTATTTCTACAAAATCGATTGTTTTTTTTTTTTAAATTTGTGCGGATGTTTATTGCATTCATGAAACACTATGATTTTTTTGCTCAATTTGCTACACCTTCGTTGTTTTTTGTAACACATACGCGTGTGCGCACTGCCGGATTAAGCCTATAGTGGGCCCTAGACAAAATTAAGCGTCTGGGCCCCATTAATAGAGGATGTTTGCTAATTTTGCGATTTTATTGATTAAAAAAAAAATCCGTCAAATTAGGCCTCTCTGAATTACAGGTCCTAGACATTTGTCATTTTTGTCTATTGTTTAATCCGGCCCTTCGTGTACGTATGGATGTAATAGTGCAGGGGTGGGCGATATCGAAATGTCGATATAAAAGGGGCTAAAGCTAAAAAAGTGATTAAAAAAGTGAGAGAGAAAACTGGTGACCTAAAAAAAAAAGCTTCTCGCCCTTATTTTTGTTGTCCATACCACGAAATATCGATATATCGCCCACCCCTAGTGGGCAACCTTTTTTAACATTTTTTTTTATAATTTCGTAGTAAGTTATTGTTCCTTGGTGAGTAATTAAACAATTGTAAGACAACAATAAAAATCACAATAATATCAAGAAAACTATAAGAACACATTCATTCACACTAGCTCTCAATTCAATACCGCAATCGTATGCATCGTAGATCTCGTGTCAAAAAACAAAATATAACAAAATTTCATTCAATGCAGATTCAATGCGACATTTGGTGCTGCACAGATTTGGACAAAAGGTCGATGTCTGGTTAAATTTCTGTTGTACTTGAACGCAAGTCCCAAAGTTATTATAACGCAGAAAATTAAAAACAGTTGAGTTTTTAAAATTGAGTTATATAGTAAGTATTCACAGTTAATAATGTCATTCATAATAAAAAATCTTTTCGCAACAGTAAAATATTATATGTATACACTTTAAAGAATTCATGCTATCATTAAATAATGTACATTTACAGTAAAACATTATGTACGGAATAAAAAAATAAATACACCAAGTAAAACGGTTCATTTTACAGTAAATACGTCAAAATTGGTTCGAAGGTGCTGCAAGATATGCACCAAGTACCAATAATGCACTGGAAGCATCAAATCATGTAATTAAAGATAAAAATACTATGCGGGAACGCACACCTTTGAATCAATTCAAAATTTTGGCATTGGAAATGGTACAGAAATGGTCATTAGCTTACGTTAGCTAGCTTACATTAGATAGATTGTACCTACATGGATTGCTGCTTAAAATTGGGTAAAAAAATAAAAAAGGGAACTGTAATACTGTAAAGAAGGCGAAATGGATGTTCCCGGAGGAAAAAAGATTGTATTATCTGAAAATTTGAAACCTGAAGATTGAACAACTTTTGAAGGTTTTATAATAAATTCTTTTACGACCTGGACCATAGAATTATTAAAGAATAATGTGAAAGAAAACTGGATTTATGGTTATAGCAATTGTCCTGCATTTATGAAAAACAAAATGATATCGTTGGGGGTGCACCTCCCTGTTAACATAGTATCGGTTCTATCTGTAATATCAAGGGGCATTTGTGACGTTCTCGTTAATTTTGCTCGACTTGCTAATTTAAATATTTAAAGTATCGATAATATAAAATATCTGTGGCTGATGGACTACAGTCCAATGCAAACAAACCCCAAAAAAAAAAAAAAAAAATGCTGTGTAAACATTTGGTTGGCATGGCAAACTATTTATGTAAAACCTCCAATTGCTCCAATAGCACAATTTGAGGAAAAAAGAGGTGTGGGTGAGCAAAAAAAAAACAAAAGTTCTTGTAATTGATTAAATGTCCTTATGTCTACGACCAGATATATTCATTTATAATATAGAAGTATTTAATTTAATAAAAATTATTGACGAAAGTTTGTTGCTTTGGTAACATCCTGTTTATTTTACCAGGTATATTCTTAATGACATAAGTCTACTACTAAAAGCAATATAAAATATGAAAAATTACCTAATTTTTGCTATAATGTAAGGAAAATTTATAAATCGACCCCCCATTATACAGGGTGTCCAGTTTAAAATGAAGTACATGGGTATCTCGGAAACCGTTAGAAATACAAAATCGGTTAAATGGGGAAAAAGTTGCGCAATTACATGCGTAACAATAATCCAGTTTTACATTTTCAATAATTCATCCTGTTACGTAGTACCACCATAAAAACGAAAAATGTACATTTTCTTAAAACCTCCAGATTACCTTTATTTGAAAAGATCTGTGCGCCAAATTTTCAGGATCGGAGAAGTAAGTAATAAGGGTTTTAAAAATGACATTAAAAATATTCTAGGCCTACTATGTTTCGCGCGGTCGTACCCAACTTTTGTTTTTCTTATGGACGCCATATTGGATTTTTGAATTTTTGAAATGTCCATAATAAATGCTTTTCAACCATGTAAAGCATCCGTATGTATGACCTAGGGAAAATATGAAAATTTGCAAAATTAAGGTTTCACCACAGTAGGCCTTGGTGTCATGATAAAACAATTGCAACGACTATTTCTAACAATCGTCAAATAATACATTATTTTTCTGTAGTGCAAACAAGTTAGTGATTTCCAAGTTTTCAATGGATCGTTTTTCAAATATGAAATGTTGGATATCTTTATTCTCTGTAGGAGAAATGATATTATGACTGCAGAAATGTATTTCAATAAATACCCGGAAAGACGTCAGATATTATGTTTTCTGATGAACCATCAACAAAATTCCATTTTTCTCATCTGATCACAATTTTGAAGTCCATGACAGGGGCGTTCACGATAGGGATGATACTTGAGACGTCTTAAAATTGTACCGGCTGTTAATCGAGCGACACCTATTGTGTTTTCGATCTCACGTAAAGACGTACGGGGATTGTCAGTTACGGCTTGCAAAACAAAATTTTCTTTATTTTCATCCCTGCGCTGGTTTCTTTATGACTTAACAAAGCTTCCATTATTTATTAAGTTATCACGTGATCGCCGAAACATGCTTCTACCTAGCGTCTTTACTGGTATTTATTGAAACACATTTCTGCAGCCATAATATCACAGAGAATAAAGCTATCCAACATTTCATATTTGTGCTTTTTTAAAAATGTAGGTGGTGCAAAGTGTTACATAATCTATTGTCAATCGTATCTCCAAGCGAATTTCTTCAGACTTCTCAAAGTTTTTAAATGTTGAACATTTTTGAAAATAGTGTATTTTCATGAAAATGCAATTTTCACGAGAACGGTTGACTTTAGACCCATATAACCTTATACATTTTTTGAATTAAATTTAAAGAGGAATCCAAAAATGTAAAAATATACAGGGTGTTCCATAAGAAAAAGTATAACTTTGATATGCCACTTTTTTTGGAGCACTCTGTATGTTTGGAAAATATTTTTAAAATGTAGTCCTTATTGACTTACATAATCTAACAGCGATAGAAATTGGAAAATATATACCGTTTCGCCATAAAACTCCGACGCGTCCGTCGTGACTCACCCTGTATAATGTTATTGGATGGGGAAAAATCTTCTTTCTCGTGATGCCACAGCCAACTATGGGTTCCATTAAAAAAAAATACAACTTTGTCACAACTCGAATTTCGATTTTTTTAAAATTGTTTACGCCACTGCATTCTTATCAAAAAAGTGCCTGTAGAACGTCAAAATAATTTTTGTTTATTTTCATTAACAAGTGAGATAAAATCATAAAACGAAAAGGCGAAAAATCGAGTTATCGGCGATAACTCGAAAACAAAAGACGATAACCAATTTAAGTTTTCACCATTAACTTTTTCTCGAAAAAAGATGTCGAGGAACGGGGGTCCGTTTTTCCATAACTTACAGTTACTGAGATTCCCTATGACATCGAAATTTGCCCACCCTGTACACGTTTTGAGGTCTTCTGAACTCGCTTTGACTATTTTCGCGATGACATGTGTCCATGTGCGTTGTGTGTATGTGCCAGACGTTAAGATTGTGTATTTTTGACATTAGTTATCGATTGGGCCATAAAAAGTGTCTTACAAAGCGCGTGCATTTAGTTAATTTTATAAATAATAAGTAATATATGGGATATTTAAGATATCAAGTTCACCAAAAATTACATAAAAACGGTAATAAATTAAATTTTCTGTTTATCTACGATTGTTGTCTATGTTGGGGCCTATAATATTTTTTAAAAAAGTTTTAAAATGTTAAATTTCTAGTCGTAGGGGGGGCACACAATTAAGGAATTGGCCCCGGGCATCACCAAACCTCTGCACGCCACTGGATGATTATCTCGAGTCCTAAATAAGATTTAATGGAGTATTTTCATAGTTACACAGCACAGTGGCGTAGGCAGGATGCTCCCATGGGGGAGTTCATAAACGCATAAAGAGCTGAGAACATTTTTTTAGGTCCACTCTCTATTGCAGCAGGATGTTTGAAGGGTTCATTTTGGGGGGGGGTCAAACGGTTAAAAGAGCCGAAGACCTTTTTTTAGCGCAAAATTTACAGTTCTCCGGCTTTATAACGACTTATTGCAAACCTATGGGGGGGGGTTGACCCCCCTCCCCCGGTCTACGCCACTGATACACCAAGATACCGTACAAAATACTTCGAATCATTTTCTGCGCTCAAACTTATTCAGGACCGGAATGAGGGTATTCAGCGTCTTGGCAATCCTCAACCTTGTACCCACCTTTTTCTAAACTAGTTTTTGGTGAGGAATTTATTAATGTGATTTTGTTGTTATTACGCTATTTTGGCGCCCCAGACGCTTGATGTTTACAGTCAGACTCGCAACAATCTCGACTTCTTTTGATGCTACTTCTGCTGTGATATTAAAAACTAATTACAGACAGTTATGAAATAGAATGTTGCTGTTTAATCCTTCATTAATGTATTTTAATCGATGCACAGCCAGCGTGGTGACTGGTGAATTATATTTGTCGGCAACCTTTTACTTGTACTTTGCAAATATGCGACCTTGATTTTATACACCCCGAACTTAGTTGTACTGTTGCCAGGCTCCGTGGAAAGTACTTTTGATTACTATCGTATGCTGTGCATACAGGTTGGACAAAACGCAGCTGAGGGAAAAGTTTAGGTAGTTGCAGGATTGTGTACGCTATCTATCATACAGTATGTTAAACAGCGTTGCCAATTGTTTAAAAAATATCTTTTACCATAATTTTTATGAAGGTTAAATTAATTAAAGTATTTATGCATTTATTAGAACGTTTAGCAATAATTGGAGGGCAGTTTTTTTTTTAATTGCAAAATTATGAAGTGTACAGTTTCGGTATTTTTTGCTTGTAATGGATACGGTCTGTTTGATTTGCCTATTCAGTACACTTCGGTGTAATAACCTTTTAAATTTTAAAAGGGCCGAGAGCTAGTTAAGCAAACGTAACAGGCAATTAGTACATCCGTTAAATCCAAAGCAAACATGACGACGTGTTGAGATTAATAAGGAAGCAGAGGAACTAGGAAGTTGCAATACACAACCGTCCGGAACTACAAGTGGTTGACAAATGCTGTTTATTTATTTAAATGTCGGTCTTAAAATGTGATGTTCACATTTATTTGCAAGTTTTAATGCGTAATAATAAGTGCCATACCGCAATCGGACGTTTTCAGATAATTTAATAACTTGAAACTGCAAATGAATGCAAATTAAAGCGATGGTATTTTTAAATTAAATCTTACGTTTGTGTTAAGACTTTATTTTATATGCAATTTTAATCCAAATGAACATAATATATTTTATGGTCAAATAATAATCTTATACATAACTTGTTTGATGGTTTGTCAATTTTATCAAACCAATACTATCGTAATAATGCTTAAAAATGTCGAAAACTGATTATTTTGACATTATCAGCAATCGAAATTTGTAGATAAAACAAAAACAAATTTATTTTATGATAACTATATTTCTATAGTAAGAAAAATCATAGATAAAATCTTATACAAATATAGGTAGTGAGATTTGAACAATTTATCTACATATGTTGTGTTGCCCAACTTTTGTATGATTTTAACAGATTGTTTATGTATAAGGCACGTAATCGTAAACCAGTTTTTTTTAAATGAAGCTCAATTGAGTTACGTTCGAATAAATAAAATTATTTTAACCCGCGGTTTTACCCCATGTAGGTCATGACCTATTTCGATTCGAAATGAGGTCGCAAGCTATCGACTCGTAGGTGTATTTAGTTAAAATTGTACTCAAATCCTGATTCAGTCGTCGCTGTTACGGAGTTTCTCTTCCCCTGCTGTTTTAAATGGGTCATCCAATGTTCAAAATGTTAAACTCAAATGAGGTAGTTTGTGTATAAAGATTACAAAATGAAAACATTCCTGTAATAAAATAATCGGTGACTCAGTTCGCAAAATTTGCAGACTATTTTTGAATAGCTTATTCATAACTTAATTTTCTGTGGGTATACGTTGGTAATTTTAAAGGAAATAAGAATTTTAAATATTTTCGGTAGTCAAGTTAGCGGTCTTTACTGGTTGATTGATTGGCTTTTGTCATTGTACCGTTAGAATTTACCTGAAATTTCTAATGCGTTGTTGTAACACCAGAACACCACATTGAAAATCGAACGAGATCCTTCTATAAGCCCCCTTCTAAATTATTGTACAAACATTTGTTACTAATATTGCCTTCCTATTCGCACGCTTTCGAAACACGATCCAGTACCGACAATGACCGAAAACTGCTATAGCCAGGTTGCCACTGCCACGTATTTGTGGATCAATACAAATCTCGCGTACCCGTAAATGCAAGTATTTGAACGCCAAATTATTGAAATTATTGTGATATTTAGTATTCTCACTTGCCAGTGTGATAATTAACAATTGTATTTTGTGTACAAATAGTGCGCATTTTGATTATGACTAGTGGTTTTGTTATTTTACGTGCGGGCGCTGTAAGTCGCCTTCTGTTGTCCCTCTCCACCACGTTCCGCTAGTTGTCGTCTGGCGTCCATATTTGAGCGTAAGTCCGTACGATTTTTTGTATTTGTTTATAAAACTAGCTTTCAAGTTGCTAAATTTACTACTACACATCGATAGCTGTTGTTTATAGCCATTAAACAACGTGTCTGTCGATCGACTTAATCGGTTTCGATTTTCGGGTGACGTAAGGTTTGTTTTCGTCTGTTGTGGTAGGCATTGTTGTGATCATTGCGAATAAATTTGCCGTTCGATTTTCTATTCGAACTCTCGCTGATTGCAGGTTTTACCGACGCAAAGACATTTTATTTTCTTCCGCTATAAACTGCATATTTTGCTTTATACTAGAATGTCTCATTGTTTTTGCATGAATTGCAGAAAGAAATTAACTCCTACACGAGTTGCTTGCACAATATTTGAAAATAGATGTTTCTAAGCTATTCATATCGAGGAACTTGGTATGTAGGTGTTTGATATACGCGTATATCAGTTTACTAGGTTATTTTTATATGTATACCCAGTGGCACAGTAATATTTTTGTAACAAATGTACTCGTGATTGTGGCACTTGGTCTTAAAATGTACATTCGTACATTAACTAGTGTTTTATATCGACATCGATTATTGGCCTTTAATGCCCGTCTCGAACTACCGTATTTTTAAAGTCCATATACTGAAGTTCAACTAACTAGCTTAGAGCAATATATCGCACACCCAGTTCAATACCGCCGTAACTGCAAAAATCTTTGTCTTCGAAATATGGTGGTATTGCATTGCTAAACATGTTAACTATGGAGTGATATAAAGCCACATGTAGTAAAAATATAAAAAATAGAAGGTTAACGTTGTATGGCTTTATAGTATAACTCTATAGTTAAAATGTTTAGCAGTGCAATGCCGCTGTATCTCGAAGACGAAGACTTTTGCAGTTACGGCGGTATTGAATTGGGTGTGCGATATACTGGCTCTATTTTTTTTATTGTTACGCCTTTTATAACAACATTTGGAAGTTTTAGTTGGCGAACATTGTAATTATGGAGTAAAAGTTTAAAAAGGTTCCAGATTAAAGTACAAATCTTTAAGTGTACCTTGTATGTTGTTTTTTTTTGCTAGCTATGATACAAAAAACAACAGCAGTGCAACAGCGTATTTATTGAAAGACCTTATACCCACAAGTTGTTTTTTTTTTTAACAAATTTTGTAGGATTGACAATAAGAAATGTAGTCATTTAATGCTACATATATTAAAACATCTTGTACACCGAGATGTAGCTTGCATGTCGGAACACCTATAATTTTTTTTTTAATTGTAGAAAGAACCAGTTTGTAGGTTGCTCAAAATTTTGCACAAATTGGTTGTATAATGTTATTTGTACGGTGACATGTAAGCACAACAATAATACCCCTACATACAAAACATTTTCGAGAAAATGAGTTACAATGTATTAAAGTAAAATTATAACAATCTGTTTGACAAAACAAGACTTTTATCATTTTTGTAAATAACGGTTTAAAATCTGTTTTGTATTTGTTCTACAAGGAAAAACTATTGTTAATAAAAGTTAATAATGAAGTGAAACGCTGGTTAATTAATTTGATCTTTGATAATACTTCATATTCTCATAACCCATAAAATTTCGTTTCCATAACGTATGTAGATTATGGTTAAACCAATAATAACAATTATGCCTGTTAACAACCCCTTTTTCATGAAATAGCACCTCATTCGGCTAGTATTCTATGTTAAGCAGCAACTGGCAAATATACAAAGAACAGCTTTCCCAATCTTTAGGAAACATCCCCTGATGTAGATGTGTGGTGCAAGGGCAATTTATTGTCTTTAAAATAAAAAAATTGAATATAGACAAAAAAAGTTTCGTAGTTGATGAGGGAACATTTGTGGATTTATTCACACTCGGGCAAATATGTGTATATATTTATAATTTTCTATACTGTGGTATTCAAAATAAACCCTTTTCTAAACTCAGAACAGAAGTGCACTATTTAATTTTTAACAAAAAGTAATTAGTATTACTGGGCTAACTTATGTATTTCGTAGAAATAACAGAAAAAAAATGTTATAGGGGTATGACATGCAAACCCAATCACCATACTAGTTTAAACAGTTATTTTCTGTAGTAAATTTATTCATTGTAGGTGCACAAGTCAAGAGTCCATGATTAAAACTGCATTTTTAATTTTACAATCTAATCAATTTAAAGGACTTGGGATTATTTGAGGCAAATTTATTTTAGTTTTATTATCAAACAATCTACTTTGCACTTAAAAACACTTATTAAAATTGCAAAAGTAAATGTGATATAGCACAAATGGTGGCTCTCTATTGATAACTTACCTTGAATAAGCTATTTTATATCTTTAATTGTCAAAATGGTTATATTTTAATTTGTTTAATTGAGTGACCATTACATAGGCAGGATATAATAGTTGAATGTTAAATAGTGTATCAGTCAATTTTGTGCTATTGCAATTAATCCAAAATAGTTAAAACCTTAAATTTTTACGTGTTTTATAATTTTTTATAAACGGGTCAAGCGATTTTGGTGAATTTTTTTATTGAAGATATAGAAATCTTGCATAGTAGATGCTTTTCATTTAAGTAAAGTTGATTAAAGAAATGATTGGATATTAGTTTAATTTATTTAAAAATCATATGTTTAATGTGTTGTGTCTTCAGTTTTAATTTTTACAAAAGTCAAATGCTTGTAAGAAGTTTTTTATGATGGAGTGGTAAAATGTGAAATAGTTTGAGTCGAAAAAGATAATAAGTTACTGCTTCTTTTTATTAAACAAATATAAATAGAACTACTTACATGAAACATTTACAAAAAATAAGTTTGTTTATTATTGTTACAGATCTCTGGCTGGCCAGACTGACATGGAGCACTAGTAAAAATGCGCGACCCCGCCCCCTCCGAGCCGAACTCTACATTTCCTACCTACCAAGTGCCTCAAGCGTCAGCCATAAGGGGCCGCGCACCCCCAGTACAAGTCGCTAGGGCAGCTTGGGGGGGTCGAGCCGACCCCCTAAGCCCCCCCTACGCCTCTATAGGCGCTCTTTCTGTGATAAACGGCTCAAGTTGCCCGTTCGGCAACTCTAATCTTAGGATGCAATCTGTGACCGACACCTGTCTTCTGAACTCTGTTACCGTACCAAAAATACAACGTAACGACCATATGGTCGCACACAATAATAGCGATAAGTTAGAATGTAAGTTTGGTGCTCTACGACTCCGCGGACAAGACATTCCCAACCAAAAGTCTGATGACCTCGAAGGTGACCTCACAGAACTGAACCTCACAAAAGAAACTACTCATTGTAATTCGAAACTCAGCGACAACGAGACTTACTATAGCCTCGAGAGGCTTATTAATCTAAGTCATCGCACACGTGAATTAGAACGACAAGGCTGCATACTGCCTTTGAGACTGTGTGGAGGAGGTGAAAGCTCCCTTAGCACTGGGACTTCTGGTTGGGGCACTCCTCCATCACAACAGGCCAGTAATAATAACGGTAAGTTACCATCGTATGTACATAAATCAAATACTTTAGTCGTCATACATATTGCGAAATTTTTTAGACATAATATTTTTTTATTCGACAAAAACTGATTCTTAAATCTGACGAACACCAGAACTGTAGTGATACAGGCAATACCCTTCTATATGACCTCCAGCTTTAAGAAACCCTGAATTTGCTTGTATTTTTTTGAAAAATGGAAGTATTCAAGATATTAACATTTTTGGGTAAAAAATGTTATAAACTTCATTTTTATTCACCAATGGCAACGTGTGTTGTCACAACACTTAATTATGTGGAGCAGTGGATGGCCATTTGCACATTACGTACCTTGTTTTCTATGGCAATAATATCTCAGTTTGTGATTTGCTTGTTACAAGACTTATAAAGTAGATTACTCAAGTTAACAAATTTAAAGTAACAATTATCGGGAATTTTTCAGCAAATAATTCAAGTGGCTGGGGTACCGCCAATGCTGCCAATCCTAATACTACGGGTACCCAGCAGTGGAACAATAATGCCAACCGCCCTCCTACCTCGGGACAAGGACCCCAATCACAAGATGGTATGGGATATTATTTCAGAATAATTAGTTTTCAAGCTTGAACTTGAAGCTACCTTCTTTAATTTCGTTCAAAATTACATCTCCGGTTTTTGTTAGTACTAACTCTGATTTTTGGACCTGACCGAATTAAAAATATGGTTTCAGATTTTTCGCAAGAACAAAAAGTAGCAGTTTTTACTTTTATTATTCAGTGCATGTGAATAGTGCAGTAATATTTTTTAGCTCTGTGTTGACTAAGAATATGTATTGCTGGTCTATAAGGCACTAGACATTAGCTCTTATTTTACTGAGCGTATTGTTTGTATAATTTCAGCAAATAAAACAAATGCCAATATGCAACAAAATGGACAGCAGCCGCCAGCATCATCCCAATCAACAAACAATCCTGGCTGGGGTCAGCCAGGAACCAAACCACCTCCCGGACCAGTAGCTACTAATGCAAATTCTAGTGTACCTGCTCCACCAAATTCCACAAACCCAAGCCAACCACCATCGAATACCACAAAACAACAGTTGGAACAGCTTAATAATATGAGAGAAGCCATATTTAGTCACGATGGTTGGGGAGGAGTAAGTCTCACATTTCATTGTTTTAAAGTCCATAGATATCTGAATAATCGACTGTATTTTTACATGAAATTTAATTTTTACAGCATATAAACCAAGACACAAACTGGGACATTCCTGGTAGTCCAGAACCTCCTTTGAAAATGGACGGAACTGGTGCTCCACCTTGGAAACCAGCTGTTAATAATGGAACTGAATTGTGGGAAGCCAATTTAAGAAATGGTGGGCAACCGCCACCCCAACCGCAACAAAAAACACCATGGGGTCACACCCCTTCGACAAATATTGGTGGTACATGGGGAGAAGACGATGAAGCAGTTGACAGCTCCAATGTGTGGACAGGTGTACCACCTGCTCAACAACAGTGGGGTGGAAATGCAGCAGGTGCTGGAGCAGGAGCAGGTGGTGGCGGAGGTGGGGGTGGAAGTATCGCAGGAGGAGGAGGAGGCGGCGGCAATGGAGGTGGTGGCGGCGGCGGCGGTGGCGGTACCATGTGGGGAGGTAAGTTACGGCTCTTGCTCTGACAAAGGTTTTGGATGCCATAGTATAAATGAGTTTTTTTTTAACATCACATAAAAATACTTTGAATTGTTATTAAACACGTTAACTGCCACGTTAGTTTAATCAACTCACACTAGTGGGGCTCAGGATGTCATGTGCATTGTATATAACTCACGGCTCTGTGCTAAACCATTGCCAAATAAACAAGTGTGGCGCCAGAGACCCATTCTCTTTTTCCAAAGTGGCGTTTAACAAGTTAATTGCTTTGCTTGCACAAAAGTACATACTATGTTTGCGTATGTATGGAGAGTCAAAAATTAAGGATCAGTCAGCGCATGTAAAAAATTAACCTGACATTATTATCACAAAAATTATCACAGATACAAACAATTCAGATTTGATGTAGAGAGGCTTGTACATTAAACAAAATTAAGATTCCCTAGTTTGTTGGTTTTGTAGCTATTTAAGAATAATATTGCTTTTAACATTCCTGTGTGTAATACTAACATCATTTATAGCCCCCAAAAAAGAGACTGAATGGGGTGGTGCTACAGGTGCTGCCGGATGGGGAGATCCACGCTCAACTGATCCCCGAGCTGCAGGTATGGACCCAAGAGAAATGCGCCCGGACCTTAGAGATATGCGCGCCGGCAGCTCAGATCCAATGCGTATGTTGGATCCCCGTGAGCAGATGCGTCTTGCCGGGGGTGATATGCGTGGCGACCCCAGAGGTAAATGATTGTGTACTTTATTTCATTTTTGAAACACTAAACTACTAACTTATTCGTTTTTAAAGTGCATTTGCATTAGCAGAGGAGAATGTTGAACAATATAAAAGTTTAAAAAAATATGTTAAAGTGTAACAGACAATTATCCACACAAAGTTTTTTATAGTTATGATGAGAATGTACAGGGTGGTCCAAATTCGATGGGATTGCATGGGTATATCGGTTAATATTCAAGATAGAGAAACGGTTAAATTACCAAAAATGTGCAGTTTTTTGAGACAAACTCAGAACCGTTTTCAAAAATATTCTATCATTTTCGGTTTTCGAGTTATTGAATATAAAGTGTTTTTTGTCATATTAATAATGTGTCATATCTCCGTTGTTGTTGTAAATATTGAAAATATTTATGGAGATTATTTTTAGATATTTTTATGTTTAATGTGATTATACAAAAAAAAAAATTTTTTACACTCGCCATTAAAAAGTTATGACAGAAATTTACCTTTTTTTAAATGGGAGTGATAGTTGGCTATGCATTATTTAAATTCCTTATTTTTTTTTTTTCCAAATATATAAGGGTTGATTTATTTATTTTTAACAATACGCAAGTTACGAAGGTTTTTTAGTTTTTTTTTAAAAGAAAATCATAGTAGGCTGTTTTAAAACAAAAAAAAAACAAGGTGTAAAACCTTATAAAACTCTCGTCGTACATGTTACCAAGGTTTTCTAATTTGTTGTTGAGATAAACATGAAAAATTTTTGAACTTAAGATAAACAGCAATATACTACATTACTGCTGATTCCGACTTTATCGTTGTTATCTTATGTTCAAATATTTACAATGTTTATCTTAACAACAAATTAAAAAACCTTGGTAACTGTACAACATGAGTTTTATAAGGTTTTACACCTTGTTTTTGTTTTGTTTTCACAGCCTACTATGATTTTCTTTAAAAAAAAACCTTGGTAACTTGCATATTATTGAAAATAAATACATCAACCCTTATATATTTGGAAAGAGATAAAAATAAAGAATTTAAATAGGTCATAGCCAACTATCGCTCCCATTTGAAAAAAAGTAAGTTTGTGTCATAACTTTTTAACGGCGAGCGTAAAAAATGTTTTTTTTAGTATAATTACATTTAACATAAAAATATCAAAAAATGATATTCATAAATATTTTCGATATTTACAACAATAGCGGAGATATGACACATTATTAATATGACAAAAAAACACTTTTTATTCAATAACTCGTACACCGGAAATAATAGAATATTTTTGAAAACGGTTCTGAGTTTGTCTCAAAAAACTGCACATTTTTGGTGAAATAACCGTTTCTCTCTCTTAAATATTAACCGAGATACCCATGCAATCCCATCGAATTTGGACCTCCCTGTACTTTTGTAAAAGAGAAATCTAAGAGTCTGGAAAAGTATAAATATTAAAGTTTACGGTTGGAAGTTTTCATAATTTGAATAATAGGAATAAATCTGTGCTCCTTTGTTTATTTTAAACGTTTTATTATTTCCAGGTATAACAGGACGTTTAAATGGGGCTGGAGCGGAAGCCTTCTGGGGCCAGGCTGGACCACAAACCGGAGCACATCACATGCATCATCAAACAAAAATGCCTATGGGACCTGGTACAGCAGCAGCAGCTGTGGCTACTGCAGGGTGGGAGGAACCATCTCCACCTTCACAAAGACGGGCAGTGCCCAATTATGACGATGGTACATCGTTATGGGGAAATCCACAGCAAGGTATCTTTAAAATTTTAATAATACAAGGTGGTCCAAATTTGATGCGATTACATGGGTATCTCGGTTAATATTCAAGATAGAGAAACGGTTAAATTACCAAAAATGTGCAGTTTTTTGAGACAAACTCAGAACCGTTTTCAAAAATATTCTATCATTTCCGGTTTTCGAGTTATTGAATAAAAAGTGTTTTTTGTCATATTAATATTGTGTCATATCACCGTTATTGTTGTAAATATCAAAAATATTTATCAAGATTATTTTTAGATATTTTTATGTTTAATTTGATTATACTAAAAAAACATTTTTTACGCTCGCCGTTAAAAAGTTATGACACAAACTTACCTTTTTTTAAATGGGAGCGTTAGTGAGAAAAAAATAAGGAATTTCAATGGGTCATAGCCAACTATCGCTCCCATTTAAAAAAAGGTAAGTTTGTTTCATAACTTTTTAACGGCGAGCGCAAAAAATGTTTCGTTAGTATAATCAAATTAAACATAAAAATATCTAAAAATGGTCTTCATAAATATTTTCGATATTTACAACAATAACGGTGATATGACAAAAAAAAACTTTTTATTCAATAACTCGAAAACCGGAAATGATAGAATATTTTTGAAAACGGTTCTGAGTTTGTCTCAAAAAACTGCAAATTTTTGGTAATTTAACCGTTTCTCTATCTTAAATATTAACCGAGATACCCATGCAATCCCATCGAATTTGGACCACCCTGTACATTATAGTGTAACATCAAATTTTTAGTAAGTAGAAATGCCCGTTTGTGACACACTTTTTTTGTTGTTGTTTAGGATCACATTGGAAAGATCTTCCGTCTGGTGCTAATATGGGCCGTGGAGCAACTACTGGACCACCAGGTATGCCTCAATCTCGTATTAAACCTGATGGTTCTGTTTGGGGGGGTCATGGTCGAAATGGATCTTGGGATGAAGCTGGTCCTGGTTGGGATGATGGTAACGGCCCTTGGGCAAAACAAAAACCCATGGGTGCTCCATTGTGGGAAAACGATATGGATTGGAATCATAAGCAAGGCCCCAAGCAACCTTTAACTAAAGAAATGGTCTGGAATTCTAAACAATTTCGAGTTCTGGTTGATATGGGATATAAGGTAAAATATTTTATAGAACAACAAAATTTTTAGCTTTATTGTTACGATTATAGTTGGCGGTAATCAGTAACTATAAACATTGTTAATTTTTGTGACATTTTTTTTATCACTGTTTTAAAATGGAAATGTTAAGGCTTTATGTTGCAAATTAACTGCTAGTGATTACTTAATATCGGGTGTAAATGAAATGTGGTACACCCCTTTTTTTTTCTTTAGTTTTGATTTTAGATTAATGAAATTTATGATATGTGCAAAAAATCGAGCTTTTTGAGCACATGCACACATTTGTTTCACTTCCGGTTTCGCCTGAAATGACTTCAACTTTGTTGTTTTAAATGGATCACCCTATATATTTACATTTTTTGAAAGAGGAAGCGATTTTGGATACAACTGCACTATGTTGGTTCATTTTTATAACCTCAAAATTGTTTTGAAACAAAATTTAGTTTCTTATTAAGGGTGCTGTGACCTTCATAAATTGAATTTTGTTGTCAACAATTGTCCAAAATAACGTTTTTGCAAATTTTAAATGTCATTTAGGTTGCTATAATCGGCTTTGAAGGTTGTGGAATCGGTTTTTTGACAAAAAGTCAATTTTTTTAAATGGAACTATAGTGGTACAAGCGGTTATTTAAATGGAGCATCTTCTAACGAATCCATCGATACCAATAACTTGTATTTTTATTAAGAGTCTGCTTCAAAAATTTCAAGTTATTGTGAAGATTTAATTAGGCATCCTGTTAATCGCAGTACACTGCATAACTACAACAAAACAAATTATCGTTGTTTTCTGTTTAATTACTATAGTCATTTAATTAAAAAGTCTAAAAATTTTAGTAATCATTTTTACATAATAAGATTACTGCTATTAAAAGGATCTCTTAATAAATTTTCACAATAATTTGATGTTTTTGAAGCAGACTTAATAAAAATACAAGTTATTGGTATCGATGGATTCGTTAAAAGATGCTACATTAAAATAACCGCTAGTACCACCATAGTCCCATTAAAAAAAATTGACTTTTTGTCAAAAAACCGATTCCGCAACCTTCAAAACCGACTAAAGTAACCTAAATGTCATTTAAAATTTACAAAAACGTTTTTTGGACAATTGTTGACATAATAAAAATCAATTTACGCAGGTCACGGCACACTTAATAAAAAAGTAAATTTTGTTTAAAAAAAATTTTGAGGTTATAAAAATTAACCAAAATAGTGCAGTTGTATCCAAAATCGCTTCCTCTTTCCAAAAATGTACAAATATGTTCCATTTAAAATAACAAAGTTGGAGTCATTTCCGGCAAAACCGGAAGTGAATCAATATGTGTGCATGTGCTCAAAAAGTTAGTTTTTTTGCACATATCATATGTCTAAAATTTCATATCGACGGTGGAAAGCAATTTTGCTGTAAACACCCAAACTACAACTTTGCAGGAGAGGCAAAAAACAATCTGAGTTTTGGAAAAATAATTCCTGTCCTTTAAATAATGATTTTATCCAAAAAAGTTTCAAGGAATGTAGGAGTCAAATAATTAAATGAATTTTGTTAACACAATAAAAATCGTCCATAACTATAAATTAATGGCGTTTTGGCGCTTACAGCAAAACACGCGTTGAAAATGCTACTCCATCGAAATGTCGTAAACGACATGTCAGAATGTTTGGAATTAAATTCAGGTAGTAATAATGGCCTTCTAAATGTAGTACAGACAAAAAATGTAAATAAACGTATGTTTGGTGGGTTGTAAATGCAACTACATAATGCATGCGCGTAGGGTACCGTTATCGGGTGCCAAATTTAGACAGAAAATATAAACTAACAAATATGAATTTAATAACTACAAATACCAATACAAACAAATGTTAACAAATACATACATACACACCAATACACACGCCTATACTACCAAATGGATTAACTATAAACATAACTACATTAAATAATTAATACTACTTACATTATTATTCTTATCTGTACATCTTGCCACCACACTCGAACTACTGGATTAATGCTTAACACAGCAATCCAGTAGTTCTAAAACGCGGGGTTTGTAACAATATGTCATTTGTTTTGTCGTATATACAGAAGTGTATGTATGTAATAAGTTGTTTAAAGTATCTACATGGGAAATAAATAATTTACCAATGTTATAATTATAATGTCCACAAAAACCACGTTTAAATAAATGATTATAATTGTTAAAGGCATTCAAAGAACAAAAAGAAGCTAATAACAAATAATTATTTTGTAAACTTTAAAGAGTCGTAAAAAAACAAATAAATAAGATATTTTGTTAAACTAGTATAAATGCATGCTGTAACTTCTTTAGGTGGGTAATATAAAACTAAACCATTTTAAAGCTTCTATTTGCAATCATCTCCTTCTTGCCTTCCTTTTAATAACTATCTTCTTCGTCTGTATCGTTTAATGTTTAATCAATCAGGTATTGTTGAGTTGGTTTTTAAATTTATATACTAATGTGCGTCATTCTTTGGTATTATATTTTTTCCACAAGATTTTTTAGGTCTTTATATTTTGCCTGTGCAACAGGAATTGTTTGATTATACAAATTAAAGTTGGGTTGAGCACCTTCTAAATCGTTTATTGTGTAGATAGATGTGACAAACACAATTACTTAACACATACGGTCACGTCAATTGCACGTTGCATACGCAAAGAACCATTATGACGTATAACAACCCCAAAACAATATATCTTTAATAATTCGAATTGTATTAACGTTATAAATACAGTATAACTAGATCTAGGCAAATGCTTTAAAAACAATATGTTCTTTAATTGCATCCGTATAAATCGCTGTTACAAACCAAATATTCTAAAAAGATAACCTAATGTATGTGGTAAACGGCATGACTTAAAATACTTGGGCGGCATAAATGCTGTATACGCCACATTTTAAATTAAGTAGTTGCTGTAAACGAAATCTCTTTTGAAGTGAGGACAGCATGATTGCTTTATACGCCAACATTAGGAAAAAGAGCGATTTTTATGGCTTGTACCGCATAATTTCTTTAAATTTGAATAAAATAACAGTACTTTTGAATTAGCGTTCAGTGTTTATTTTTCGTCGTATATTTTTGAAAAATAGACCATCCGATGCAGAAAAAAAAACTAAGAAATATGATGTAATAAAATTTTTTTGCATGGTTTGGCGTTTACAGCAAAATTGCTTTCCACCGACGATATATCTAAAATCAAAACCAAAGAAAAAAAGCGGGTGTAGCACACTTCATTTACACCCGGTATATGGTCGTATTGGGTTATAGTTTAATTTTGTTTGCAGAAAGAAGATGTTGAAAATGCGCTTCGATTACGAGACATGAATATAGACGATGCTTTGGATATGCTTAGCACTATACGTGGTACCAGTATGGATAGTTGGCGGGGGAGACATGAAGACCATTACGAGCATCAAGGATCAGCTCAGTTCCCGGGTCGTTTCCCAACAGGTCCTGGATCAGGACAAATGCCATTTCCTCCAGTAAGTTTCATCATTATTGCTCTACATACTGGCTACCATACAGTAGTTCAACAATCAAAATAGTCTTGTTTTATGAAGTAAATTAGTTTATTGAAGCTGAAATGATTTTATATGTGTATACAGGGTGTTAAAAATTCAGTGCTCAACATGGTTGTTTTAAAAAGTCGTCAAGATTAAAATTGCTTCAAGAAAGTATTTTGCAAATTTTCCGATATTTCCAAAAATTAATGAAATATAAACAACTTCTTTAAAGTGATATGTGAATAACTTGCGAGCTAAAAGGGATATGGTAATTTGCTTTTCAGATGTGAATTTAGCACCTAATTTCCTAGTTTTGCTCAGGTTTAACTGACTTCCCAGATCTTAAAATAAGTAAGATCCCCATGTTGAGACATTTGTTACAGCCCTGGAAATAAAACAATGGAAGCCTGTTATTGTTTTTTTTATGGCAACGTTGATATTTATCTTAGATTTCACAGTTTTTTTGTAAATTAACATAAAATATTACATTGTATCTTAAGTCATCACTTACTAAGACTGCCATTTAAAAATAGTCAATTACTTGTTTTGTGTAGGCTAGTGTTTCTCAAACGATTTACTACGAGGATGCTTTTCAAAATTAAATGCTTATACAGGACCCCCCCAATGAATTGTTTTGTAGATAATATTTAAGCCTGGCAAATAAATCTGGATAATATTTAAACATTATGAAAGGGTCCAGTGACCCCTTCAGAAAGATTCAGGGACCCCCAGGGGTCGGCAGACCACATTTTAAGAAACACTGTCTAGTCAAATACGATGTGAAAAATAATAAATAATTTTAAATTAATTTTTCTCAGAAATGTATTTATGTATGCTTAACTTTTTAATGCACTATTGTAATTGTAATTTTAAAATTAAAAGTTGACTATCGCCAATACGACATATTTCATCATAGAAAAAACATTTGATAGAGCTTTTTTTTCCACGATTTACAAAAAAGGTTTATAGAGGTTTCTTCTTAAAATAACAAAGTTTGAATAAAAATTTGACTCGCCATTTTATGCTACGGTATTTGAGTTCATTTTTTTTTTAGATTTGGGTTTAATCCATGTTTAAACAATATCTTGTTTAAAATCAGGGATGGAATAACGTTTTAAATCGTTAGGTTATTGTATAACGTTATTTATTATTTGTTTTCGTTACATAACGTTATAAAAAACATTAAAAAATGAATTGTTATGTTATATAACGTTACATAAATTATGATATACAGGGTGAGAAGAAAAAATGTCGAATATCTCGAAAAGTATGAGTTTTGGGTATAGGACATACATAACCAAAAATGAAGCTCAGTTAAAGACGAATTCGATGACATAAGAAAATATAGGGGTTTGCATTAGAAAAAATTGAATTACGAGCTTTTGAAAATCATGCAAGTTGCCATCTATTTATGAACTGTATGCGTGATTTAAACTTTTTCATATCGAGGGAATAGAGCAATTTTTTCTGCATGTCCTCACCAAATTACAACTCTGCTTCGAAAAATAACTTCAAGAGAATTTTTTAAATAAAGACTTAAAACCTTGAAAAATTTTAAAAATCTTTTTTTTTTTGACGCCGCCTAAAAACCTGTAGTATTTTATATTGATGCAAAGCTAAAAAAAAGGCGGTCAAAAATATTTACTCAAAAATGGGGTGTTGTATTTGAAATTTAAATTTTGCTGTTAGTTCCAGAGAGTTTACTCACACTGCATATATGAATTTTTTTTATCGTGCTCGGAAGAAAAAACTATGAAATAGCGTTTGAATCAAATTTCTATCTCAAACCGTTTAGCCACAATCAACCGATACCGCACTAATGACTCACCCTGTATAACGTTACAAAAATAATTTTCATTTGTACGTTAAGATATTTTATTTTCATTTTCTTTTTTAAAATACAAAAAAAATCTTGAAAATAAAAAGAACGCCTTATAAACATTTAATTTATAGAGAATAATGATACAAAATAACTATTAATGAAACGGTATTGGTTATTATAACTTTATTAAAATATCGTTATGTTATTGTATTAGAAATTATAGTTGAATCGTTATTATAACGTTATTGGGTATCGTTACGTTACGTTTTCCATCCCTGTTTAAAATATACTCCAAAATAGCTAAATTTTGTCTTATTTAACTGACCCTGTATTTTTATTATATACAGAAATAGTAATAGTGTCCTTTTGTAAATTGAAACACCCTGTGTATGTACTTATATTAATTTGTATAATGTGTATTTCAGGGTAACAGTGCTCCAAATTTGCTAAACAATATGAATAGCTCCTCGGCAGGGGCAAATAATTCGTTAATCAACAATATGTCGCCAGCAATTGTGCAGAAGATGTTAGCACAAGGTGGCGGCTCACAAGGTTTTGGTGGAGCTGCAGCCGCAGGGCGTTCGTTACAGCCACAAACAACTCCATCATCTACTCAACTGCGAATGTTAGTTCAGCAAATACAGATGGCTGTACAAGCAGGTTATTTGAATCACCAGGTAAATATTGAATGTGCATTTTGAAAGACTCTTCATGTCCCCAATATCTTTACATTTATGCAATCCTTTTGTTCAAAATGTGTCTCTAGTTTTTTTTTTTTTACAGATTTTAAATCAGCCCTTAGCTCCCCAAACTTTAGTACTGCTCAATCAACTTTTGCAACAAATTAAAAACCTGCAACAGTTGCTGAATCAGCAAACCATGGCACAGTCACAATCGCTTGGTGGAAAACCGAACAACGTGTTGCTCCACTGCTCAGTTTTAATAACGAAAACAAAACAACAGATCTCAAATTTGCAGGTATGGTGGTATATGATTACATACAGGGTCTTAAAAAAAATATAGGGTCGTGAATTTAAAAGTTTATGGAAATTATGGAAATGAAATGATTAATAATTAATACTTTATACATAATAATTGTCATTTAGTTCGTTTACATTAACTTTCGTCCAATAATATAATTTTAATTTCGTAGAAAAAATAGCATTTACGACTCGAGATGAAATCAGTTTTCTCACTCTCCGCTTTGCGGCTCGTGACTAGATCTCACCTCACGAAAAAACTGAACTTTCATCTCTTGTTGTAAAATGTACTATAATCATCTTTATCCTTATTTACGTCATCTTTTTCGTTCTATTTATCCTAATTCCTAATTTATTGTGATAGTTGGTCATTTTATTTAATTTTTTTATACATTTCTAAACATTAATATTTTTATAATATGGACTATGCCCAAAATGCATTGAACAGTTGACATTTTTAAGTGAGTTCCTTCTAGAAAGGCATTTTGGCCAGGTATTGCAGAAAATTGACAAATTTTCAGTAATTCAGAACGAAACACAGCAGAGTTTGTATTAAAATTTTTGATCCATTTGAGACAGAAAATCGAATTTTTAAAATTGTCTCCACGATTTCTTTTAATGGCTAATACCTTTTAATTGTAAAATTAATCCATTCTCCATTTTTTACCATGTTGAAACTCTATTTAATTTTATTCAAGTAAAACTAATAAATATTCATAGTTGATTAGTCTATAACTAATCTTGCAATTTTTTTATGGCAATCATGTAATTTTAATTGAAATTATCTGTTTCACTTTGCAATCCATTTTCGTTATTTTCAGATAAAAAGGATTTAACTTTATTTTAAAAAAATGATTCTTCATATCAATGTATTTGCTAATGAGTATTTATTTAAAACTTGAACTTTAAATAATTAAAAGTTGGCAAAATTGATACATAGAACAATATGAGTATACTATACTGCTATTAACGATTAAAAAAATATGCGTGAGACAAGATTTGTTGGGTACCGTCGCGCGGGCCGTTTTAAGCCATTTTTTTACAAAGTCTTTTAAATTTTTTCATGTAATTATAAAACTTGAAAGTTTCTGTGTTTGAAAATTGGAGGAAAGGATACAAACTGTAGGCCCTATAGTTTGACAAAAGCTCAGAACTCCAATTTTCTTAAAAACTTTGATGTTTAAAAATTCAGGGGGTGGCTCATGATACCCCATGGATTGAGCCACATGATAATAAAGTGCAGATTTGATGCTCCACTGCAAATTTAGCCCCTAACTGAGGTAAAATGAGCCACTGACAGTGTTTAAAAAAAAACTGTAACTCTTTACCTATAGAATATCAAAAAATATATAAATCACTGGTATTTTTCTCAAAAATTTGCATCTTACAGAATAAGCAGACTTGGCATAGGTAGAAATAAATTAGGTAAATTCTAACCCACATATTAAGAAAGAGCACGAAAAGTCGTCCTAGAAATGCTTTATTAGGAAGTATTAATGTATACAGTTATTAATCAAACAAATTTTTTGTCAATTGGCTCAAGTCACGTGACGGTATCGAGGAACACATAATCTGATAATAATCATTTCTTGATAAATGGACGTGTAAAGAAACCCCGAAAGTGTTCCATCACTCGCAAAAAGTAAACTATTTTGCATCGCAGTCAACCTTAAATCAAACGTCGTTGTATGTGACTTAAAACGCTTCACTACATGGTATGACACAAAACATCAATTCATTTAAAAAAATCTATTTGACCTTCTCATGACCTCTACACGTCGACCTATCAAGAAACCATCAATGCCATATTATGTGTCCCTCGATACCAAGCAAAATTTGTCTCATACATTTTTTCCTATCATTAGTACCAGCTCAGATATTCAGGTGGCCTGTTTTAGGTGCTTCATCCGGTATAGAAAAAAAGATAAAAAACAAAAAAAATCAACAATTGAACATGTTCTCTTTAAAAGAGACCTGTTGGCAACCCTATTTATGTTACACATACAAACTACAAACACATATCTCAGTTCATTTGAAAGAAGTTTTATTTATTTCTTAAAAATTTGTTCAATGCAACTTACACGAAATTATACCTGAAATTCTGTATCCTTTATTCACTACTAACGAATTTATAATTATTAAGTTAACGTAAATAAAATTATATAGTTTTTGTTGAACTGCTAAATAGCACCTAGAAAATTAAAGATGATAATTCCACTCCTGGCATTAATGTCGATGCAAATGCATACGATTATTGACGTTTGCTAGGGGATAAATAGGAACCTTACTATTTGCATTCAGCCAATTTTTTTTTACCTTTACCATAGCAATGCAATGAAATTTTAGAAAATATCAGAGGTTAAGTTTTCTACAAATTGTTTAAGGGACACCGCACACTACCGACTTTTTAGTCGGCCAACAGTTTAGTCGTTATCGGGCTATGACAGGGATTTGTCACCGACTAAATAGTTTAGTTGGACACACTTCCGACTATTTTGTCGGCGAGTGTGCGGACTCCAATTACAGGCCTGTACTATTTCAACGTAGGCCGATTGTTGGCCGACTTTTTTGTCCATTTTTCGAAGACGACTAAACTGTTGGCCGACTAAAAAGTCAGTAGTGTGCGGTGTCCCTAAATGTTTACACTTTAGTCGTGGAATTTCCTCCACAAATACCATTCGAGGTTAAAATTTTATCAGGCCAAATTTTTATTTGTAGCACTCGTTATTGCTTTTCAATTTAAACTCGAATAAATTGACATTGTTCTAAGCAACAACTCGTGTCAAATCAAAATTTGGCGGCAAATTTTAACCCCTTGTGGTAATACCCCTGATAATCAGTAACTGTGCTCTACGAACTGAGTTCGGGCATTCTTTTCGCGCTAATACCGAGGCTCTACGATTTGAATTTGGGCACTTTTACCGCTTTTGCACCGTTGACCTTGTTCTACGAACTGGGTTCGAGCATTTTTATCGCGTTTGTGTCGTGCTGTACGAAGCGGATAAGTTGATGACGGGTTAAAGCCGGTTTATGCACGCGACACTATCAAGGCAGCGTAGGCTGTTTTTTTTACGTGCATTCTATGCTGAAGCTATAAGTTGAAAAAAGCCAAAAATTAGGTTGGTCTTTGTCACTGACGCCAAAAGTCTTCTTTTTTCTTGACCCAAAAATCTTATGCAGGTAGATTGGGGTAAGTTGGGTTGGCGCGGTTTTTGTGTGTGATTTTTGTAACAAAAATGGATTTTTTTTGAGTTGCTGATAGAGAACAGCCTAATTGTTGTATTTTTTTAACTCACAGCTTCATTACAGAAGCCACATAAAAAAAGGTTAGCCTCTGCCGCGGCGACATTGTCGCATGCATAAACCTAGTAATTTAATATAACGTTTAAGGGGTTAAGGCAAGCATTCGGACATTTTAATTTGAGATAAAGATTATTAATAATTTGCTTAATAAATCTATGTTAATTGGTTAATTTTGAAATTATACAATTTAAATAGTTCGAAATAAAATACACTTAGGGTGTTATAAGTACATAATAGTTTAAAAAAATTAATAACTTTTCTTATTTTAGTAAAAACAATATGCACTTTAAATCCTCGACTTTATTTTTTCAAAACCCTTTTATGTAATGGCGTACAACTATCGGTTGTTATTTTACTTGTGTTACTTTTATTTGTATTGTTTGTGTCTTACAGAACCAAATAGCAGCTCAACAGGCAATCTATGTTAAGCAGCAGCAACAGCAACATCTTACGGGTTCCGGTGGTGGTCCTTCCGACATATTTAAAACCAATACCATGCACGATTCGATAAATGCTTTGCAAAGCAATTTTGCCGAAATTGGTATTAAGGATCCTCAAGTGGTAAGTTTTTGTCATAGTTGTTGCACATATTTATGTGTGGATGGATGTTAAGCTATGAAGTGAAGACATTTTTAACAGTTAAATTGCCAGAGAGGTGCAGTTTCGGGCAAACATTGAACTAATCATTTACACACAAATGAGCATTATCTATGATACTGAATATTTTATAAAGTAAAATATGTTATGCAAACTTTTCTTTATTATAGAACCAGCAACAATCCAGATTGAATCAGTGGAAGCTGCCAGCTTTAGATAAGGAAGAAGTTGGAGATTTCAGCAGGGCACCGGGTTCTACATCAAAACCACTTGCTCCATCTCATAGCTCACCTAATCTCAATCCATTAGGACTGACACAACCTGACGGGTGCGTAGAAAGTTTAATAATGATAAAAGCATGTCTGTTCATTATATGTATACATTTTTCATTCAAATAACGGTTGGCCAGTGTTACGTAAAACTAAAAAGTGAAAGGTAATTTGGTGTTATAACTTGTTTTCTATTTTTAGACCATGGTCGAGTGGACGTTCAGCCGAAACAGGAGGTTGGCCGGAATCAGCCGCCAATGATGCCGGCGCACCAGACATAAAGGATGGCCCATGGCCTGCGCCAGCTCAGCCTTCTTTAACTGATTTAGTACCTGAATTTGAGCCAGGAAAACCCTGGAAGGTATGACACTATTTTCTAAATAAAAAATTAATATAGGGGGTCCTCAATGTACATCGTAGTTACATTTTTAACAATACTTTCTTCATAATCATACTACGTATGGCGAAAGTAAAAAGCACGATTTCAAATGAAATGACGCTTATCGGACATCGTTTACTTGATAAGTGAATGTATAAAAAAATAATCAAATGTACCTATATTGAATTCTGGAGGCAAATAAATAGGACATACTTATTTTATTGTACAGGGTGCACCTCTGCATTTGAGCCACCATGGGCATCTAGCTTAATATTTAATATAATGGTGCCTGTCCACCTGAGAGTAAACAACTCTCGATAGCAGCGTCGCCAAGGATACAGCCAATCACGAGTTACTCTCAGGGGCTGTATCCTTGGCGACGCTGTTATCGAGAGTAGTTTGCTCTCACGTGGACAGGCACCATAAGAGACATGCATTTGTTCATTAGCAAAAAGTTGTGTATAATTGAGATGTTCTGAAACATTCTTAGCTAACTTTATAAATTGATAAATTTAATTTTTGTTTTATTTTTTATATACAGGGTGTGGTCTGATTTTGATGAACAAAAAAGTAAATGAAATGGCTCCTTAACACGTTGACTGCGTTACAAGACACCGGGGTCTTGTAGCAGTCATTCCTACTGTGCGGGAGCGAAATTTACAAAACATTACTCCTGTGCGGAGATTTTAAATGGGTATGTCTTTAACATTGCGGTACATACCCCGCGCAGTATGTAACGCACAGCAAAGATGAGCTGTTAAAAGACCCCGGCGGTATGTAACGCAGTCAACGCCAAAGTACTGTCGAATAGCGCCGCAGTCAACGTGTTAAATACTATAAACTGAATTGAATTTCAATTTTTTTCAAGTGGAACTTAAATGTCAAATGATAGTCAATTGTTTTTTTTTTCAAATGGCACTATCTATTTGTTTTTACTAAATCTGGTACACATTTTTTTTCTGAATTCAATGATGTAATCAAAAGTTAATTTTAATGCTAAACTAAGAAATAAAAGTTAAACAGAAATAAGTTAGGTTTCACAAAATTTTCAAGCGTGCCGTGGAAAACAACAAAGTCTTAATCAACAAATGTCATTTAAACGTCAGTGTGGTAATTAAATGACATTTGTTGATTAAGATTTTTTTGTTTTCCACGGCACGCTTGAAAATTTTGTGAAACCTAACCTATTTTAGTTAAAACTTTTATTTTTTATTTCTTATTAGTTTAGCACTAAAATCAACTTATGATTACATCATTGAATTCAGACAAAAAATGCCTACCAGATTTAGTAAAAAAAATGGATGGTGCCATTTGGAAAAAAAAATTGACTATCGTTTGACATTTAAGTTCAACTTGAAAAAAATTGAAATTCAATTCAGTTTATAGTATTTGAGAAGCCATTTCATTTATTTTTTTGTTCATCAAAATCGAACCACAAACAACAAGAGTTACAGCTTGCGGCGTTTTTTGTGTGACACCCTGCATACAGGGTGTAGACTTGTATCACCCAACATAGCAATTTTAATGGTAACATTTTAAAAGTCGTATATTATCTTCCCTAATTATTTTAGAAAAAAAGTGCACATAGTGCATGTAGTTTTTTTGTAGAAAAAAAAATCTGTATCCATAAATGTATTCAACATTACTTTTTAGTTTTCCAATAACTAAAAATTAAGCAAATTAAAAAACGCGGTTTGTCAAAAATCTGTACTGCCTTGGAATTATGCTATGACAACTGCCCAGCCTAATGTCACTTATACTGTCACTTTGACACGAAATTCGTTTTTAATTATCCTTTATATTTCATCGAACATTTATTTTACACAATTAGTTGTTTTCATTCCAAAAAATAATAAAAATTATTATCAAGAATAAATTTCGCATCAAAGTGACAGTATAAGTGACATTAGGCCAGGCAGTTGTAATAGCATAATTCCAAGGCAGTACAGATTTTTGTCAAAACACATTTTTTAATTTGCTTAATTTTCAGTTATTGGAAAACGAAAAATTAATGTTGATTACATTTATGGATACAGAATTTTTTTCTCTACGAAAAACCTATATGCACTTTTTTCTAAAATAATTAGGGGAGATAATATACGACTTTTAAAATTTTACCATTGAAATTGCTATGTTGCGTGATCCTAGTTTACACCCTGTATATTTTATTGAGTGTTATAATTTTTACATGCTAAACAAAAAACTCAAGTTTTTTTCACAGCACACTTGATTACAGTCAATTTTGATTTTCTAATGGACACCTTATGGTTACTTATTTAATTTACTTGGATAGATACCATTTGTTTTTCTGTTTGAATGTCGCTTGTGAACAGTTCAATTAACTACCACATCAACAAAAAAAAACTTAAAAAAGTCGACCATTAAATGCACTGCTTGCTGTTTTATGAATACAACAACAGCTTCGTGTATGTTAACATTGACACATTTTAGTTAATTAAAAATTAAATATGGGAATTGCTACGAGCTATTTGCTTTATGTCTGAAGTGAGTAATTTATGTAAATTTTCTATAAGTGATTATATAATTGGAAAGAGTGAAAAAATGCTATTATTCAAGTAAATATCTAATGAAAAAATTTGCAATTGACTGCAATACCTAGTGTGCAACGGAAAAACTGATACCACCAATTAATTTAGCTTCTAATAATTGCAAAATTTTGTTTGTATCAAGTTAACTATGCATGTTTTAAACATCTGAATATAATTTCCGATTAAGTTAGCTCTATTGTACGCAAGTTTAAGCTTATTTAATTGAATATCTATCTCTTACGTCCTTATGCTGATCTTCACAGTGGTGCACCACTTTCTTGTTTTTATCTTTCAATTGTTTCAAAATCACCGCTGTCTACCTTCATAGCCCGAATAATTTACATTAAAATCGCGATATCTCGAATAATATTAGGTTTAGGTACACATGGTTAATGTTTTTGAAAGATAATCAAATTTTCTACAAGACTATGTAAAAACAAATGGTGTGTTGTATTTAAGAAAATTGAGTTATCGATGTTTAAAGTTTCACAAGTTTGACCAACCGTAAATAACACCTTGTATAATATTTTAAAAATGTATCTAGCGCAAAGTGTTAATTAATCTATTGTCAATCTAATTTTTAAACGAAATTCTACTGCCTTTTTAAATAACTTAAATATTTAAAAAAATTGAAAGTGCTGTATCGTGCAAAATTTTCATAAAAATGTAAATTTCACGGAAACTGTTGACCTTAGACCGACCCATCATGTAACCTTATACATTTTTTAAAGTAAATTTTAAGAGGAATCCAAAAATTTAAAAATATACAAGGTGTTCTATTTAAAATTTCAAAGTTTGAGTCCGTTTTTGGTTGAACGGGAAGTCGCATTGCAACCTTTAATATTTTTATCGAATCCGAAAAATACCGTAACGCTCAGATGCAAAATTTCATTGTTGTATTTGCAATAGTATCTTAGATATTTGTCTGTTTTCATACTTTTGCGCAACCCTATACATATTGAGGGTCTCATATCAGAGGGGCGTATGCGCCAAAAATACAAAAATGGAGATTCTTCGCCAAAAATGTGTTAAACTGAAGAAAAAAGATAAATCTTTGTATGTCAGATAAATCAACATATTTTCATATACATATAGGGAGGAAAAGAATTGAAGTGATTGCATAAAAATTGAATTTACAGGAAGTTTTTCTCTTTTCTTGAACAATTTTACAGATGGTTCATATGCCCTTTTGATATGAGACCGTCTATATAGTAAGTGACTAAAGTCCGAATATATTTGATCTATTTAGGACCCCCTGTATTACTGCCAGTGAATTTTTGTGAAATGCAAAATCACATAAGGTTTCGTAAATGTTTGTTCAACTAAGTGACAACTGTTATTTTTCCTTAGGGCAATCAAATGAAGTCAATCGAAGATGATCCTAGTATAACACCGGGGTCTGTAGTTCGCTCACCGTTATCTATTGCAACAATTAAAGATACAGAATTGTTCAGTATGAATCCAAGCAAGAATTCGCCTCCAGGTGACGTTCCACCTCTTAACCTGAGCTCCTCATTGAGTTCCTCTACATGGAGTTTTAATCCACCGTCTTCAACACCCAGTGCTTTCACTAGGTAAGACAAAATTGATTAATATATTTTCGCTGTGTTAACCCTATTTTCACCTTGTGCTTATGTTAACCTTATTCTTTGATTGTATCAATAACCAGTAAAATTAAATGAGATCAGGTTTCAAGTTAATCAAAATATTAACAGCAATGTAGGGTAGGTAATTGAAATTTCAAAATTATTCATGATAAATCAGATTTGTCCCGATAAAACCAGGACGCATCGAACCTCTTCTTATAATAAGTGTTTTTTACAGTCCTCAAAATAAGTTGCCATCTGCAAAGGGAGCTTTGGGTGATTTGAATCCAGCAACTGCTGTTACGTCAGAATTATGGGGTGCTCCAAAATCTCGCGGTCCGCCACCAGGCTTAGCCGGTAAAAGCGTTATCAACGGGTGGACTAGCAATTTGGGGTCCTCATCGTCATGGGGTTCCCAGCGTGGCGCTACTAACTGGAGCACGTCTCCATGGTTGTTACTGAGAAACCTTACGGCTCAGGTATATTTTATGTTCATTATTTTGTGTCAATATAATTTGGATTACATAAAATTTGATAATGGTGATTTAACGATTTATTTGTTTTTCAAAAGTGATACGAGACATTGTATTATAGATTGACGGTTCAACGTTGCGTACACTGTGCATGCAACATGGACCTCTACAGAGTTTTCATCTGTATCTTCATCAAGGTTTTGCTCTTGCCAAATATTCAACACGTGAGGAGGCCACAAAGGTGAGTACAATACAATAACTTGAAGTACAGTAGAACCTTTATTATACGGACCTCGATGATCCGGATTGCACAAAACGGATTTTTTTAAACAAAAAATATTGCAAATTTTATGAATTTGTTGCGTAACAAATGACAAACAGTGTCATCTATCGAATTTATCACAAAACAATAATTTTTTGTAGATACGTATGAACTTTTATTATGTGAAACTATACAGGGTGGACCAAATTCGAATGTTTTACGGGGTATCTCGGTTACCGCAATAAATAGCGAAAATCTGATTTCGGTCTATTGGGCTATTTTTTTGAGAAAATGACGCCCATGCAATCAGATTTTTTCTATCGGATTCCATTTTGGCACTAGACGAAATATGAAATTTCATCATTTTTGAAAATTTGCTGTAACTTTTTTATTTATTAAATTAGAACAAAATGTTGTAGAGGTTGCTTAATTGAAAAACAAAAGTAAATTTTTTTTAGTCATCTTGACTTTCGAGATATGGAGTTAACTTGCATTTTTTTAAATGGAAACCCTAGTTGGCCATGATTTTATGTGAAAGAGTATTTTTTTAGCTTTTCAAAAATATTTAGTTTTATATATTTGTTGCAAAAAATAACCGAGATATGGCCAATTTTGTAAAAATTCGATCATCAAAGTTAGCCATGATTTCGTAAATAAGTGATGTTTGGAATTATTAAACAACTAAACGTTATTTGGAAGTACATTTGTCAACTTTAAAGCAAATTCGTGTATTCTTTTGTATTTTATAACTGTTTATTGTGGTATTGTGAACATGGCTAAATTTGAACTTTTTGAAAAGTTTAATATTTTAGAATATTACTTCGTAAATGATAAAAACGTAGCGGTTGCTGCAGAATCTACTTGACAATGACATTAAGTTGTTTAATAATTGCAAACATCACTTGTTTACGAAATCATGGCAAACTTTGATGATCGAATTTTTACAAAATTGGCCATATCTCGGTTATTTTTTGCAACAAATATATAAAACTATGTATTTTTAAAAAGCTAAAAAAATACTCTTTCACATAAAATCATGGCCAACTAGAGTTTCCCTTTAAAAAAATGTAAGCTTACTTCATATCTCGAAAGTCAAGATAGCTAAAAAAGATTTACTTTTGTTTTTAAATTAAGCAAAAAAATCTGTATAAAAAAATCTATATAACATTTTGTTCTAATTTAATAAATGGAGAAGTTATAACAAATTTTTAAAATTGATGAAATTTAATTTTTCGTCTGTAGTGCCAAAATGGAATCCGATAGAAAAAATTGATTGCATAGGCGTTATTTTCTCAAAAAAATGCCCAAGATACCAAATCAGATTTTCGCTATCTCTCGCGGTAACCGAGATACCCAGTAAAACATTTGAATTTGGTCTACCCTGTACATTTCAATAAAAATTATTTATACTGATACCTCTTTTCACCCCCTTTCGTTATGCGTATTGTTCATTATCTTGGCCATCTTAAGTCCCAATTAGTCAAGATAATAGAGGGTCTACTGGACTGTTAATAAATTTATTTTGGTAATATAATGTCCATAATTCAATTTGTTTGGTTTAAAATTAATTTTGATGAACTCTCCCAAGATGCAGGATTTTGTTTTAATCTTTTATTGGTTGGTCTCCTGCTGTAGGTGCTCCTCAATTTGAATTTGGTATTTTTGTATACAAGGTGCCCCAGTTATCGTGAACAGTAGGGTTGGGTGATATATCGATTTATATCAATATAATTTTGATATTGATATTCCGATATATCGATATTTCGGGGTATGGACAACAAAAATAAGGGCGAGAAGCTTTCTTCTTTTTAGGGTCACCAGTCTCATTTTCAGTTTTTTACTAACTTTTTTTGCTTCCCGCCCCTTTTATTTCGACATATCGGTATATGTATATTTCAATATATCGATATAATTTCGATATCGCCCACCCCTAGTGAACAGCATGGGGATCTTGTAAACAGTGAGAGATACAGAGTTGGTTAAATTAGTCAAAATGATCTATGATTTAAGAGAAATTGTTGTTAAACAAAAATCAGCAAAAAAGTAATAGTTTTTGTGTTATTCATAAAAAACAAAAAAATGATGTTTTCGATTTCTGCTTATAACTTGCTTATATGAAATCATACATACTTAAAATATTTTTAATATTTTCACAGCCAACTACAACCCGTTTTGATAATATGAAAGTTGATATTAAAATAACAAAAACAAATGAAGATAGGCAAGATTTATTAACAAATTAGAAATCTAACAAAAAAGTGTCCTAACAATGTCGATGTATATTTTGAGTGTGATTTCAAATAGGCAAGTTTTAAGCAAAAATTGGAAACGCATTTTTGTTGTTTTTTATGGATAACGCAAAACTAATGTTTTTAAAATTTTTTTGTTTAAAAAATATTTGTTCTTAAATCATAGATTATTTCGACTCATTTAACCAGCTCTGTATCTCTAACCGTTTACGAGATCTCTATGCTGTTTGTTCACGATGTAGTAAGCATTAAAAAGTATAAAATATATTTTTGGAAATTTTATTTAATAGGAGTATAAAATTGGTGATGTAATTTTTTAATGTTACACGATCAAAAAGTATCTTTAGCAGTTCAATAATGGACTTTTGGCAGACACTGAATGTTTTCTCCCGTTTTACCAATGATTATATTCTATAAAGACGGATCCAATTTATGATCAGTTGTGATTACATTTCTTTATTATGAGGTTTCTTATATAAATCCATGTGTCTCTTACCGTTGAATAGTTGTGTTAAAGATTTATTTATTGAAATTGCATTTCAGGCTCAAACAGCCTTGAATAATTGTGTCTTGGGGAACACAACAATATTGGCTGAAAACCCAACAGATTGGGATGCAAATGCCCTCCTCCAACAAGTTGCCTCCCAACAAGGAGGATCCTCTGGTGGTTGGAGAAACTCGAGTAAACAGCCAGGTAGTGGCACGGACACTTGGAGCACCGGCTGGCCAAACAATGCGACTACGGCCAGTCTGTGGGGCTCCGGAGCACTCGATAGTGCGGACCAAGCTCGGGCTACACCATCCAGCTTAAATTCATATCTTCCCGGAGATTTGCTCGGTAGTGGTGAGTCTATGTAATTGAAAATTAGACCTTCGACCCAAAGTGTGTTGCATATTCAACAGGTATTCGAATTTTAACTATTATCAATTTTAATGTTTTATTGTACGATAAAATTGTCTACATACAAAGATATTTATTAACGTATTATTTAACGATCTTTATTGTTAATGTAATGTATTTAATTTTATTTAGAATTGTTGTTTTTAGAGTCGTACATTTTTGTTTATTTAGGGTTTGGAGCGACACAAAATTGTTGCGCTTTTTATCAAGTGATTATTTTTTAAGTTTCATTGGCCATTTAAAATTTAGTTGTAAGCATCATGTGTGTTATTTGATTGTGCAGTTTTGTGCCGCTCCAAAGTTTGTTTGTAATCAAGTATTAAAAATCACTTAATTGAAACTGTGTTATGCAAACACTAATGTGACTTAAGCTTTCAATATTCCAAATTCGTGACTGCTGCGTCAACGCTGACAATTGAGCTCAACTTGCGCACCTTTTTTAAACGTAATCCAAACTAGTCTCATACAACAAGGTTTTTGCGACCAAAACTGATGATATAAATATTCGTGTATTAAATTATTTAAACCGTTCTTCTTTCTGTACATGTTGAATTAGTTTCTCTCATCATAGATATTTTCCTACATTATATATAAACGTTGATGATTATCGTACCTAAGTTGTTTGTATGTGTTTGTTTCCCCCGGTGTGGTTTGCTAATTTTTCACCCATATTCGTGCGCTGCCGCACGGCTAAGTCAATATTGCTTAAGCGGTGCCCCACAACAATACCCTTGTAATATATGTGATGCATGACTCGCACCCACACATGATTATTTTGTACAAAAAATTAATGTAAAGTTTGCATATCGAGATGTCTATGCTATAAAGTAATCGTTAAACGGAGGTTACGAACTTGAAAATTCAAAATTTTCACATTATATAGTTGGCTGTGATATAAACATGATTTTCAAAGCTAGAGTTAATTTCAGAAAAATCATATAATTAGATCTAGTTGACTATAACAAAAACTGACAAAAGTGGAAAGTTTCAAAGTGGTATTTAGTTGGCTGTGATGCTCGCGCAGTTGGCTACGTGTGAATATTGTGCAACTGCCATGTTTGAAGTTTCGTTTGATAGATTTGGGTGGCCGGCCGGCTAGCCGCTAGAATTCGCTAGTCACGAATATGGGCGAAAAGTGAGCGTTTACTCTGTTAACCCCACAAACCTGTGATCTCCACTTCCTAATATCAAAATACACATACAAAATAATAATATTTTGTTATACATACAAGGCCGCCCTACTGACTGGGCGCAGCTAATATAATAACACCACACAATCAATTAGACTGCACGCTGAGTATTCTTAAATAATGTTAGTAATAACACAATATAATAATAGCTGATGATAATATATAAATATATATATATCGTTCTAATTAAGCTGAATATATAAATTTTATTATAATGTAATGTGTATTCTATGTACTTGTATGTTAGCCATAGACTACTTGGATATGTTTATATATATTAGTCCATTTGTACTGTGATTTGCTCATACTCTAAATCGATATTGTGTTCAGCAAGTTTAGTAGTAAATGAAACCCAGTTTTTGAAATCATAACTTTTGTTGTCGATCGTAAGTTTAATAGCTTCAATTTTTAAGTTTTTCAATTTTACCAATCATCAATTTTATCATACAGAGAGAGACTGTCATATCAAACACTTTGATTGTTATAGTTGCTCAAAATTTTGTGATAAACATTCGATTCGAAGTTAGTTTAATTTTTAATTTAGTGTCTAATACTTGTAACGTTATCGCGCGTAGGTGTTAAAAATACTTTTTAACGAATACTTCAGCAGCTAACAAATATTCTGTAATAATTGCCATTTTATGTACTGACGCTTATTTGAAGTGCAATTTAGTAGGTAATGTAACGCTCGGAAAAAATAATATTGAGCACAGTATTGATTTCAATATGAGCTGAAACAATCACATTGTGTTATTGTCGTGTTCATGAGATATATATATCGAATCATCTATAGCTAACAGTGTGAACGTATGAATGTATCGGAGGATTCTAGGTTGATTCAAACATTGTGCTGCACATCGAGCAAACTTAATACAGACTGGACATTGCAAATATTTATGCATTTCGCGATAGTGGTAGCTAATCCGTACTAGTGAAATAGATACTTGCCGGATCTATTGTCTTAGTTTTGGCAAAGGTAACGGACACCGTGAAATTTACCTTTGGCAGCTATCACTTAAAATGATGACGCTTTTGAAATTTAAATCGTTAGTAAAATTAGTAAAGGTGTTTTAAGTTTGAATGTAATTTCTAGTCCATTTGTAAGTTCTGCAGATTTCTTGAAACTATTTTGAGCGTTTAATTTTGCAATGTATCACCTGTATGTTATACTGATGTTACCAATCCAGTTGTGGTGAAAAGACTGAATCAGTTTAATGACGTGCGCGACCTGCATTTAACTTAATCGTGATCGCTGGATCTGCAACACGTTGTTGTCGTTTGCCTGTCTCCTTATTACTTTAGCGACTACTGTCACATTTTAATTGAATTTCGTGCAAAGCGTAATTTGCATAAAATCGGCAGTAGTTATTACCTACAGTAAAATGTAAAAGCATTGGACTAACATATGTATGTACACAACTGTGCTGTGACCTTTAAGTGGCTTTTTAATTTTTAAAAATATTAAAAAACAAAAAAATACAAAAACATTTGTTTTAAGAGCTCTCGTTTAAAGCTTGGTTAGCTTCAAAACGTTTTTTGCAAGTTTATTATTTTTACAGACCGTTTTTATTATTGGCCCGTGCAATCTTATACCAACTAAGTCATATCGTACACCTTGGAACAATAATTTTAAGAATAAATTTGTATTAAATAGTTTTAAAAATTTGTATATATCGTTGACTAACACAGTATATGACGAAAAACAGCCAATCAGTTCATTTTGATAGACTTGAAAGTTAATAAACTTGCAAAATTTTAAATGTATGGTGCAAAATATAAGGCTATGTTTCGAGAGGTACGAATTCACTGCTTTAATTACAAAAAAAAAAAACGCTTTACCTGGGCCTCTCGAATAGCCTACTGTAAGTTCCACTAGAATTTTTAAATCTAGTATTGTATTGCCAATCTGTAGAATATTGTGTATGTATTATTAGCTAGGTATTACGATATTATCTAGTATTTAAGACTTGGTTAATGGGAATTCTTGTTGTGTATGCTTTCATTCAACCAATTAATTATAATGTATGTGCGCCTTTTAGCCGATTAGGTTAAATCAGTTGGCCTGGTTTTTAAAACACGATGGAAATAATCACACCTCTATTCAAATTGTTCCAAATTATGAAGAACTTTGTGTCGTTCTCTATTTGCCACGTAACGTATTAAACGGGTATAGCCTTTTAGTCAAATATCGATCAACTTTTTTTTTGTCTTGAGACATGTTATGTAATCGTCTATGAATTTATGAAAATGGCAAATGCCACGGTTCGCAAGTAGATGGCGCTACAATCGACATTACTAATCAGTTTTTGTATAGGCGTGATAAATATTCCATTGATTGAAGGGGGATGTTCGGAAGTCATAGACTTTTAATTTTAATACATAAGGTGCAAAATTAGTTGAAATTGTGTATTTTTGAATGCCATATACGTCAAAAGGGCAATGACAGGTACAAGTCAACTAACTTGTAGACTAATAAAATTACTTATAGTATAATGAATGTACCAAAAGCTATAGAGAATTGTTTTATTTTTTATTTAAATCAGTTTATAGGGTATTTTTAATAACGTAAGCATAGGTTTTTAAATTTAAGGTAAAAAACTTGCAAAAAAATTGAAAAAAAAAGGATTGAGGGTGGTCCGTGTTTTGTTACAGTTCGTATATAAAGTCAGAGTAACTAATGTCGTTTTCTCGTCTTTATTTGTAATCATCGTGTTAATAACCGCAAGACAAAATTTGTGAATTTATAGTTGTTTCTGAATTTCGATACAAGTGTGGCCACCGAACTGGTATTGTGATTTACTAACTTATCGCGTGTGCATTACGATAGGTAAAATTGCGATCTATTTAAAATTGCCTCGCAGTATGAGCCAGGAAATTTTAAATGCTCGGTTAGTTTAAATATTTAATAATCTATGTCTGATATTGTGTACCTTCTGAAGATGTAGTTTTTAGCGTTGTTTATTTAATAAAAAATATTAAAACTTGAAAAAAAAAACATAGGTTAAATGGAGCTCAGCTTATGGATATCTATATTATCATAGAGATATAGGTTAGGTTGTGCACAATAACGTTCACTAAAACTGTTCTGTGGCCTCTGGGCCTTCAGCCGTGTTGTGTTAACTGTACGTAAATAGTCGTTTAAAACCATAAAATTTGAAAGCGAGACCTAGTGTTTAAGACGTGATAGTTTAACAAAAAGTTTCTATAATAGAGCAAATTTCGACAGAAATATATAACCATTCATCAGTATTGTATGTGCAGACCGTTGTAAACTATTTACGTACCGTAAATACGACGGTTGCATACGTAAAGTAACCAAATTGATATGGAACATACTTAACGCCAATTCGCAACAAAGCAAGAGATTTAGACAGATTAATTAGTATTTGATTTAGATTTTACAGTATTTGTGATCCAAGTGCCACTTGTGTTTCAAGTATATAATCATCGCCACTGAAAACTATATATCTTATATATTAATAAAAAATATATAATATATGAACATTAATATATGTATTAGACGGCATATCTGCCTTAGTATAGGGTATAAACTTAACTTGGTGTTCGGTAGATTGTAAGAGTGTCGTTACTTGAGCTTAACAATTATGGACTTATATTTAGTAACTTTAGTTTTAATACATTAAATCAGTGATATTGGTTTTCAAAAATTGTTTTTTTAGTGACCACACCAACGGCCTCAACAGTTGCCACTTACTACATGCAACATTCAGACAAATGCACTTTCAGTATCTCATTTACAAAGTATACCAACAAGGCCCCCATACAAATTTCTATTGATTGACAAAAGAAAGTCGAAAGTTTTTGTTTCAACCATTTTTTGTGTAGCTTTTGTTTTTGAGAAAGAAAACCAATTGTGATTAAATTTATTAAAATTTGTGAAAGATAACGAGTCCCATGTAAATTACAATAGCGTTGGCAATATGTAAGCATCTCACAATTGTTGGAGTGGCTGTATGTTATATATATATATATATTAAGACTTTTCGAATGCCAAAGTTTAGTGTTTTGGAATGTTCTTCATTTTTGAGCCATATCAATAATAATGACGCCAACGTGATGATGTAACATTCAGCGAGTTTTAATGCTTCTGTGTTACGTTCAAAATATGGGCCTTTTTAAAGACAATTATTAACCTAGTTCGACATCTGACTACTTTTAATATATTACGAATTGATTTTTGTTGATAGAGCTGATACAATCCGTTATAAATCATTTGCCAAAAATATTTTGATCAAATTTTGTTCTCCACTTGAATTAATTTAATTTTGTTTTTATAAGTTTGCTGATTGTAAATGCTCTTTAGCGAAAACAATTCTTATAAGGTCACAAAAAGTCTGCCAAAATACCATAACTGATATCTAAAATTTTAGGGTCGTAGAATACGAAAAGTTCTCTCTACATATGAACCATGCATAGTGACATAATCACTAACGCTTACGTCACCTTTTTATCATAATTACAGGGCACAACTATTTCTATTATACAGTGTGTTCAATTGATTATACGGTTGTTATGTTTGTTTGCAACTTAAACCAAAAATAAAGTACAATTTGTTGTTTAACAATAACCGCTAACAATTATTTTTATTGTTTGAAATTGTCGAAGAGTAATTGATAATTATGTTTCTTTGCAACAGTAGAATTGTTGATCACTCTGTATACCTGCTGCATTAATTTAAAATGCTCCCTGTGTGTAAAAATCCAGCCTTCCATAGTAGTAGCTTTAGAGTAAGGATGTTTGCAGATTGAAATAACTGTGTTTACCGTTTGTTTGGTGTTACGTAGCAGTTTCCATTATTTACCAGTTTAGTCTACTTTATAAGGAAATGTCGTGGTTTAATTCATTAGTTGGTAATAAATGCGTCGTTACATTGTTTAAGGCAGGTTTACCCTTTCATTTGTACATACGAACGTTCCTTATTATTTATTATTGTACAATTATTATTCTATGTAAGTGAAATTTTAAATTGGGTTTTAGTTATCGTATAAATTAATCAGTTACGTCAGAGATTTAGAATTTATGTCGTGTCGTGTTTCAGCTTCTGGTTATTCTTGTTCACAACATTTGTAATACCAAACTATGTGCCTCTGACTATGATGTCTTAACATAAAATGTTAAAAAAAAGAACTTCTCAATCGTGGCTTGCTGGTCTTCAGTTGCCCAAAGCAATTGTTTTATGGACATTTTAATACAGAAACAATCAAATTATGTGCTGCTTAAAACGTCTGTTTCGTAGGTGACTTTTCGTTCCAAAAACTAATAATAAATTTAGTCGATGCACAGTTGATCTTTAATATTTTTTTGAAACACTATATTCCAACAAAATCTACTTAGTATCAGTTACCTTTTAGACAGATTACATTTCTTATTATCTGAATAAGATCGTAAGGGGTTGTAATTTTTCTGGAACTTTGAAAATAATATAAACGATGAAACGGACTTGCTAGAATAAGTTGAAAGTTGTTAAATAATTTTATCCGTATAATAGGTGACTGCATTAACATAAGTAAATTAAATTCCTCTTAAAACCACATTTGTCGATAAGTATTGGAAGCGGCGTACGTGGTACGTGTGTTGTACGAATATAATTTTTAACTTAACGAATCAAGTTGTTATAAAGTGAATCTTGCTTGTAGGGAACAAAAAAACTATGTGTCTGATTCTAAGTCTAATGGTTGGTGGGTATATAGATTTAAGTGTCGTAGCTTAGGTTACTTATCCAGTTACTTATGACGGTAGTGGCAGCATTTAGTCAGTACCTAGTATTACATACATATGTACGTGTAGCTTATTATTATTATTAGTTGTGTTTTCACAACGTGCAATACTTCCTTCTCAAGTATTATTTGAACCGTACGCTTGGTGTTACTAGTTATTATGTATTTTTATTTGTGCAGTTGTTAATTTTGCTGTGGTCTAAATTGCGTACTTGTTGTTTACTTATTATCTGCCGTAGACTGCACGCTTTTCTTGCCATCAGACTAAATAAAACTAAAATAACTTGTCAATGCATACCAAAGACAATGTAGTGTCATATCGTTTAAATTCTTTGTACGTTTTGGATTCCCGCCAAAATCTTCCAGCTAAGGTTGTGATAGTCTTTTAGTGTTTAGTTTCTATTCCATTTGGATTTCGAGTATAGAGCTCGTTGCATAGTACATATACTGTTTGTTGGGACATGGGCGTAAGCACGTGTCTTCCTTTTATTTTCGTAAGCGCGTCATACAAAATTTGTTGAATAGTTAAAATGTCTACTCATTAACGTTATTTTAATGTTTTTTTTTTTAAAGTTGCGCTTACGTTTCACTTGCATAAGTAACATTACTACATCGTGGAAGTGGCAGTAAACATAAAATTGCAGGGTTTACGTAAAGAAATTAAAAGATCGCAAATTAATTTTCTAAATATGTTTTGTAATCGGAATTAAGGACTGCCGTTTCGACGTAATAAATTTGTTGTAAGGATGTGTGTAGCACAAAAACAAGTGCCTATAAATGTGCAATTTAACCACGGGCCTGACTTTTAGACAGGGTTTCTAAAAATTAGACAACCGGGTGTTTTATAAGAGACTGTTAACGTCGTTCGCCCCCACTTGTACAAATCCGATTAATAAATTAGCCCTACAATATGAAATGAAGTTAAAGTAATATAATAAAGTGTTTTTTGATTGTTCGATAGATTTGACGACATCTCTGCACTTGTCTCTTCGGTCCAGGGAGCTAGTGCAGACTTGTTGTGGCTCCTTATTTAGTTTGTCGATCTCAACGGAGATTAAGCTAGCTGGTACTGCCAACTGTAAAAAGATATTGAACTTATGTATGTCTTATATTAATAAAAAGAGTTTATATGTAGGTTAAATGTAACATACTCTGTTTCACTTTACTAATTGATAGGGGCAAGGCGCCCAACGGTGAGATGCCTGGAAAGTTAGAGTAGTTTGTGGGATTCAAGCTGATCGTTAGGCCCACTGTCTCAGGTTTAGATTACAGTTAATCACTGTTCTAGGTTAGGTCGTAAGGATTGCCCTTACTTAAAATAATATCAGTTTTAACATTCCCCTCGTAAAAAATTTTTTGATTGAATACAACATGTTGTCTTTAGATGATAGGTCAATTGATTATTTGTCGGTGCCAATTAAAAACATTGTTTGCTGTGCATAATTTGTTAAGTATAAATTCAATTTATGTCGACATCCTTCTTAATTCTAGTTTTTATCGGAATGTATAAATGATGGCACACAAAAGATACCAAATGTTGGTGAGAGTTGGTTGAACAAATGGAAAATGTCAAAAATACCAAATAATTTACATGCATATTTACACAATGGCCCAGAGATTTTAATAAATTTCAAATAATTTCTCAATTTTTTAATTGCATCATTCTACTTTAAATCTCATTCCTTACGAAATTAGTGTTGTACATTTTAACAGTGCATTACAATTAGGCACACCGAACACTTTTTTTAATGTGGTTTTTAATTAAACCTTATGATTTTAGTTAGTTCCATCTCAAGAGATCAAACAAGCAAATGCCTTAATCTAAATGACACGTATTGAGTGCTCTCTTACCTAGCGTTGTGTGTATATGTGTTAGGCTATTGTATTTAGGTTATTTGTAAGCCATTCAATGGCTAGTAAGACTAAAGGGATATCAGGTGATTAAAATTGTGTTCTGACAAATGTACCGGGTACAACATCTGTTGTTACTCGGTAATTTGATAGAAAAAATTTTTAACAATTTGTTAAGTAACTTTAAGACTTCTGCACAGGTTTAAGTGAGAAACAAGAACACATAGGTCCATGTACAAGGGTGCTCTTTAATCATTAGCAGCTTATTATTTTAGTAGTAGTATTGTTTCATATACATATGTTAAAATCAAATTGAATCTCTTCAGTAACCGCAGCAAATAGCCGTTGTTCACGCTTACAACACAAAGGTACCCATAACCGATCACCCAGTTTTTTTTCTGTTAATTTAAAGTTTTAAGTTTTTTTTTGCAACAGGACTCTTATGATACAGTTATCACCGTTTGTACAAATAGTTGATCGCAATAATCGTGTAGGTCGTTCGGATGATAACTCTTTTTAGTCAGTCCTCTCCATTAGCATACATACCATCATCGGGTAATAAAAGCTTTACAAAATTGATTCTTGTTAAACTCTCAAAATAATTGTCGAGGCCTTTTAATACATTTTCAAAATTATAAACCAAAAAGTTGTAAAGTTCTTACTGATACCGTTTAATTAACAATATAATATCAAAGTTTACGTGCCAAAATTTGCTGAAAGAACTTGCTCACAACGGATTCTCAGTGTAGACTGTGAACCGTATACGCTTATGTGCTGTGTATATTAAATGTGTAATGCAATATGTGTATATTGGCTGATAATTAATTAATTACAAAACTCTGTACAATTGTTATAATTTCATAGTATATATAATAACATAAATTACTTAATATTAGGTTAGTTAATAAAATAAGTCCAAGTAGGTTAAGACTCGAAAAATTTAAAATACCGCCAAGCAAGATTCACTTTGCGTAACTTATATCAACACAGAACGAAACAGTTTACGTAAGTAAACCTACCGTCAGTAACGATGTTGTATATTCTTTTGTTTATTTTTTAACATGCATTTGTTAATTTTCCTTGCATGCTTTAGGTTTAGGTTGTTAGGTTTTGGGTTGTTTAGAATAGGTTTAATTTTTTAAGTGTGTTCGATTTTAATACTGACCTCTTATTTTTTCTGTCTGTGCCTATATATATTTTAAGTTAACAGTAAATGCACAAAGTAATAATTACAAAAGTTTTGCAAGTTCTGCAGTTGACACATGCACAGATTGTACAGTTCGGAGTTAAATTTGATATTTACACCTCACGCGCATTCTCCATGTTACTGCATTTTATAAGACTGCTACTATGTTCCATTTATCGAAAGAGACATGAACACGAGACAGGGTGTAAGACATAATTAATGTAGTGATAAATAGTAATAATAGTGCAACCGCATTTTGCTTAAAGTTATAACGGGGCCGTTTCTGACGGTAAATATGTACAAACTGCACAACTTGCATTTCCCGGTTTGAGTATTTTAACGTTGTTACCATATTAGCATCACATGACTTAAGTATTTTCTCCAGTTGAGTATTTCGATTTAATTTCAACGATTTGTTACACGCTCGTAACCAATGGCCTAAACAGTTCCCTCCTAACTCTAGTCCAATCGATGCCTGAATATTCCAGTCTATAGCATTTTAATTTAATATAGTGTTGCGTTGTTGAAAACTAGTAGAAACGGTGTGGATATTTTTTTAACAATCAGTAAATGTTAAGCAATCAATATGCGAAAAAGTTTATTGGCGGGATTTTGAGCCTTAACTTCTTCCAAAGCATATGTTCCTTTGTTTCGTGGATCGCCTAACGTCTGTCTACCATTACGCATACCTGCACTTTATTATGGTTGTGTTAAATAGATAAATTTATTTTCGTTGTTTGGACGTTTGTATGTTTATGAACAAGCTAGTGTTATCGAATAATAAGGGCAATACTGAATTTATTTTGTTCCGTTGTCAGGTTTAAAATGTGATAATTCGACAATTATTATTATTATTATTATTATTACTATTATCATTATCATCATCGCATCTGAGATACCTTTAAAAGCATCACTGAAGTGGATTAGACTTTCTTCGCTTCTTGTGTTTCAGACATTTGTTAACGGTCCTTATCAATTTACGTTTCGGACGTTTTTGTCAATAGCTGTGAAAAATCAACATTGGCTTTTCGTCAGCCGATCTGAATTAAAAGTTGATGAAAGCGTGAATCTCAAAGCCAATGTTGTTACAAGTCCGAGGGAGGGTATACTCAGGGGACCAGGCCAAAATGTCACGGTGATATCAAATAACTTAGACAAAATTATAATCAAATCTGATTATTGTACTATTACACCCCAAATAATAATGTATAATTAATAATACATTTCAATAAGAGAATTATTAGTTAAGGTCTCAATTGTATGTCGTAGTGTAAAATAACAAACAGAAGTGTATAAACGTTGAAAATACAAACAAATACACCTGACTGCATTGTTGCTAATTCGATCTATTCTAAAAACTCGAGCGTAAATCGCCCAGAAGTCCAATCAAGTCTACCAGAACAATGCAGTGGGGACCTTAGGTTAGGTTATGTAAGTGCTTTTGAACAACTAAAAAATTAGTTGTAAAGCTGTTCTATACATGTAACCCAATCGACCAGTATGCATTCAGTAATAAAGGTTGTCTTAAATGTATTTTATTTTTGCTCAATACATCTTACTCAAGAAAATTATTTCCGTGTTATCGTTTGCTTATAACGAAACACTTAAAGTTTTTTGAGTAGGAGATACAGCATCAAGTGTTTTTATTTTTATACCCATCCCAGTTTCCTTTCGACGAACCGAAAACAACATATTTCTTAGGTCTAAAACAGAAGCATCCGACATGAGAAAACAAACAACTTTGTATATTGCATGAAATGAATTATTTTTGTGTTTTAGTTTGTATACTCCTTTTTTAAGTTTCAATGTAAGAAATATGATTTAAAAAATATGCTGTTTTGGGTTATTCTCTCCTGCATCTAATACATGCCTGCCTGTTAATAATCAAGTAATTTTATTCACATTGTGTTGTCTTTTAAGAAAAAAAGTATTTAGCAGCAAAAAAAAATATAAATGTGACACTAATATCAAAGAAAGTAAATACTTATTGTTTCTTGCCAAGGGTACCTTGATTGTGTAAAACATCATGTTTTAATTTACAACTTCTTTATTAATGTGAAAACCATATTAAAGTGATATTGTAAAATTAGAAAAAAATCATAAGCCTACTTTGTTAAAAACTGATGTCATAAAAAAATCCAGAAAACAAAACTGAATGGGCAGATCAAAAAGTTGAAATAGAGGATAGACCATTGCAAAATATGAAAAGTTGCTCTAAAGATATTCTTACAAATTCTAAAATTTTCGCAAAAAAAAACTGCAAAGAAATTAAAATAATTTTTCCATATTCTTCTGGTTTTCATGACAATTGCAGATATCTGAAATAAGTTGTGATATTGTTAATAAGCATAAAACGAAGTAATTGCCAAATTTAAACCGATAATTTAGAATTTATTCCCATGTTGTGGAACAGGGTGGAAGCGATCAGCCTGTATATGTTAAAAGCAAATTTCGGCTCTGTTAGTCTACTGAGTCTACTCCACATTGGTCAGCTCGGTAAGTAACAACTTGTTTTAAAAAGTGTTCTAAGGAATCGCTTTTACTTGTATTATTACTTGACTGCTAAAAACGCTTTCTTAGTTTCTTTTTACTCTAAATATTTCCATTTTTCTTTGATCCATAAAAGTTTAAATGATTTGAAAAATAATAGGGGCCCCATTTTGTAAAACCATGGCCCTCATGATTATCTATGAGTCACTGTCAAGCAAGTTAAATTCCTCAAGGGAGTTATTATTGTTTTTTTTTTTAAATTTTAAGTGCGTTGTTTAAATAGTTAAAGTTTAATTTACAGTAGTTATCCCAATTAACCTTTTCGGTGCGCAATGCTTGTAGTTTTTCTGTGCCTGCAGCGCGCCTAACTTTCAAATGCGGTAACATTCGGGTGAGTTAATTCGTCTCGAGCACCTTGGGCCACGTAAAATTTTGGCGAGTATACTCGTCCAGAGCACCGAAAAGGTTAAATAAAAACTAAAATAATGAAGGGAAACAGCTTAGATAATAGTGATTTTTAACTTTTAGTTCCTTAAAAAACTGCTTAAAAAATATTCTACAACTTTGCAAAGGGTTTTTATTTAATATTCCAAGTACCATTTTTTTTTAAATTCAAAATTTATTTAATAATTACATTAAAATATCCCTACTTACCAGTATATATATTTTATAAATGAATTAACCTTTATTTTGTTTTAAGTAGTTACCATTTTTCCCATAGAAGTTATAAAATAAGTAAAAGCATAACTAAGTTACTTAATAAAATTAGTAAATTTTGTTCCATGTAATCGATTTTTTTATCTATTATGATTAAGAAGTTATCAAAGGCAATTGTAAAATTTCGGACATTATTTTCAGGACAATAAGAATCTAAACGCAATATGTTTACCGTTTTTAGCAAAAACTGTTTAAAACATAATAAACCTTATTACCTTATATCAGGGGTGTCAAACATGCATTTCTGTTTTATTGTTTTCCACAGAATATAATTACAATATACAATCAGAATTTTCGGTTTGATGTCGACAACAGAAAAGCTTGCGAAAGGTAAATAGTAATGAGTGTTTAGAGAAGTATAAAGAAGTTAGTTTAGCTCTTTACAAACTGAAAGAGTTTGATCCAAAAGTCGATTCCATAAGAGGTTGCTTTAGGAAGTAACGAAAATAATTAAAAATTTAAGAAAATGTCTCAAAGTTACTGTCAAAGAATTCCTCATGAGGTAACGATTAAGTTTGAGACGTTATTTATTCATGTTAACGACGTGTTGTCCATTCTAGACCATCAATTATTTTAAGAATACCAATTGAAGACCTTGGTGCAAGAAAGGGATATGTGTAAAAAAGTAAAAAAATAAGACTTGTACAGAAATGGATTTTAAAAATTTGCGCTTTTCATATGGTGCAAATGTGGGATAAGTAGGGTTTAGAAAAATAATTTCTATAAGCCCTACTTATCCCACATTTGCACCATATAAAAAGCACTTATTTTAAAACCCATTTCTGTACAAGTTTTTTTTTTTACATTTTTGCACCAAGGTCTTCTATTGGTATACAAAAATTAAATTTTTTTTTTTTGCAAAATTCATTGGTACAGATACATTTTTCGGCTTTACTTTAGGTACACACGTCTCTAGATGATCCTGAAAATTACAGTTTGTTAAAAAAGCAAAAGTTCTAATGTCTAATCGAAGACAAGTAATATTAAATAAGAGAATTAGAAAAATATGTACATGAATTATTGCTCTGGTAACATAAGTGCTATGAAGGTTGTCTAACTTACTTCATCTGCTAAGGTAAGTTACTTCTAATTAAGTATTAATAATAGAAAAATGAAATCGTTTTGTGCATACATAAATGCATAGCTCTTGTCGTAACTTTAAACAAAATGTGTTTAAAGGAGCATGAAACAGTAAAAAGTTCTAAAATAAATACCGCATATTTTTTCGTACCTTAAGACTAACCAACCTTTTTACTTAATGAATTTAACTTTGAATTTGGGTGCGTCTTCGTTCCGAAGGTATAGTTTGTTCATAGGCGACGAGAGCTCAGAATACGCAGTGGTAATGAATAAGTTTTAAAACCAAATAATTAATTTAAAAATTGATTACGTTAAATGATCAAGTATTAATTATTATAACTACATTACATAGATGTAAAACAGTTGGAAAAAAAAGAGACGCTGCGGACAGGATTCGAACCTGTGCGGGTAGAACCCAATGGATTTCAAGTCCATCTCCTTAACCACTCGGACACCGCAGCTCCGTATTGAGTGCTGTGTAAACTTTAGTATTAAAATGTGTACCATTATTGATGTTTAATACAATCATTTTTATGTTTTAAATAACATCAATAAATTAAGAAATCTTCTTTTATTGAAGACTATACTAAAAAAAAATATGTATTAACTTTCCTTAATTTTTCTTTTATCTAAACCACGTGTAATTAAAATAATTAGATTTAAGTGTTAAATTGTTTTTAAAATATAATTTCTGTGGAAAAAATCTTATTTATGCAAAACACAGAAATAAAAAAATCTTTAGTGCATGTATCAGATTATGTTAAGCAGAAAATGAATAGAAAAAGTATCATATACGTTGTAATCCAGATATGGTAACATACATTTCTTCAAGAGAAAACGTTACAATGTATGTATATACAAATGAAGAAAAGAACTCGCCCTTGCCAAATTCTGAAGTAAGAAATTATGAATTCACGTTCCTAATATGTAAATAGATTTAGTTCTTATTAGTTCTAATTTTATAAATGAAAAATATTAATAAAACGTTAACTATTTCTAGTTTATATTCTCTTCAAGGGTAATTTTAAACAGCTATAAAAATAATCCGAATATTTCTAAATTTGGTATTCATTTATGAAAATGTGTTTTAAGTTATGTCAGTATAACATTATTTTCAATGCGGGGATAGTCTCGACGAACGTCAAAATTGTAATTTATTTCACTAAAGATATTCTAAAATGGTTTAATTACAAAAATTCCGCCTCATTTGTGTGTTAAATACCGTAAATTAAGAAAATGACCGCCTCTCGGGACAATAATTGTAAAAGAGAATGACCTAATAACTAGAAATTATTCACAAAATGTTGTATAAAATATATCATGCTTGTTCATTCATTTGAAGTATTCTGTAATAACATTTTTTGGATTTGCAGAATCATCTGTCTTTGTGTAGAAACACGTAAAATATAAACATTACTTGATTAATGAATTATATGTTTTAATAAAGCGATTATGAGGGTCTCGGAAACCGTGGGTGTCCAACTTTTTGGATCTTCTGGGCCGCATTGCCCAACATGAATTTGTCAGAGGCTACATATTAAATTTAATATTTGTTCATGACTACAGTGTAACCCATATAACCAAAAAGTATGATAAAACAATGTTTATTTTTTAAACAAAAATATGAACATAACTTTTTTAAAGTGAAGACCGAGCCTGTTTTTTCGATACTAAATGCACCTATTCTGGCTCGGTGGAAATGACGTAGTTGTTTAATACTTGCAAACAGGGTTGAGCAGATTTAAATCAATTGATTTAAATCAAGTGATTTTTTTTTTAAATTATCAATTTAAATCACAGATTATATGAGTAGATACAGTATAATATTTATAATAAAACAAAATTGTATTACTATTAGTAATTAAATACACGAAATGGTGAATAAACCATATCAATTTGCTCTTGTAAAGTAATATTCATTGTGGAAATGCAATAATTCAAAAAATAAATGACAAGTTTTTGACGTTAGCGAAGTGAACAGTCAGTTTTTTCAATTTCCACGGCACTCTATTGCTCAATAACGATTTGAAGAAAAATGTAGAATATCTCGAAAAGTATGAGTTTTGGGTATAGGACATACTTAACAAAATATAAAGCTCTTTTAAAGACGAATTCGATGACATAAAAAAAAATACAGGGGTTTGCATTTGAAAAAATCTAGTTACGAGCTTTTGAAGATCATGTTGCCACCTATTTATAAACACCCCTGTATGTGTAATTCAAATTTTTTCATATCGAGCGAGCAGAGAATTTTTTTCTGCATGTCCATACCAAATTACAACTCTGGACTTCAAAATAACTTTAGGAGAATTTTTTAAATAAAGACTTAAAGCCTTGAATAATTTAGAATTTTTTTTTTACAACGCCGTATAAAAACCTGTAGTATTTTATATTAATGCAAAGCTAATATTAAGGCGGTCAAAAATATTAAATAAATTGGGTGTTGTATTTGAAATATAAAAGTTGCTATTAGTTCCAGAAAGGTATATTTGAAAATATTTTTATTGTGTTGTTTAGAAAAAACTGTATAAAATAGCATTTATTTGAATCAACTTCATATCTCAAACCGTTTAGCCACAATCGACCGATCCCGCACTAATGACTCAACCTGTATATAATTAATTAAACATCACCATTTAGCACTGATTTTTTAAAAATTCTTAATCATTATATTTCATTTTTCATTTTGACAACAATTCACCAATGAATTAAATATATTGGTTATTAAATATATTAGCACAAAACAAAAATAGCATGTGAATATGTCGCTAAATTTGATAATATGGTACATTTGATTTAAATCAATAAAATCTGATTTAAATCAAAAAAATCTGATTTAAATCAAATAAATCGATTTTTTTGATTTTTTAAAAAAAATCATGATTTTTATCCACCCTGCTTGCAAACATCACTTGTTTACGAAATCATGGCAAACTTTGATTTTTTTACAAAACTAGTCATATTTCGGTTATTTTGTGCAACAAATAAGTAAAACTATATATTTTTGAAAACCTAAAAAAAAATTCTTTTATATAAAGTCATTGTCAACTAGGGTTTCCATTTAAAAATATATAAGTTGACTTCATATCTCAAAAGTCCAGGTTGCTAAAAAAAAATGTTTATTTTGTTTTTAAATTAAGCATAAAAGTCTGTATAAAAAACCTAAATAACATTTTGTTCTATTTTAATAAATAAAGAAGTTATAATAAATTTTTAAAAACGAAGAAATTTCATTTTTCGTCTTTAGTGCAAATATGGAAAGCGATATAAAAATCTGATTACATGGTCATTCTTTTCTCAAAAAAATAGCCCAAGAGACCAATATCAGATTTTCTAACTATTACGGTAACCGAGATACCCCGAAAAACATTCGAATTTGGTCCACCCTGTGTAATAAAAGTTTATTAAACACTCAAGTTTCGGATTTTTTCCCGCGATTCGCGACTACAAAAAGTTAATAATTTCCACTACTTTTGTCCCGGGACAGAGCTGGGATAGAAACCCCCAGTCAATGCCTTACTTACGTTTACTTAGCGATAGGGACATCTCTTACATCGGTTAATGAAGCAAATAATTACGCTAATTGGATTTTACCCAGTGAGCCAGTCATTAATAATTATATTAGCTGACTTTATAGTGATTTTAAGCCAGACATGAGTAAACTCTCATAATATAACTGCAACTGTGTTTGTGTCACATGATGTTCAGATATAGTGGAAATTAAATAACATTTTAAAATACAATACAAACATTAAAACTTTAAATTCAATAAACGTACTTGTTGTTATGCCACTTTTGCGGAAGCACGAAGGTGTAAACAGTTTTACTAACCTACAAATTAAAATGCGAAAACAATTCATGGAAATAATAATGCCTGTTAAATTCAACTCAAAGCTCACAGATTATTGTTTTAAGTGTAGAAATTGGCCATTTCAATCCGGAGAAGCAATTTCATGCTCTTACCTTGCTAATTTTTAGAAATCGATACGTAAAAGATAAAATTGCAATTATTATAATTAAATGAATTTATTTGTTCTTATCTTGAAAGGCAAAACTCATTTGAAGTCTTATCGCGATTAATTTAAACTTAAACCTTAGATCCACTCTCTCGACAATAGATTTTTACATGTGTATCGTGTATTGCAAGAAAAAGTATTCAATCGTATATCTCGATTAACACAATTTGAACTGTTTCATATCTAAAAAACGATGGTAAAAGTAAACTTATTGATAAATTAAGTTGTGTGCTGTAATTTAAACAAAATTGGTTTGATATCAACAGTTTTAGGTCAAATGTTCGTTACTTATGCTAACGCTGGTTTATTCAAAAATGATGTAATTAAAATCAGGCCAAATTTTGGACATATGATATGTCTTAAAAACACTTTAATTTAACTTCCGGTTTTGCCGGCAAAGATCCCAACTTTGTTTTTTCAAATGGAACAACCCGTATCTATATTTTGACCGAAATTTATTTTTTTGTTGGGTATGCCGTGACTTGCACAAATTGAATTTTGTTAGGCAACAAGTGTCCGAAAAAAGTTTTCGAAAATTTGATTTTCATTTGATTTACTTTATCAGCTTTAAAGGTTATGCAATCGTTTTTTTTGACAAAAATTTAATTTTTGAAAAGAAATGATATTAGCTCATGCGGTTATTTGTTTAGAACATTTTCTAACGAATCCATCAATACGTTGTATTTTTGTTAAGAGTTTGTCAAAATAACTTAAAATTATTATAAGATTTACATATTAAGAGATTATCTTTAAATCGCAGTAAACAACAAAACAAATTATCTTTATTTTATGTACAGCAACTATCCAAAAATAATAGTATTGATGGTTTTGTTAGAAAATGTTCTATACAAGGTGGCAATAATCTACATGTGTTCTTTGGGTATCTTTGTTACATAGTCGGTTAACAGCAAAGTTGTGCAGAATTTTGAGACGGGTTTAATGCCATTTTGACATTGACCTACCCATTCAACTTTTTAGAATATTTGGAAAAACTAAAAAGATTTTTTCAGTGGTAAATAATTCGGAGCCGCATGAAAAGTTGGAATATTCAAATATAGAATGTTCAAATCTGGAAAATGCACCGGTAGAACATTTAAATCTTGAATCGTTCAACGTTGTAATCACTCAACGCAGGAATCATGCAACGATGGAACCACGCAACACGGGAATCGTTCATCGCTGGAAAGCTCAAATCTGGAATCCAGAAATTAAGAATTTTTGCTGCCCTCTATATTACAATAGCCAAATTATAATATAATTACAGAACACTTCGTTTTATATTTTGTCTTAACTATTGTACAGTGGAAGATAAAAACATCGTGTTAATGGTAATTCAAGGGCTACAAATTGGTGCAAAGTTGCGTAATTATAATGTTTAGTCAATTTCAAAAAGAAAGTAAAAGAAGTGATTCATTTTAAATAAACGTATACAGGGTGATTCAGTCTGACTGTCGCACCCCTATAACTTTGTTATTTTAGAGGAAACCCCCATAAACCTTATATTTTTGTAAATGTGAAAAATTCTCTATCGAATAAAGTTCAAATGTTTTTTCTACGATGAAATATGTCAGACTGGCGATAGGCAATTTTTTTTTATGAAATTACATGGTATATATTTTTTATATTGAATCTGATGGAGAATTAAAATCCGATAATACATAAAAAAAACAAAAAAATTCTGAGAAAAATGAGTTAAAAAGCTATTTATTATTGCACTTTGCAACATGTTCCTGGCAAAATATGCGCGTTTCATGGCCAACGTGATCGCAAAAATGAACTTTATTTTCCCGTTTTTTTTCCTATTTCTTCGCTGTAAATCATTAATGGCACGTAGACCTTTGCAAAACATTTATTTTTGACGTCTTTTATGTAATAACTTTGGTCAGATTTTAGCGACATATCGTGACCCTCCCTTGTAAGAGCCAAAATCATTTCGTGTTAAGCGTTTTTTATTTCGTGTTAAAAGAAAATAGATGTATGAAATTACATAGCATTGCGTCGGGACCCGAATATTATTTTACGTTTACCGATCAATCGCTTGGCATTTGCCGAGTACGGACGTGTCGCGTGCTCTTCATAAGTGTACAAGTGCAATTAATCAAATATATGTGGACAAAACAGTGGCATATAAAAATCAACGAAGAAAAATCTGTTCACGTTAATTTCACCAACAAAAGAATAAACTACCTACCAGTATATCTAAATAATAATATAATCCCTTGTAAAAAGACTGCTAAATATCTTAGCCTAAACTTAGACGTCAAGTTAAAATGGAAGGAACGCGTCAAAAAGAAAACGGAACAGCTTAAGATAAAGTATAGAGATATGTATTGGCTGATAGGAAGAAATTCCCAGCTTTCTATCCAAAACAAACTGCTTCTATACAAACAGGTGCTCAAGCCTGTTTGGACATATGGCCTTCAATTATGGGGCTGTACCAAAAAAGCAACTACAACTGTCTTCAAATATTCCAAAACCGCGTATTAAGAAGCATAGTAAATGCCCCTTGGTATGTTCGGAACAGCGACTTACACCGGGAACTCCAGGTAGAATCTGTCCAGGAAGAAATTTAAAAAGCTGCCAAAAGCCATGAGGAGAGGCTCCACAGACATTCCAACATTGAAGTGCTCCAACTTCTCGATAATCAACAACTAGTGCGTAGGCTCAAACGGATTAAACGTTTGAACTTGTGTAGACTTAAAGTGTACAAAAGCAGAGTACAGTGCTATGTAGCCACAGTAGTGTAGTGTAGATTGTAATAGTGACTAGGATGGACCTGGCGACATCAGTGTTGCCACCTTTTGAAAATTGCTGACCCGGACATTTGTGCATAACGCGGGTTGTGAGGAAGTGAGGAGCTTTTTTTTTTTTTTAGCTTATAGCCTCTCTTTTTTAGTGCGACGCGGCCGTTGCGACGGAATGTATTCCATACTTGAGGTCGCGCGCCGCCAAAATGCTACCCCTGGTATACATATGATACATTATTTCATTATTAAGTAATACAAAAATCACATCTGGCAATTTCTACGAAAACCGGACAAATTAATAATTAATCCGGACCGTGAATCTAAAAACCGGCTTGTCCGGGTGAAAACCGGCCTGGTGGCAACACTGGGCGACATCCAGAATCAAACACAAACGTAGTAAATTAGGTTAAAGTTAAAATGTTTATTAATCTATTGGATTAGGTGCATTGCAAATTTTAAATAATAATAAAAAAAAAAAAACGTTTACCGATGTTTCATTGTAAGCTTTCGCGTTAAACGGTTTTTACTTTATAAACAAAAATGGACAGACCACTAAGGGAAAATGGAGGCGAATTGCTTACCAAAAATCTGTTATGAGTAATAGTGTACTAATTTGGAAGATAAACATAGGACGTTCAAAAATAATGTAATTAAAGATATGGTAGTCGTACAAATAAAAAAATCTTGCAACAGATCTTTGCGTGAATAAAATTGAAAGTATCAACACTTTTTTTCTATTAAATTACTTGCGCTAAGTTTTTGCAGCTGTAATTAATAAATAATTTGATGAATCACTCAACCCACACATCTGTTAATGTAGGAAGCTTTTTATTTTTTGTTTAACGTAAATCGAAACTTATTATTTTTAACGAACTAACATAGTCGTAAGATATTGGTAATTAAAATCCAGGCAATTAAATATATTTTTAGAAATTCAGAACTAATTTTGAAAACCTTTTCAAAAATATTACAGCTGTGTATTTACGAATAACGAGTGTTTTATCAGTCTTCAAATTATTATATTATTTTGGCCAAGTAATTTCTACTATACGGGTGACAATAATCTACATGTGTCGTATGGGTAACTTTGTTATTGTAAGAGTTACATAGTCGGTTAAATTAGCAAAGTTGGGCAGAATTTCAATTTGACCTACATCCTTAACATTTTTAAATATTTTGAAAAAACTAAAAACAGACGATTTTGTCAACGGTAAATACTTCCGTAGCCACCTACGTTAAAATCAAAATGTGAACTGATTCTTGTAGATATTTTTAAGTAGAATAAGAAAGAAATATTTAAAAAGTCATGGCACTTGATTTTTGAGATGTACCTAAACCAAATTTGACTTTTCTTAAATGGCAGCCACAGTTGGCTATGGGTTCATTAAAAAGAGTTTTTTTTGTCGTCTCATTGTTATATGGGTTGTTAGGTTTATCTTTAAAAGCCATAGCAATATTATTGTATTTATTAGGTTTTATAAAGAAATTTTAATAAAAATATCAAGTTATCGGTATTGTTAACATCATCAGAAATGCCTTATTTAAAATACCACATGAGCCACTATCGTTTCGTTTAAAAAAATTGACTTTTTGTCCAAAAATTATTTGAGGTTATAAAATATAAATAAAATGGTGCAATTGTATTCAAAATTGCTTCCTATTTCCAAAAATGTAAAAAATACAGGGTGTTCCATTTGAAATAACAAAGTTAGGATCATTTGCGACGAAACCGGAAGTGAAACAAAAGTGTACACATGTTCAAATAATCGGGTTTTTCACACATATCATATGTCTAAAATTTCATTTAATTAAATACGAAACTAATGAAAAGAAAGGGGGTGAGCCTGATTTCAGTTACACCCAGTATGTTAATACATTAGGCCCTCGGACTTCGACGATCACAATTAATTATTTCCACGCGACGCGACGTTTCGAGTTTCAAGTTGTTCGACTTTCGAGATAAATTTCTACATAATATCAATCAATTAATAATAATAGTAGTAGGAGGGATATTACTTAATGGATATTTTTAAGGATGATACAAACCTCAACCAAAGAATTAAAAAAAACGCCCTAAAAAAAGCTTACAAAACAGATTCTTGTTCGAATTTCGAGTTTTTGGTCGAGTTTAAAAACCAGATTTTTCTCGAATTTTTTGGTTTGAGTTTTAAGTTGTGTGAATATCAAATCCCGTTATAAGTTCGAGGGTTCACTGTATTAATTGTTGTTTTGTGCAATCGGGACTTAATATCGCAGTTTTTCTGCCTTAGGTCACATAAAAATCTGACCGCTGCCCAAAAATGTCAGGTCATTGTCAGATTTCGAGTCTTATAACATTGGTAGGTGTTCAGCCTTAATCTATATACATTTTACATCCAAATCAGGTATTGTAAAATGTTAAATGAAGCTTACACGAATAATTATTTTGTGTAATAATTTAATGATATCTATATTAGGAAAGTTTTATTGCCTAGGGCCTAGGCTAATGTTTGCAACGGTAAATATATTTTTTCAAGATAATCTCTTATATTTGCTTGCTACGCTGATGTTCATAATTTTTGGAATGTCACAGTTGTTGATTAATATTTCTTGATTTTCTTTGACAAGATGACAAGCATTCTTTTCTGTTTTTTTTAAAGAATTAGTTAAAACAAAAAGTAATAAAATGAAGCTAAAAATTAAGATATTAGTTTTATTAAATTTTAAATATTACATAGCTATTATTTATGACTTACAATAAGTCTGAACTGAATTTAAAATAATATGCACGTTACCACATTTGCATATTTCTGAAAGGAACATATCAATATAAATGTAGCAGTTATTACATAAGTTAACAAAAAAATGTTTAGAAATTGTGTATGTTGATATAATATGTAAGTATGTTATACCAAAAATTTATTTTTATCTTAATTAATAGAACGCTACATGAATTTGGGTATATTATTGGCAAATAATGTGTAAAAAGCCGTATATTTTTGTAAATCGCTCACAATTGTTTGCAAGTTTTTATAAGTGTGGAGATGGTGAAAGTAAATATTTTTCCAAATTTCATAATCTACATTTTTTCTTGGTTCTGGTAGAGAAATCGGATCAGGAACAATTAATATTTTATTGCAAGAATTTTTTTCGAAAATAATGAAATGTTAAAAGTTTGTTTGTTGTAGTTGAATCATAACAGCTATTTGGCAAAATTTCTTAGAATTTTGGATTAAAAAAAGAAGTAATCTCCGGAAAGTCAACATCGAGTAAATGTATTATGTGTGGATGCAAATTATTATTATTATCTTTTCAAATATTGTAAAACGAATGTCGTGTGTTGTTTTTTTCTTTCCATGGACTACCCTACAATTTATTTTCTATAAACTGATAAAATATTGTAGATATTTGTAAATTTCGTATTTTTTAAATAAATATGTCAACCATTATACCAGCCAAGACGAATTATTCGATAGCTTTGTTATTGGTAATTTATTTTTTAAAGTTTTAAATAAAATTTGTTTGTGGTCCAAATTCGATGGAATTACATGGGTATCTCGCTTTAATAGTCAAGATAGAGAAACGGTTAAATTACCGAAAATGTGCAGTTGTTTGAGACAAACTCAGGACAGTTCTTAAATATATTCTATCATTTCTAGTTTTTCCAGTTTTTGTTTTGTTTTCACAACCTACTTTTGTTTTTTATGTTTAAAAAAATTACAACCCTTTGTAACTTGCGTATTATTGAAAATAAATACATCATATATACCGGGTGTAAATGAAGTGTGGTACACCCCCTTTTTTTTCTTTAGTTTTGATTTTAGATAAATGAAAATTTAGGCATATGATATGTGCAAAAAACCGGGCTTTTTGAGCCGTTGCACACAATTGTTTCACTTCCGGTTTAGCCGGAAATTACCCCAACTTTGTTATTTTAAATGGAACACCCTGTATATTTTCACATTTTTGGAAAGAGGAAGCGATTTTGAATACAAATACACTATTTTGGTTAATTTTTATAACCGCAAATTTTTTTTTAAACAAAATTTAGTTTTATATTAAGGGTGCCATGACCTGCACAAATTGATTTTAATTATGTCAACAATTGTCCAAAAAACGTTTTTGTAAATTTTAAATGACATTTAGGTTACTTTAATCGACTTTGAAGGTTGCGGAATCGGTTTTTTTTGGGCAAAAAGTCAATTTTTTTAAATGGAACCATGCTGGTACTAGCGGTTATTTAAATGGAGCATTTTCTAACGAATCCATCGATACCAATAACTTGTATTTTTATTAAGAGTCTACTTTAAAAATTTCAAATTATTGTGAAAATTTATTAAGAGATCCTTTTAATGGCAGTAATCTAATTATGTTAAAATGATTACCAACATTTTTGGACTTTTTAATTAAATGACGATAGTAGTTAAACATAAAACAACAATCATTTGTTTTGTTGTAGTTATGCACAGTGTACTGCGATTAACAGGACCTCTTAATAAATTTTTACAATAATTTGAAATTTTTGAAGCAGACTCATAATAAAAATACAAGTTATTGGTATCCATGGATTTGTTAGAAGATGCTCCATTTAAATAACCCCTAGTACCAGCATGGTTCTATTTAAAAAAATTGACTTTTTGTCAAAAAACCGATTCCGCAACCTTCAAAGCCGATTAAAGTAACCTAAATGTCATTTAAAATTTACAAAAACGTTTTTTGGACAATTGTTGACATAATAAAAATTAATTTGTGCAGGTCACGGCACCCTTAATATAAAACTAAATTTTGTTTTAAAACAATTTTGAGGTTATAAAAATTAACCAAAATAGTGCATTTGTATCCAAAATCGCTTCCTCTTTCCAAAAATGTAAAAATATACAGGGTGTTCCATTTAAAATAACAAAGTTGGGGTAATTTCCGGCGAAACCGGAAGTGGAACAAATGTGTGCAAAGGCTCAAAAAGCCCGGTTTTTTGCACATATCATATGTCTAAATTTTCATTTATCTAAAATCAAAACTAAAGAAAAAAAAGGGGGTGTACCACAGTTCATTTACACCCGGTATTTGGAATGGGAACAAAATAAGGAATTTAAATAGGTCATAGCCAACTATAGCTTCTATTTAAAAAAAGGGAAGTTTGTGTCATAACTTTTTAACTGCGAGCGTAAAAAAGTTTTTTTTAGTACTATCAAAATCTACATAAAATATCTAAAAATAATCTCCACAAACTTTTTCCATATTTAAAATAACAAGGAAGATATGACCAAAAAAACAGTTTTTCTCTACTAACTCAGAAACCAGAAATAATAGAATACTTTTAAAAAAGTTTCCAAGTTTTTCTCAAAAAACTGCACATTTTTGGTAATTTACCCGTTTTTCTATCTAGACTATTAGCGAGATACCCAGGTAATTCCATCGAATTTGGACCTGCTGTCTGCTTTTTAAAAATGTGATTTTAATTTACTATTAAACATTGCTGTAGTTTACATATTTATTTTATTAATTTGGAACAAGCTGTACTGCATAACCTAAAATTATTTTCAACTATTCATAGTGTTTTGTTTTTGCTCACCGATTCGTAATATTTTTTTTTAAATAGAAGATTGTATATTTTGTTATTATTAGATGTTGAGAAAATTTTTTTTTTGTACCTAAAATTAATATTTTTTGAGTTATTTAAGTTTTTATGAAAATATTGTCAGGAAAAGGACTTCAAAAAATATTGATAAGAACAGAAAATATTAATATTTCACAAAGTAGCAATGTCAGAACGAATCCCTTTAAAATGTCGTTCGATAATAGTGTCATGGTGATTGCTGACTAATTAAAATTTTAAAATATTACACAGGGCGTTTCTTAAGCTGGGTCCATTTGGCTAAACTTCAATAAGTCAATTTTTTTAAATGGAACCCCCATGATGTTTACATATCAAATAAGCAATTGTAAGCAAAAATTGAAAACATTTTTTATTTTTTTTTGTAAAAGCGCAAAAACAATTTTTTTATTTAAGATTTTGTTTCATAGAATAGTTGCTTTTAAATCATAGACCCATTTAACCAACTCTGTATGTCTTACCATTAACGAGATCGCCATGTTGTGCATGATAACCGGGACACCCTGTATACTTTGTTATCTAAAACTAGCTGGAGTTTAGTTTCGCCATTGTCTTATAAATCCTGAATAATGCTGTTAATTACATGAAGTAATGTACATTATAAAATAATAGTTTACATCCTTTTATTATTATTTCTAGTACCGTATGCAAAAACATGCCAAAGTTTAAATAAAATTAGTCTCTTCCGTCGTATTTTTCGGTTTAAAATATAGGGGTCCGTCGCCCTTCGCTGTTAAACGGTTGGGAATCACTGCTTTAGATCAGTGTTTCTTAAACTTTTTTCTTCACGACCCACTTTCAATCCAAAAAATTGTCGCGACCCAACAAAATTTTTATACTTTAAAATGATAATGTTAACAATTCATAACCATGGGGCTGAACCGAACCGTAACCGAAGCAGAAACCGAAACGAACCGGTACATTTTTCATTAATCGTGAACCGCAATCGAACCTTTTACTTAAAAAACAACAAAACCGCAAAATCAAACCGAACCGACTGGGGTGAACCGGTTTAAATCGCTATAACCGGTTCAATTTGGTTCAATAATGATTCTTAATGACGTTATATGTTTTTTATTTTCGTAATTTTGATTACATTTGGCCAAAAATATAAAAATTTCAAACAGTTGAATTGATGAAATATGCATCATAATCATGAATATTTTTGCATAATGTATACTTTTTAAATTTTTCTATTAAAAACAAAAAATGCAATAAAACCGGAACCAGAACTGAACCGTTGACGAATCATTATAAAAGAAAAAACTGTGGTTCACAACGTAAAACGAAAAATTAAAATTTATCGAACCGGAACTGAACCGGTATTTTTTTGCGGTTCGGGCCCCTGTTCACAATCTTTATTATTTTTAGAATTATAAACAACAGATATTGAATTTGCTATTAAATTTGTTTAGCAAATAAAACCCAAAATCTCATTACATAAAAAATTCCTTTAAAATGAATAAAATATTAATTTTCGGCTTGGTTAAATAAATAAAACCTTAATTATTAATTTCAATATAGTTGGCGACCCAAAATCAAATTCTCGCTACCCACTTCTGGGTCGCGACCCACAGTTTAAGAAACACTGCTTTAGTTAATATTAACTGTGAGAAAATATTTGGTAATTTTGTTGGAATAACAGCAAGAAAAAAGGATTTTTTAATGCATTTAATCATCTTTATTTCATCAATGATTATAGTTTCATATCAGAGTTTAATTTTTTAAATTATTTCTGGAGGTAAATAATGCATTTTGTGTTAAGCAAATCTTAAAGTCAATGAATTAATTTAATAAAAGTTTCTCTTTTTCCTAATTCGCTCAAGAAAATTATGCAGGCTTAATTTATGCTCCAAGGGTCCCGTTTTTTTTTCTAGTTTAATCCGGCCCTGCTCACGGACGATATCTGAAAATAGTAAAACTTGTTCAAAGGATCTCAAAACGTTTAAATCCGTCGAAATGGTAAATTTTTCTTTATACTACGAATGACGAAAGTAAAAAGATTGACTATCGGCTAAGGCCAGATTGACATAATTCATCGTAGATTAACTTATGTTCTTACGTACGTCATATAAAAAGTTTTGAGCAATTTACGACTTTTTTTCTCGTATGGTAGTGAGAAGAAAACTTAAACATTTGGCATATACGCGTACATGCGTTTATTAGGCATCTTGGATGATATTTTGTCAATTTTAATTTACATTATCCACATAAGTCGTACTAAAACGTTTGAAAGTGAATTTTAATTTATATTGAAATAAAAAAATGCGTTGAAAGTATAAGTAATGGTTTATTAATATACGGAAAAACGTTCATGTCGATAACAACGATAAAGCACTCAAATAGACTGAACTGTTTATATTTTATAATGAAATGAAACTCAATAGATCTAGAAAGTATACAACTTCCTACATTTGTTACAACTAGCAACTGGTTGTCCACTTTAATAGAATATTTTAATGCGGACAGATTAGTCGAAACCCCAGTTGTAAAAGTGGAAGGGATAGTTAGAGATTTGTCACCAGACTATCCGTCCCATACCCAACGGCTATATCACCCATCCCACTATCATTACCACCGAGCTCGTTCAAGAAAATGTGTCCGTGCTCACGACTAACTCTCACAACACGTTCGCACGCAGCTCCGGGGCACCACAAACAGCTGCAACAAACAAGTGCGCGCGCTTAAACAATCGCCAATAATTTATTTAATAACAATCGACTGTCGCGTACCAATTCTTCATGGAATGTGACAAATTACACCTTTGAACTTTAACTTAATCGGTTTAAGGACTTGTGATACAATTAGTGACGATTACAGTAGTGAGTTAGAAGATATCCCGTGAGTTAATAGGTGGCTAATTTCTTTTAAGCGATTTGAAGAAAGTGGAACAAAAAAAGCAAAAACAACCTGAACTTATTCGTTAATTCTGCAAAAAAGAGTTGCTGCTCCTTATTAGTAGCGAGCAATTTCTTCTAACTGCAGTTCTATTCGACGTGCAACGTAAATAATTATAATAATTAAATACAAAATCTAGTGCGCTCTGTTTTAATAGTAAGTAATGACGTTAGGCGTCAAGTTGACGTAGGTCTTGTTAAGATTAATTCAAATCGTTTTGTTTACGTTTAATGTGTAATTTGTAAGTGTAATCAGTATCAATTAATTGAAGAGGTAATAAAGTTGTGTGTGAACTGGGCGAGGATAAATCATGCTGGTAGCAACTCCGTATATTAGTTTTGAAGGGGTGAGGACTAGTGATGGGCCGCCTAGGGTGATTTCCGAAATACGGAAATCTTCTCCGGTGCATCCCAAGGAACAAATTCGTCCAAGAATTAGTGGTAAGTTTTATTTATGTACGTAATCGTATAAAATAATATACTTAAAAACGTCAGGGAATACTGCTATAAAAGCCTAAATATTAGTTTTAAGTAATAAGTTTTTGGTAAAATGTTGGCTACATTTTGTCGTCCTTCAATTTTTTTTTCGATCACGTGATTCTGATTTTTTACAACATAATTGTTGGACTTTTTTTAATCTTTTCGAGGGTATTGTGTTTTTTTTTAGTGCTAGGTATATCAGATATTTTTTTAGAAACGTTGGGTAAGAGTTAAAATTAAATTGATTCAAAAAGGCAATAAATAAGTCTTACAAAAACACAATCAGTCAAGATTAAATCGTGTCAGCTGTAATACATATTGAGAAAAAATGGTTAAGTAGCATTTTTATACCAGCAACGCTATTAAAATAAAAATAACACATATTTTATAGCAATTATCGAAACCTCAAAATTAAACCAAACTTTCAGAAAATAAATGGTTATTCAGAAACAATCTGGTTATTTATAATTTATAAATATAGTTACAGAACAAATTTATCTACTATTAACTTATTAACAAAACTATTTGACTTTATTATTAAAAATCTACAGTAGCTGTACGCAAAAAAATAAATTTTGTTTTATTCTAGTTAAGCACACCGTACTACGATTAACAAGATATCTTGATAAGAATGTTTGCAGCAGTCTTCCAATAAAAAATTTAGTTATTGGTGGATTCGTTAGAAACGCTGTGAGTAAATAACTTCATGAGCCACTGCAGTTCCATTTAAAAAAGTTGACTTTTTTGTCAAAAACCGATTTCGCGATATTTAAAGCTGATTAAAGTTAACAAAATGTCAATTAAAATGAACAATATGTACATTTACTTGTTGACACAATAAATTTAAATTCATGCAGCCCACGGCACACTTAGTATTAAAAAATCGTTCGATAATATATTTAAGGGCTTAAAAATAATGTAATTGTATTAAAAATTGCTTTCTCTTTCCATACATCGCAAATATACAGGGTGGTCCAAATTTTCAAAAATATTCTATCATTTCCGGTTTTCGAGTTATCGAATGAAAAGTGTTTTTTTGTCATTAATATATATTAATATAATGTGTCATATCTCCGTTATTATTGTAAATGTCGAAAATATTTATTAAGACTATTTTTAGATAATTTTATGTTTAATTTGATTATACTACAAAAAAAAATTTTACGCTCGCCGTTAAAAAGTTATGACACAAACTTACCTTTTTTTTAAATAGGAGCAATAGTTGGCTATGACCTATTTAAATTCCTCATTTTTTTCTCATTCCAAATACAGGGTTCTCGTTTTTCGAGGGCCACTATGGGGATCTCGTAAACGGTAAGAGTTACGACTTCGGTTAAATTGGGGCAAAGTTGTATATTCAGGTGCTTAATAATTTGAAGCAAACAGAACTTATCTAGCTCTTTTAGTTTTTGAGATATTGGGAAAAAAGTAAAAAAGTGGACTTTTGTTTTTCGCCCGCAATTTTTTCATTTGATGTCGAATTTTATTTCTGTAAAAACTTTTTTAAGGCCACTTTTTGCAAGGAATCAGAATCCCCAATTAAACTTTCCGTGCAACGTTTCGTTTTTTTAAAACCATCATCAGGTCAATTTTTTCTTATGGACACTATATCTGATTTTAACGCTAATTTGTAGAGAATTTTATTCTGAATTCGAAAATGTATAACACTTGGCACTTTTTTGAAAGAATTCTTGTTAAAAATGGCAAAAACAAATATTTTATTTAAAACAAATCCTAATCGGCATGGTAAATAATTGTCTGATTGTTAGTCCCTTTTTCCTTGGAAGCACATAAGTAAACCGAATGAAATTACTATTAAAGGGATTTAATTAAAAAAATAGATAATAATAAATATGTTAGGAATGCATTAACATTGTTCACTTATTAGCAAATATTTTAAGAATATTTTCTTTGGTTAAGTAATAAATTTCTCTAAAATGTGTATTTAATCCTTATTTGGCATACAATTATTTGTAACAAAAAATAACGAGTTATGCCTTTTATCTGCGTTAATGACTTCTAATAAGCAAAAAGCGTAAACAGATTTCTGGACGTTTTTTGTAAACTATTATGAACACTTATATTATTTGATTGCGAACATTTTGTTACAAATAATTGTATGCCAAATAAGGATTAAATACACATTTTAGAGAAATTTTTCACTTAACCAAGAAAATATTCTAAAACTATTTGCTAATAAGTGAACAATGTTAATGCATTCCCAACATATTTATTATTATCTATTTTTTTAATTAAATCCCTTTAATAGTAATTTCATTCGGTTTACTTATGTGCTTCCAAGACAATTATTTACCATGCCGATTAGGATTTGTTTTAAATAACATATTTGTTTTTGCCATTTTTAACAATTGTTTCAAAAATGTGCCAAAAGTTATACATTTTCGAATTAAGAATAAAATTCTCTACAAATTAGCGTTAAAATCAGATATAGCGTCCATAAGAAAAAATTGGCCTGATGATGGTTTTAAAAAAACGAAACGTCGCACGGAAAATATAATTGGGGATTCTGATTCCTTGCAAAAAGTGGCCATGAAAAAGTTTTTACAGAAATAAAATTCGACAGCAAATGAAAAAGTTATGGGCAAAAAACAAAAATACAATTTTTTACTTTTTTCCCTATATCTCAAAAACTAAAAGAGCTAGATAAGTTCTGTTTGCTTCAAATTATTAAGCACCTGAATATACAACTTTGCCCCAATTTAACCGAAGTCGTAACTCTTACCGTTTACGAGATCCCCATAGTGGCCCTCGAAAAACGAGAACCCTGTATATAAGGGTTGATGTATTTATTTTTAACAATACGCAAGTTATGAAGGTTTTTCAGTTTTTTTTTAAAGAAAATCATAGTAGGCTGTGAAAACAAAAAAAAACAGTTTTGAGTTTGCCTCAAAAAACTGCACATTTTTGGTAATCTAACCGTTTCTCTATCTTAAATATTAACCGAGATACCCATGCAATCCCATCGAATTTGGACCACCCTGTACAGGGTGTTTTATTTAAAATAGCCACTTTCGGTGAAATCAGAAATGATGTAAAAGTGTGCATATTTGCATATCATCGGGTTTTATGCATATATTACATGTTCAAAATTTCATTTGTTTAAATAAAAAATTAAGGGAAAAAACGAGTGTGAGCCTGGTGTCGTTTACACCTAGTATATAAAGTATTTGTGTAAATATAAACAGTTGCTTGTTGCTTGTATATAAAGTATTTCATTAGTAAATTATTCTGATATAAAAAGCTTTGGCACATTCGATTTTTGAGGTATTAGCTAAAGTTGATTTAAAAAAATTGTTATAACGTAGTTGGCCATGGGTTCATTTAAAAGATATTTGTTTAATTTCAAAAATGTAGTTATGGGTTTTCATATCTATTTTTATTAACTTCTCTTAGAACTTGCAAACTAAATTATTACTACATAGCATAAGGATGCCTTGGATTTGGACAAAAATGTCACGTTTTTTTTTGTTTAATATCTCATTATCAGAAACAATTGAAATATTCAAATTACCAGTAAAAATAATTTAATTGAACAATAACAAATAAAATGCTTTGTGGCTATTATTATTAACCTACGCAGATAATAGGTAATATGACCATCTATGAAGTCAATAATTAATTATAATAATGCTTTAAATGGCCACAATTTCTTTCAAAACACACTGACACCGTTTTACTATCTCACTTGTGCTTTTAAAAAAGTGTTATGTCTGATTTCTACTAAGTATAGCTGCTTTTTAGATCAACAACACTATGTGGCTTCTCTTTGTAAACTTTATTTTTAATTTAATAGTTCCCCATAGAAAGAAATCAAGAGGAGTTATGTCCGGAGACTTGGAGGGACCTCTTTACCTAGTTAGTTAGGAAATCTTTCTAATAAATGACATTTTTGTCCAAATCCAGGGAACCCTTTTACTATGTAGTAACATTTTCGTTTTTTTGCAAATTCTGAAAAAAATAATAAAAACAGATATGACAACCATACATTTTTAAAATAAAAAAATATATAAGGTATTTAATTAAACCACAGCTATTAAAAAAAACAAGTTTGCATTTTATCTTAAAAATCAAGTGGGTCATGACTTTTTAGATATTTCTTTCTACTTAAAAATATCTACAGGAAACAATTAATATTTTGACTTAAACATAGGTGACTATGGAATTATTTACCATTGTAAAAATCGTCTGTTTTAGTTTTTTTCAAAATATTTTAAAACGTTGAACTTTACTAATTTAATCGACTATGTAACTCGTGTAATAACAGAGTTACAACTTACAACAAGTGTAGATAATTGTCATCCTGTGCAGACATAACGTACAAAATATGATCATTAGTTAGTAAAATTGCATGTAATTTAAACCACTATGATCCTTGTTGCAGGTGCTTAACACAATACTCGTATAATTTAGGTTTGTAACTAAGTAATGTTTTTTTTATTGTTTAAAATTGTATAATCATGTTTTAGAATTAGTCGTAGCTTTAATTGGGTTCGCAAAATTGTTTCAAGTACTCAATTATTTTTTCTATGCAAAACAAATGCAAAATAAAAAGTTCTGCGATACTGTTCCTAGTCTTTTTCTTTCTTAAAATTGGCATATTGTTGGAAATATTCAGTTTAATGCTATGAACTGAGATTTATTCAATATCCGGTACCAAATCTAACTTTTAACAACACGAATGCTGATACAACTCAACGTACCAAGAATATCACTGAGCGGCATTTCTCAGAACAAGCAAAACTAGATTCGAAATTGCTATTTAATGTGTCTATGCTAATTAACTAATTGCAAATTTAGTACCTCCTGTAATAATTAAAATCTCCAATGTACACCCAATGCGATGATTTTTATAGCATGTGAAAGCATTAAAATTTTATTGCAGAATTCATGAAATGAATTAAATATGTAATTTTATTCATATTGTTATATAAGCATTACACGATTTTAAAGTAATAACGATTAAAATAAACTGTATAGGCACATTTTTTGTTTTTTTCTTAAATTGCGCTACTCCACAAACACTTTTAATTACATTGTTTGTGTTTCATATCGGCTTCTAAAACAAATAATTGTGATTATTGCACTGCCTGCTAATTAAATAGTTTTGTATCGTATGAATCAGTAATGTGGTAATCGTGCATTTCTGACAATTCCACGTTTTAATCTACATATTCATAAAAATACTTTAGTTTTGATAAAATACGGAATGCATTAATTTATGAATTTTCTTTCGTGATAAGAAATTTGTATAAATCGAATGAAAACATGTTCATTGTTTTTATGACTTAATGGTATGTTACATATACCGAGCGATACAGTTTGACTGTCGCACCCCTATAACTTTTTAATTATTGAAATTACCGCAACAACCCCAACAAACCTTATATTTTTGTAAACGGCGACAATTTCTCTATTTAGCGATGTGAATTTGTTATCTCTACGATGGCGTATGTCAAATCCGCGATAGGCAACTTTTTTTTTTTAAATTACATAGTATAAATTTTGTTGTTGATTCGGATAGGGAATTTAATTCTGAATCCGACCATGTACTAAAAAAGTATGCATACATAAGAACATTTTCGAGAAAAATCAGTTCAAAGTTTATTTATCAAATTATAGCAACCAGTCTATTTAACATAACAAAAAACGGTCACCTCTGTAAATGACAGTTTAAAGTTTATAACCTATACAGGGTGTGTAAAAATTGGTGGAAGCGCTATACGTGGCGATGTTCTTCGTAAAATTCTAAGTCGAAAATCTTAATACGAAAATGTTGTACCATGATTGCTGTGTCTGAAAGAGGTCCTCAAAGTTTTGACATTTAGTCCTTTAATAAGCGTTATTATTTAATATTTGCAAATGAAAAAGCTGCAGTTTGGAATAAAAATAAATTTCGAATAGTATTTTTTCCTAGATATTGTGTTCTTCCTTTCAAAAATTGGTGTTGAAAATATGTAAATCACTGATTTGAATGAAAATAATACATATGGCAACATTGTCATTAGCTGTCATCTCTGTTTTTCTCGTAATTATTTCTAGTTTGTGTTTTACGATACCCAAAAGTTTGCAGCTATGTTTACGAACTGAAGGCATTCAGTTCGAACAAAATTTGTAAATACCTAAGTAAAAATTTCTGATAAAAAACTGTCCAAACGCAAATCAATTTATGCAATGTTGCCAATTTTTTTTTCTTTAAATGGTTTCTGAGGCCATAGGAAGCATGGTACAACATTTTTGTATCAAGAATTTCGACTTAAAATTTTACGAAGAACATCGTCACGTGCAGCGCTTCCGCCAATTTATACACACCCTGTATATTGTCAATATTGTTAGTTGGTAATTGTCAAGTGAAAATGGAATTTTATACTAACCAGGAAAAGTTAGAAATGATTTTAATTCACGGAAAATGTGGAAGAAATAAACTTTGAACTGATTTTTCTCGAAAATTTTCTTATATGTATATGCATACTTTTTTATGACATAGTCGGATTCAGAATTAAATTCCCTATCCGAATCAACAAAAAAATGTATACTATGTTATTTAAAAAAAAAACAGTTGCCTATCGCGGATTTGACATACGTCATCGTAGAGATAACAAATGCACATCACTAAATAGAGAATTTGTCGCTGTTTCCAAAAATATAAGGTTTATTGGGGTAATTTCAATAATAATTTAAAAGTTATATGGGTGCGACAATTAGATTGAATCACCCGGTATAACAACGCACTGTGGTTTCTTAATATTTGTACGCCTTATTTAGTACACTTTTATTTGTTAAAAATACAAATACAATTGAGCTATATCCAAGGCCAACTGGTAATTATTTAAAGATAATTGTGGACAGCAGAACATGGGATTTAAAAATGTTTCGTTTGAAGTGTACAGCAATGATATTTTAACATATGCACAGAAACACTTTCTGCATATTTCCTGTCTTTTTTTCCCCGAAAAATATCGCCTAATGCTTTAATGTGTGTCCGAACAAAACTTCAGATTATTTTTAATTATTTCCCTTGCATCAAACGTGTTGAACTTAAATATACCTTACAACAATAAAAACAACGGATTTTTAAACAATATTTAAATATATATGTGTCATGGAATTTATAAAATTAATTGTGCTTGCTGTTCGAGTTAAAGAAAAAAACGTATATCATTAAAAGAACCCGTTATACAAAAGTTTAGACCAAATAGGCAAATATCAGCACTTGTAATCTACTACAAAACAAAGAAAATTTAAAACAGAGGGTCATTAGAGAATTCTTAGGAATTTTTGGACAAAGAAATACTTGCTTGAATCGATAGGGCACTTGTACTATAATTATAACACATATTGGAAAGACTTTACTAAAATGTAATTTTCACCTCCATTGAAAATGTTGTAAATGCGCAGGTGACAGTTTTTCTTTAATGCTTAATAAGACAGTGCATCATTAATAATTAGTTTTGAAAATAACATACACATTACACACACTACGTTCTATGAAGATACGATAAGATAAAAATTTAAAGTTATCGCATTTTAACACATATCGATTTATTTAATTTTTTTAGTTTAGATATCGCCTTTATCTTAAGTGATGCAAAGTTGTTTCAATCGGGACAAAGCTCTCATTATTTTTAAAAATAAATTATTATCGAAATCATTTGGCATAATTCAAACTATTCTTGAAAAACATGAACATTACTTTTTGCAGCAACGTTGACTATATTTTGTGTTTTTTTTTTCATGGCCCGTTTAAATATTACGTGGTAATATTATTTCATGTTAAGCCTCGTTCACACGGTGACACTAGCGTCGTGACACTAGATGCCGTGGCATCTAATGTCGTATAGTCGTCATTGACGTAAGCCTATCATGAGAATGACAATCTGACAGATGAAGTACCTTCATAGCCTACTTGAAAATATTACGTTGCCCTAATAATTAACAATAAAATCGCGATATCTCGGAAAATATCAATTTTAGGTAATAAACAGTATGAATATTTTCGAAAGAGAATTAAATTTTCTATAAGAATGAGTAAAAATATACAGGGTGTTGTATTTAAGAAAAATGAGTTATCGATGTTTAAAGTTGTACAAGTTTGGACAAGCGTAAAAAACGCCCTGTATAATATTTTTAAAATGTACGTTGTTCAAAGTGTTAGTTAGCTTATTGACAACATAAACTTAAAAAAAAAATTGCTTGCCATTTCAAAGTTCTTAAATGTTGAAAATTTTTAAAAGTGCTGTATAGCTCAAAATTTTCATAAAAATGTGATTTTAACGAAAACGGTTGACTTTAGCCCCATACCCTATACGTTTTTTGAAGTAAATTTAAAGAGGAATCCAAAAATATGAAAATATACAGGGTGTTCCATTTAAAATTATAAAGTTTAGGTCCGTTTCCGGTTGAACCGGAAGTCGTATCGCAACGTCAATATTTTTATCGAATCCGGAATATACGATAACGGTCAGATACCAAATTTCATTAAAATATTTTGAATAGTGTTCTAGATATTTGTTTGTTTCCATACTTTTGCGCATCCCTGTATGACTTTGACTTGTTTTTAAGTAATAAACCGCTCCTTTCCTTTTTGGGCTTATTTATTTAAAAAAATTGACATAATTTATCACATCCCGGGAAGAAGACCGATTTCTTCCCGGAATCCCGGGACAACCAAAAATGTAATATATATGAGAAACCCTAGATGGAGCTTAATCAGTGGTGATATGTAAATATGTTTACAGAATTTAAAAGAAACTAATAATTGGAAGTTATGCAAAAATCATTAGATTTTTCGATTTTCTAAATTAGCCGACAATCGATTTGAATGTTTTTTATTGGTTGCAACGAAATTTTGCAATATTAATTTCACCTACGAACAGCCGAAAGTTGTTGCAAGGTCAATTTTGATTAATAATATAACCGCTTAGATTTATTACTCAAATGATACGATTGGTGTCTGTCAATGAAAGTGAAAGTCGTGTTAGTGCACAATTTATTACTATTTTCTCGCAAATATTATAGTATTGGAAAGAAATTATTGAATAGTGTCGCATCTGAGATTACTGTTCTCTAATTAAAGAAGAATATTAATTGTACCAATATCAAAAAGTTTGTGCTAACATGAACCACACTTTTACTCTGGTGTTCGCAGATATGAATATGTATGTGCATACGTTATAATTATGTGTCTGTTATGTAAACGATATTTGATTTTGAAAGAGAATTTTAGGTAAAAAATACCAGACCACTAATAAAAGTTGTTTGTGTTTTAATATTTTGTTATACTCCAGAAAACGTGAGTTATGCAATTAGTTATATTTTTTTTAAATGCGCATTACAGCTGTTACTTTAGAAATGTATTGCTTAAGCTTGCCGGGTAAGAATGGTTTGTTGTGATAATTTTTCTCAATTTTTTTATACAGGGTGGTCCACTTTTTTGTAGCAGGGCCTTAACAGTCTATACAAAAACTCATTTTAAAGCGAATATTCCATATCAATAAGGGTCCACAAACGTTTCATTTTAAAGATACAGTGTTGAAATTTTCGATTTTCAGATTTTAAGCTTTTACTGCAACATATAAATTACAATCTATGTATCTATATTGTGAATAAGTTTTTCATCTACCAGACATAGTATTGCTTTTTTACGTTCTGCCTATATCACGAATTCGGCAAAAAATTGCTTATTTTACGAACTGGGCAAGTTCACTGATTCGGCGTAAGATAGGTGTCTGAGCTAAATTGTTGCTATTTATTTCATAGTTTTTTTTTTTTTTTAAATCGAGCAAAGGAACACATTTACCAATATACTTTAGCATGGAACGTTACTGCGGCCCCAAAGAGCCTTTTAATACAGTGTTTTATTTTGCAGTAAAACAAAAAAAGTCATAAGAATATTTTCCATGACAACAGTGAACAAGTTATTTGTTTTTTAAGCGTTTAGTAATACTGCGTAAAGAACATATATTTTTGTGACTCGAATTATCAAAATAAAAATGACTATTGGTTAGAGAAAAATATACCTAGTTATTTTATTATGCCTAAGACAAGCATACTTACAAAATAATGATTTTTCGTCGAAAAATAATAAAACAATTAGACAAGTTATAAATTGTTAATTACTACGGCGATCGAGTTTGGTTTAGTAAAATACAACGATTTTGTAAAAAATAATAAATAACTTTTAAACTCATCTTTCTTGAAAATTTTCCATTGTGTGTTTTTTTTTAATGCACTATCGGATGTAGAATTAAATTTTCTATTAGAATCAATTAAAAAATAATACCATGTGGTTTCAAAAAAAAAAAATCACTATCGCCAGTCTGACATTTTTCATCGTAGAAAAAAAAATTGAACGTTATTCGATAGAGAATTTTTCAAATTTACAAAAATCTAAGGTTTATGGGGGTTTCTTCGTAAAATAACAAAGTTATAGGTGTGTTACAGTTAAACTGAATTACCCTGTATACAGGGTGGTCCATATAGAACGACCACTATTGGGATCTCGTAAACGGTACGAGTTTCAAAGAAGTTTAAATTAGACATATTGTTCCCCTCTCTGAGACTTATTCAGTGATTTTCTAACGTTTTTAAAAAGTTTCATGGCACGCTAGATAATAATCAAAAATCAAAATGGGCGTTTTTTTTTTTAAATCGTCATTAAGTCGGTTATACTTCATGCTACAAAGATATTTTAGGGTAAAAGTTGTAAATTTTTTACGCACTGTAAAATGAAACTATTCATTTGTTTCAATATTGTTTTAATTCTTGGATAAATAAGAAACTTTCATTATTTTAAATGGAAACCATAGTTGGCTATGACCTCGTGAAAAAGCATTTTTCCCTTTTTTAACAATATAGGGTTTAATGTATTTATTTTGATATTTAGGCGCAGAAGAAATAAAATTCATATAAAAGTTCCTATGAAGCTATAGAGTGCTATGAATTTAAATAATATGGGGAAAAGGAATGTTTTCATTTTACAGTGCTTAAAAAAATCTACAATTTTTCCCTAAAAATATTTTTGTACCATCAAGTATAACCGAGTTATTAACGATAAAAAAACCGCCCATTTTGATTTTTGTTTATTATCTAGCCTATCATGGAACTTTTTCAAAACATTAGAGCACCACTGAATAGGTCTCAGAAACGGGAACAATCTGTCTAATTTAAGCATCTAAGGTAGCTCTTACCGTTTACGAGATCCCCATAGTGGCCCTTCTATGTGGACACCCTGTATACACGATAATTTAATTTAAAAAACTTCTGTTCGTCTAGCGTACCAATTTTTTCTTCTTAATTGAACGTGTCGTTGAGTTACCTGAAGTAATTCTTTATGAAGAATATTTATTGTACAAGGTAATAGTGATCGCTCTTATATTTGGGTCACCCTGTATAAATAATGTTACATCTCAAAAAGATGTAAAATCGCATTATCGTAATATATTTACTTGATATACCTTTTTTTAATTGAAGAAATCTTGTTGCATAACATAATGTCACAAGGGTGTACAAAGCCAACTATAAAAGCATTAGCAGGCTTATAACTTTCAACTTGAAAGATTTCCGAAATAAACACAAAGTCGTAATTTAACCAAAAATCTGTGATGGTTGATGGTTGTATGTATACCTACACAAGTGAACCCTGATCCGAGTGTTTAAAGTAATCATTCTTTCACATCGGGTCCTCTCGACCCAAGAAATAGGTGTTTCCCTAACAAAAGAACAAAATTCACGGTCAATTACTCATCAGCGTTTGTTTACTGCTTTCCATTTAAATGCATATGCCAGCCATCCCATTCCCTACCCCGAAGTAATAATCCCTTGAAAGAAAATTAGGACCACATTTGTTAAAAAAATCATAAATACAGGTTTCGGGTGTCACTGAGAAAGATCCAACTTATTAGGGTTGCGTTTTTACAGATTAACATTCACAGATGTCCGTCCCAACAGATACTCGAAATTAGGGTAGATAATATTCATTCCGATGTGACGTGACGGGCTCATGGGGTGTCTGTGTTTCTGAGACGTCGAGAAATATTGAAGTCGTTTACGCTTCAAGTTGTTTAATTAAATGGAATTACCAATTTCATACTATTATTCAAAACAGTTTGTGTACAATTATTTAAGCGCATAATTTTATAATAATTCTTTTAGAGTGCATTTCACCAAAGTTCAAAGAATTTAAATAATTATTTCGTTTCCCAATTTAAATAACGATTAGTTTTTTTAAATACTTTCTTAGTTTAGTATTTTAGAAAAGATTAGAAAAAGCACAAAAAGATTGTTGCCTCAAGAATAACGCTTAAAGTATTAAGAAAAGGTAAACTAGGTAGTTTTTGGTTTAATTGTAGTTTGTAATTCGATCAATTGTTGTCATTTAAAACTTTGCGTTCAAATAAAAAGTTAAAAACAATTAAAAATAATTTTTTTAGTGACTATTATTATTTTTATGAGCAAGCAGAGTAAAGTAACTTTTTCTTCTTCTTCTTTTTCTTGTTCTTGTTCTTGTTCTTGTTCTTGTTCTTGTTCTTCTTCTTCTTCTTTGTCGTCGTCGTCGTCGTCGTCGTCGTTGTCGTCTTCTTCGTCGTCCTCTTCGTCGTCTTCTTCTTCGTCTTCTTCTTCTTCTTCTTCTTCTTCTTCTTCTTCGTCTTCTTCTTTTTCTGCTTCTTCTTCTTCTTATTCTTATTCTTACGCTTCTCTACCATTAGGTTTGAGGCTTTTTGTCTGCCCTCATCCATCTTTTGCTATCTCTTGTTAGTTCTCTAACCTTATTCCACTCGATTTCTCTGTTTGTGGCAGCTTCTTTCACCTCTTCATTCCAACTTTTCCTTGGTCTTCGTTTTCTACTGTTCTTCAGTTCGCACGTCGTATGCTTTCCTGGGCATCCTGTCTTCTCCCATTCTAGTATATACCTGACCTAGCCATTTCAGCTGTGCCTCATGGATGTTTTGTTCTATTGGTTGTACTTTTAAGTTTTTGCTATGGGTTTCGTTTCTAATTTTGTCCATACGCGTTTAACCTTCAATTTTCTTAAAAACCTCATTTCCACATTTCTTATACCACTTTGTTGTTTTTTGGTCTTGGTCCATTATTCGCAACCATATTGTAGGATGGGGTCAAACACTTTGCAACATATTTCTACCTTCGTTTTGATGTACCATTAAATGTTTAATGGTTTAAAAAATTATTTTATTTAAATAATTTGTTTCATGTAATTTTTATTGGAAAAATTGCTCGATTTTAATGCTTATCTGGTCGTGCATAAACATTAACAAAGTGAACAAAACAAAAAATTTAAATGTGCACAAAATTTCAAAAGACGAATTTGACAAAATCCGCTTTTTAACCTTAACCCTAAAGATTTTATTTAACAAATATAAAAGTAATAACATATTGTTTTAATTAAGTGTGTAAATCTATTTATATTAAAGTGTCTTACTTTTTGTTATATCCTATTTTTTGTGGAACATTTGATTAATCATTTAAAGTCTTGTTTTTTCGAGACCACTTTACGGAAATTTAAATAATAATCAAGTAAATTAAAAAAATATATATTGAAAGTAACAGGATTCAATTTAAAAAATCTTTATGTATTCAGTTTCCTTGAATTACTTAAATATTTTAATACTAATATATTTATAATAGATCGAATACCACTTAATTAGCGTAAAGTTAATTTCACTTTTCTATTTCCCTGACATAGATCATTATTATAAAATGAACTTACAGACAAACCAACTGACAAAACTTCTAACACAAAATATGGATTACACAATGAGTTTTTTCTTTAGTAAGTAAATGTGTTGTTAAAACTAAATTAACATCTATTATATAATTGGTTATATTTGGAATTTAATATCAAAATATTTACCAAGGATCATATCCATCATTTATATCCCAATACATATACTTAATTGACTATCCCTAATTTTGAGGTAATAAGGACCCAAAATAAACAGACAGATTCTGTAAATTTATTCAAGGAAATATCCATCACATTTAATTTACTTCAACTGGGCGATCACCGTTTATAAATGAAACTCGAAAACACGGACAGAGGCAAAGAGGACAAAATTTAATAATAAAACCTCAAATAGTATCATCACTAATTTAGGCGTCCCTCGAGATAGTGTCCTTGGGTCTTTGTTATTCAGATACTTATGGATTATGAATGATATTAAAGCAAACATGAAAGAAAACAGTGCCATAAATGTAAATGCGGATGATGCTCCTATATTTGATTGTGGCAATATATTTAGTAACAGCATGGTAGGCAAATTAAACACTGACCTACGTAAAACCGCAGAGTGGTTAAAGGCTAAAAGTAAAGTTAAATGTCGACAAAACAAACTATTTGTATTTAGTGTTAAACAATAAAAATATGCTACATCATTAAGTCATAGAATTTGATGGGGGTAGCATTAAATACCTCTAATGAAATTGAATATGTAGGTATTAGTATAATAATAAACGATCAGCTAAATTTTAACAGTAATACCATTATACAGGGTGGTCCACATAGAAGAACCACTCTTGGGATCTCGTAAACGGTAAGAGCTACAAAGAAGTTTAAATTAGACAAATTGCTCCCCTTTCTTAGACCTATTCAGTGATGCTTTGATGTTTTCAAAAAGTTTCATGGCACGCTAGATAATAAACAAAAATCAAAATGGGCATTTTTTAAAAATCGTTAATAACTCGGTCATACTTGACGGTATAAAAATATTTTGGGGCAAAGAGTAATAGATTTCTTTACGCAGTGTAAAATGAAAACATTCATTTGTTTTAATATTGTTTAAATTCATGGCACTCTATAGCTTCATAGGGATGAATTTTATTTGTTTCGAGCCTTAAAACCAAAATAAATACATTAAGCCTCATGGTTCTAAAAAGAGGAACAAAAAAAAATTTTTTTATGAGGTCATAGCCAACTATGGTTTCCATTTAAAAAAAAATGCAAGTTGGTAATTTATGTAAGAATTTAAACAATGTTGAAACAAACGAATGTTATTATTTTTCCTAAAAATATTTTTGTACCATCAAGTATAACCGAGTTATCAACGATTTGAAAACAAATGCCAATTTTGATTTTTGTTAATAATCTAGCGTGCCATACTGCCATGGAACTTTTTTAAAACATCAAAGCATCACTGAATAGGTCTAAGAAAGGGGAGCAATTATTGGTCTAATTGTTATTTTGCTAGATTGAGTAGTAAATTTCCAATCCATATTAATATTCTAATATACAAAAGTATCATAGCACGCCATTTGAATAGTGTTTTATAAGGCATTGAAAGTATATGTACAACGATTTACTAAGCGAGTTTAAAAATGCATGTAACGTTTGGACATAAGCTCAGTGGGTTTATAAAACAAAAGTTTTAATGTTATATCTTAATATGTGGACATTATTTAATTGTATAATAATTAGCCAAACGCTAAATAAATATTACTATTATTATAATTTTAACTGGTTAATAATAATCGTCTTTCATGTTTCAAAATTTGGAAGCTCGCGTTTATTTTTACCTTCAAAAATGTAATTGAGACACAAATGATAAATTCTAAAGCAATTCTATTCCTTTCACGACAAATTATCAATAATGACTTTAAATACAGGAAGTTCGTTTTACTAATCATTCGGAATTGATTAAATAAAATGAACTCTGTTTAAAAAAGCGCAAAAAAAACAATTTCAAAACCATAATTAATGAATCGGTTAAGGTCATAATTATAAAATAAAAACTTTTTGGGCTCTTGCATATGCAATAAACCGTCAGGATCGTAACTGTCTTGCTCGTTAATATTTTAAAAGTAGATCAAAGATTGTTTTCGCACGTCCCAATAAAATAGTATTAATTCACTTACTCGTTTCCTGCAGATAAAATCTTATTTCTAGCATTGCAAAGTGATCACTATCATTTGATTTGGGCTACATATGACTGAATTATTAGTATAAGACATAGTAATTTATCAAAAATCAGATAGAGGTGATTTATTTGTATCAAAAACAAGGTATATCAGCAACTTGATGTATAGTCTCATAGACGGTAAGACGTCAATATTTTCGCATATATTTAAGAAACAATCCCGTCAAATGCGGAGGTAATCTGGCGTTAAAGCACTAAAATGCATTAGAATTTCTAAAAACTTTTGTATAGCAGCTTGCATTTAAGGGTTTTTACAACTTTTTGTTTAGACGATCCAGTATTGTTTTTCGACTATAACTAACAAGATAGTTACGTCATATGCGATCTTTGATTTTCTCATAGCGAGTTAGTATTGATATTTTTTACTGATTTCAAAAACAACTAAATCTCTTAATTATATTATTTACATTAATAAAAAAAAGTTGAACTACCGTTTTTACACCATTAAAATATCATTGGAAAGAAGGGAAAAGCATTAACTTTGATGAAAAAACTTGTACTTTATGAATTCTGTATTACTATTAAACAGGATCCCGAACCGGAACTGGAACAAAAACCGGAACGAACCGGTACTTTTTTCATGAACCGTAAACCGGAACTGAACCTTTTAGTTAAAAAATCACAAAACCGCAAAAATTTCACACAGTTTAATTTATAAATATGAATTGTCATCATATTTTCCATTGAACCGGAACCGGAACTGAACCGTTGCTGCCGAACCGGTTACGGAATGATTATGAGATAAAAACCGGTGGTTCTGAACGTAAACCGAAAAGTTAAAGTTTATCGAACCGGTAACTGGAACTGAACCGTTATTCTTTGCTTTTTTTAATGCAAAAACTTACTAATTTTGTAACGAAAACGTTAATAATGCAGAGGAAATTTATTTACAAAATTCTCGAAAAAAACCTAAAATTCATCCTTTGTTTTTCAAACTGCTGCCTCGTGCACTCTAGTCGAAAGACTTGGCCCCATTAGATTTCAATTTTGCTCATGAGAAAGTTTCATGCTGCTCAAAAGTACGCGTCGGATTTCTTTTTTCTATCGACCTTCGTAACAAAGATTTTAGTCATTGGCTAATTTCAGATTGTGAGCTAGATCTAGTGTGCCGTGGAGTCGAAAAAAATTAAAAGCGTTGTAACTTTGGTCTATAAATTAAGTTGTTATTTATGCAAAATGGCATTTTACATCTTAAAATTCAGCCCAACTTTACTAATTGAACCGACTATGTAAGTCCGCGTTCACAATGAAAGTAGATAGTAGTTAGTAGATAGTAATTAGTAGATAGTAATTAGTATTTAGTAAATAGTAATTAGTATTTAGTAAATAGTAATTAGTATTTAATAAATAGTAATTAGTATTTAGTAAATAGTAATTAGCATTTAGTAGTTAGTAGTTAGTGCGTAATACGTAAAAAGTACGTATTGAAATGTTTACTTGGATACGGGTAGCAACCGACTTGCTTGTAGCCATTGAATAAAAAGATAAAGGAAGGAGCGTTATAGCGATACTAAGGCGTCCAGGTTAGCCTCTCAATATGGCGGATGCATGTTTCCGCTTCTTAGTGGCGTATCTAACATTTTTAAATATGTATTGATTAATGTAAATATTTGCTTTGTTATGAATTGAGCCTGTTATTTACTTATTTATTTCTTGTTTCGTGGTTGAGGGAATTACAAAAACGACAGCATATTTCAATATTCGAATTGTTTATTATGAGAGTTCAAAAATATGCTGTACACAAATGCACGCCACTGATATGACATACCATTTTGACAGACCACATCAAATTTTCAATACATGATTACACTACAAAATATTAATGTCTGCTTACCTATGAAACGGTATCTTTTAATCTTCAACATTTTTTGACCTAGTAAGACTACAAGATCTCCAGCTAACCATTGTAACACACAAAACTCTAAATTTCTTGCCTGTTTGACCTGTCAAAACCGGCCGCCATCAGAGGCCATTTATGTCGTCATTTCCGTCGCCGCTCAAACGCTGCAGTAAAGTATTAAAAGCTCCTTCCTTGATCTTTTTATTTAATGGTTTGTAGCGCAGCACATAACCTCAAACGCGGATGGTTTGTAATCAAATTTAACTGTCAGTGCTGTGCTACAAACAAGCCCGTATCCAAGTAAACATTTCATTACGTACTTTTTACGTATAACGCACTAACTACTAAATACTAATTACTATCTACTAACTACTATCTACTACGTCCAATGTGAACACGGACTGAGCCTTATAATAACAAAGTTACCTGTACAATAGCTTGTTGTTACCCTGTACAGACTGACAAGAATCTCAAGGGAAGGATTGTTTTTAAAAGTTGGGGAAAAGCTTAATAGCGACTGTTTTATTTATTCACAGAATAATTTCGTAGTATATTGACTTATCTATCAGGCATATATGTTTGTTCCTAAGTTTTCTCCAAATAATTGTCGCGGTGTTTTTTTTTTTTTTTGTAATAATAAGTTTTCCACTCAACCAGTGTTGAGCTGGTTAAAATATCAAAGTCAGTTGTGGTTGTTATTAAAATAAAAACGCAGAAGAAATTAAAAACGTATCGACTAATCAGTATTACAGCTTTTAAACTAATAAAGATAAGACTTTTGCAATAACACCTTATATAAATGGAAACTGATTAGAATTACCTGTTTTTATCTACTGATAGTACAAACTCCACCTAGTTGCATACAAATAGAGGAAAGTGCGTTGTAAATTAGATCTATTACATTTGACTGGAATGTATTGTATTTCGCGAATTTCTTAAGCTGCCCCAAGATGTGCTATTAGCAACACAATTTTATCTTTTCAACTCTTACTTGTTCGCGTAGGCGAAAACGATTAGATAGACTTTTCAATAGGGCTCCACCTTAATTTGAAGTATTAGTCAATAAACATCGTAGACGCGGCCGTTTAATGACATTCCTGACCAATTTTAAATTTACTTTACATTCATACTTCTCATCAATTGTTAATTATATTAGCAGGTTGTCTATTAAACACCAACGCTTCGTTTTACGGCGCGCAGGGACATCTGGATGTTGAACCCGACGTGAATCATTTACATCTTTAGCGAAATAATATACTTGTTTACAAGGGAAAAAACTGCAATTAATTGAAATCATTGCAGTTAATTCAAGGCCCCCTTTTATGAATAATAATTTTCAACGACAAAAAAATTAGTTTGTTTATACGAGTCCGCTGTAGAGTTTGTTTATCCAAGAATTAAATTTTAAGCATTTAATTTTACGGTCTTGTTTGTGGGCGATATATTTTTTCCTATTTCTAAGTTCGCTAATTGTCGCTGCCATTAGCGAAACCTTAAAAAAGCAAATTGAGACAGCGCGTAACATATTGTAGGCTTAATTATGTATTTTTATGTCGACTGCCGTATCACCGTAGGATGTGATAATTTAACGATAAATTCATAATCTCAATCCACCTCCGGATTTCACAAAAAAGAACACGCATGTACAAGGTTATAACGTTGCGAAAGTGAAGAAGTTTGACATGCCGGTATGAGTCGGCGCCAATTTGATTATCTATTCGTTATCTGAATATGATTTTCCAGGCTTAGTGAGCGATTTCCTTCCTCATTTGTACTTAACAATGAAAATTATGCTCACGAATCAGTTGTACCTAAACGTGGAAATTGGATCATTCAATTATTTAATGATTTAATGCAAAATAAATTAAGTATTTGGAGGTAAATTAACGGAAAAAATAACGCTTGAAATTAACAATTAAAACTCTTTTCCACGACTTTCTTGAAGAGTACTGAAAAATCTTTGTCACATTTTTGTACATCTTGGCATATTAGATTTATTGGTGGTCTAAATTTTGAGCATGATCGAATTATATCTGATTATACAGAGTGTTTTAGAAATCAGTAAGATCCCGATCATCTTCGAAGGGTTTGTTGTTCGATCAACTCAAAACTCGAACAAAAATTAGAGAGTTTTCAAACTGGAATATTAACCCGAAAGTCGATCTAATCTCACAATTTTAGTCTACTGTGCTGTGCAAAAGTATGGAAACAGACAAATATCTAGAATACTATTGCAGATATTACAGTGAAATTTGGTCTTTGAGCGTTAACGGATTTTTCGGATTCGATGAAAATACTGAGGTTCAACCGAAAACTGACAAACTGAAATTTTAAATAGAACACCCTGTAAGTATATTTTTGGATTCCTCTTTAAATTTGCTTTAGAAAATGTTAAAGATTATATGGGTCTAAAGTCAACAATTTATATTTTTATGAAAATTTTGAGTACTTTAAATTTTTTTTAACATTTAAATATTTAAAAAAAGAGGTACAGTTTTGTTTGAGATTGACAATAGATTAATTAACACTTTACACTAGCTACATTTTAAAAATATTATACAGGGTGTTTTTTACGCTTGGTCAAATTTATGAAACTTTATACATCGATAACTCAATTTTCTTAAATAAAATTATAAGTTTCTTGTTCTTTTTTTCAATTGTTTCAAATTACCGCTGTCTACCTTCATAGCCTACTCGAAAATATTACGTTACCCTTAAAATCAACAATAAAATCGCGATATCTCGGAAAATATCAATTTTAGGAGAAAAACGGCCTTTATGTTTTAGAAAGACAATTTAATTTTCTATAAGATTGTGTAAAAAAATATAGGATGTGGCATTAAAAAAAAAAAGAGTTATCGATGTTTAAAGTTTTACAAGTTTGACCAAGCGTTTAAAACGCCCTGTATAATATTTTAAAGATGTAGGTAAAGCAAAGTGTTAAATAATCTATTGTCAATCTTATCTCCAAGCGACTTTCTGCAAACTTTTCAAAGTTTTTCAATGTTGAAAATTTAACGTAGTTGGCTGTGGACTTACCATTGAAAAAATCGTGTTTTAAGATTTAACAAAATATTCAAAACAGTTTAAGGTGTAGGTCAAATGTAAAAAAGGTATTAAATTCTTCTTAAAGTTCTGCCCAACTTTGTTATTTTAACCGACCATGTAGCTCTTACAATAACAAAGTTATCCATACAACACATGTAGATTATGGCCACCCTGTATATGTATAGTGGGAAAAGCTTCATGCAAAATAAATTCGAAATTTCGATGTAGTTTAATGATTAATGTCACAAAGGTATTCCTAAAATAAAATGCGAATCGCAAAGTTTCACGAACTTCGAAATTTTAAATAGCGAGTACAGATATATTTTTTCACTTTAATTAATCTGGATGTTTGGATAAAATTTAATAATTTCTGCTTTTCGCGCTAAAAATAAATTCATGTTTATCATCCATAAAATTAATGTAAATACAGGGTGTGTATAAATTGGCGGAAGCGCTACACGTGACGATGTTCTTCGTAAAATTCTAAGTCGAAAATCTTGATACAAAAATGTTGTAACATGCTTCCCTATGGCCTCAGGAACCATTTAAAGAAAGAAAAAATTGGCAACATTGCATACATTGATTTGCGTTTAGACATTTTTTTATCAGCAATTTTTACTTAGGTATTTACAATTTTTGTTCGAACTGAAAGCCTTCAGTTCGTAAACGTAGCTGCAAACTTTTGGGTATCGTAAAACACAAACTAGAAATAATTACGAGAAAAACAGAGATGACAGCTAATGACAATGTTGCCATATGTATTATTTTCATTCAAATCAGTGATTTACATATTTTCAACACCAATTTTTGAAAGGAAGAACACAATATCTAGGAAAAAATACTATTCGAAATTTATTTTTATTCCAAATTGCAGCTTTCTCATTTGCAAGTATTAAATAATAACGCTTATTAAAGGACTAAATGTCAAAACTTGAGGACCTCTTGCAGACACAGCAAGCATGGTACAACATTTTCGTATTAAGATTTTCGACTTAGAATTTTACGAACATGGCCACGTGTAGCGCTTTCGCCAATTTTTACACACCCTGTATACAAGCATACAAGTTAAAATAATACCAGTGAAAAAATAACAACTTATCAAAGTTCTAACACTTAACACTGTAACTTGGTAATAAATTGGAAAGGGTACAGACTTTATCTTATCACTACATATCTGTTCTATACACCAGTTTTTAATGGTTTCTTAGTTCAAGCTTTACTCTAGGAATTAACTCATTTTATAATGAGTAACTCATCGTTTTAGTAGAATTCCATTGACCCTACGACTGCCTCAGATCAATTATACGACAAATAATACTGAGCATAAAAATTACTCCAAAAAGAAAACAGGTTCTCCATGCAAATTTTTTGAAGTTGCCCCAATACAGATAACTTTTTTAACACGTTAATGTGTTTAAACTTTCCATATCCGAAAAACTTATTGGAGATTAATTTAAAAAAAAAAATACTGTTATTTGTTGAGTTTTTTTTTTGGCTTAATTATACCTAACGTAACTTTTTATCTAGCACGATGTTAGGTATGTATAATAAATTCACTGCATAATTTTTATGTAAATAAAATGAAACGTTTACAGCACAGCAACTATTATAGGTAATTGTAAAATAATGTTATTTTTTTTTTTAGAGATAATAAGTAAAGATTTTATGCATCTAATTCAGTTTAATAAATTCACATCCTGAAATGCAGTAATCTTATCAAGCTTATTTTCTCTTTAAACGGTTTAGTATTGAATTCGGCCATTTCTTTTTTTAATATTGGCTGTTGGGAGTTTACGTTGGTGCAGATTGCCTTTTTTTTTGTTCGAACTTTTTGTTTAAAACACATAGTTGTAAATGAAACTCCTCAGGGCTCTTTCTATCGACGTATCTAAAGCAAAATTTAATTTATAGCATGATGATTAGTGCAAAACTTTCTATCAAAGATTTATGTGATCAGAAAAGAAACCAAAATATTGATTAAATAATGACATTAATTAGTTAAAACAGTTCATGACTGTTTGCAGTTTTAAGCGATAGTAATTAAATCGAACTAAATGGAATCAAACCAATTATGAATGTAGTTAAACCGAATAACGTTTTCTCAAAAATTAAAACTAAAATACAGTTGAAAAAATCAGTTGGTTGTTGGTTTAATTTACTAGTTGATTAGTGAATCTCCTTCTTAATCGGGCTTTTTTGTGTCTTTCGGTGTCGAGTTATTTTTCCTAGTTCTTGGTTATGTTTCTCCATATTTGTCTATCATTGGCTAACTGTGGCACATCTCTCCAGCTGACGCCCTATTTTCTTGTCTCTGTATCACTTTATTTTACCATTTTGTTTTTGGTCTTCCTCTTACTTGTTTTTTCCCTCAAACTTCGTGTTTCATCCCATTTTTGCGTACCTGCTTTATGGTAGCCATCTTAATTGGTTTGTCTTTATCTTTTTCTTTATATCTTTCACTCTCCTTCCCATGAATCAAGCATTAATTTGTGGCGTGATAAAATTTCGTCACTTCTTCCAATTGACCGTACTTTGTCCATATCTGAAACCAATATGGATTTAGCCTAACAAGAAACATCTTAAGGAAATGGTTCAAAAACACATAATTGACGGAGATAGGTGAGGATGTGGGCATATCGAAAGAGCTAGTACATCACATATTATGCGAAGTTTTGGGCATAAGAAAGCTATCTGCGCAATGGTTGTCGCGATTGCTTACACCGGAACAAAAACTCAATTGTATTACTATTTCAGAGCAGCGTTTGGCGTCGAACAAGCGCAACCCAATTTGTAACCGTGGACGAGCGCGAGTCAAACTAGCTCCGAAGAAGGCAAAAGGAGTTTGATTGGCCGGAAAAGTTATGACGGTATTTTGGGATGCAAAAGATATTCTTTGGTTGATTATTCTAGAGAAGGTAAGACAATAAATAGGGAGAGTAGTAAATCAACATTCTTGGCCATCTTTAGCAGATTATTCGCGACAAACGGCCTACGTTAGCGAAGAAAAAAGTTCTGTTTAATCACGATAATTCCACTACTGTCATTAATGTCAATGCAAATGCATACGATTTATCACGTATGCCAGCGGGTAAATAGGAACGTTACTATTTGCAATCGGATAAATTTTTGTTTACCTTCACCATGGCAACGCAATAAAATTTTAGAATCGTTGTTTACTTCACCATGGCAACGTTTAGAATATTGTCAAAAGTTAAGTTTTCAACGTGTGTTTTATTGTTTGAACTGAATTGAACAGCTTTTAATTTAAATAATAACTAATATGTTTAAAAAAAAGGGCGAGTCAGCAAAAAGATTTGGTACTGCAAATAAAGAAAGTATCAATAAATAAATATTTGTATAGGCAGTTCTTATCAGTCGTGGAATTTTCGCAACAAATACCATTCGAGGTAAAATTTTAGGCAGGCCAAATTTTTATTTGTAACACTCGTTATTGCTTTTCAATTTAAACTCGAATAAATTGACATTAATTTGACAAATTAACGAGCGCGTTACTAAGCAACAAACTCGTGACAAACAAAATTTGGCCGACAAATTTTAACCTCATGGTATTACCCCCGATAATCCGCCATATAACAAGTAAGTTATTGCGATGGCTAAAATTCTTTAATTGCTGCCTCATGCACTCTACTCACCAGACTTGACCCCCTTAGACTTCAGTCTGTTTCCGAACATGAAAATGTATCGCGCTAGTAAGAAGCGCGCGTCGGATTTCGCAGTATGTAATCGCTATCACAAACGTTTATTTTGAGGAGTTGGGCGAATCGGCCTATAAGGATGGTATAAATATAAAGGCTCTTGAATATCGATGAAACAAGTGTAGTGAGCTGGAAGAAGACCATATGTAAAAATAAAGTCATTTTTTATTCAATACGAAACGATTAATTCCATCCTCATAAATATTGAGAAACTCAAAAATTGTATAAATAGGTTGATGCTTGTTGGTTAAATAGGAATTCATAAAACCTAATGTTAAAACAAAAGTTCCGATTTAGATAAAAGATAATTTGTTATGATGGATTGTCCCCCCACTGAAGTAACATAGTTTGACCATATATTAGAACACGTATACATATAAATTAGATTATTTTTATATCAATTTGGCAACTTGATTGTCGGATTAGGTTCACAGAACATTTATTTTTCAGTTTATGGCCGAAGCAATTTTAAATTAATAAACTTTAGCTTATAGAAATTTGATGTCGGTGTGCTTTAACTGGTGCGAATCATAAATTTATTACGAAAAAAAAAACTTGTTTAGCTGTTTTTGCTTATACGGCTCCAATTTGGAAAAAGTTGTTCTAAAACAACTGCATCGTCATAAAACGCTGGCCAGGTAAATTCCGGACTACAGAACTTATTATTATTATAATCGTGTTGTTCCTAATAAATCACTTCATTTGCATCACAAACTTTGTCAGCATAATGCAGATCTTGTTTTTGACGAATTTTTAATTTTAATGTGCGCATCGGACTTTAATTGACACGGGGCATTGTGGTAGTAAAAGTTTTATGCGGCCATTTGTCGCAACGAGAATTCGAATATAATCGAAACGGTGTTTAATTATCGTATTAGGAATGTGGCCGAAACGGGTTGACTTTTGTATCAGTAGCACTGACGCAAAATTTTTCATTACTTGCAGCATATTTTTTTTACCTTTAAGAAAGTTTTTAATGTTTTTAAATCAACTAACTTTTTTTACGTGGTTGAAAACAGATTTTTTTTCTTTAACTCATAGTACTACACTTTTCGATGTGGCACTACTGCTGTCTCCTTAAATAATGGAAATACAGGGTGTCACACAAAAAACGCCGCAAGCTGTAACTCCGTTGTTTGTGGTCCGATTTTGATGAACAAAAAAGTAAATGAAATGGCTCCTGAAATACTGTAAACTGAATTAGATTTCATTTTTTTTTTCAAGTTCAACTTAAATGTCAAACGATAGTCAACTTTTTTTTCAAATGGCACCATCTACTTTTATTTACTAATTCTTGTAGACATTTTGTTTTTGAATTCAATGACGTAATAATAAGTTCATTTTAGTGCAAAACTAATAAGAAATAAAAAATAAAAAATAAAAGTTTAACAGAAATAAGATAGGTTTCGCAAAATGTTCAAGCGTGCCGTGGAAAACAAAAAAATCTTAATCAACAAATGTCATTTAAATACCACACTGACGTTTAAATGACATTTGTTGATAAAGATTTTTTTTTTTTGTTTTTCACGGCACGCTTGAAAATTTTATGAAACCTAACCTATTTTAGTTGAACTTTTATTTTTTATTTTTTATTAGTTTAGCACTAAAATTAACTTATGATTGCATCATTGAATTCAGAAAAAAAACGTCTACCAGATTTAGTAAAAAAAAATAGATGGTGCCATTTGAAGAAAAAAAATTGACTATCGTTTGACATTTAAGTTGAACTTGAAAAAAATTGAAATCCAATTCAGTTTATAGTATTTGAGGAGCCATATCATTTAATTTTTTGTTCACCAAAATCGGACCACAAACAACGGAGTTACAGCTTGCGGCGTTTTTTGTGTGACATCCTGTATACTAGAATGGGAGAAGACAGAATGCCCAGGAAAGCATACGACGTGCGAACTGAAGGGAACAGTAGAAAACGATGACCAAGGAAAAGTTGGAATGAAGAGGTGAAAGAAGCTGCCACAAACAGAGAAATCGAGTGGAGTAAGATTAGAGAACTAACAAGAGATAGCAAAAGATGGATGAGGGCAGACAAAAAGCCTCAAACCTAATGGTATTTTTGTTGGTGTAATTTTCTATTTTTCTGTTGATTAACACAAAATTATGGCTAACAATCAACTCATCGATATGTTACAAGTGTATATCGAATCCAATAAAAATAGTTCCGAAGTCGTGCGTATTTACGGTGATCGATTTCCAGATAGGGATTCCACATTAAATTATTCTTTAAACGGCACTGTAGAATCTTTTCTTTTTTGGCATAAAACGAAATTTGTAGTAAAAGAATATAGTATTACCAGAATTATGAGTTTCTAAATCCCTTAAATGTGTAATAACCTTAAATTTACAGCACAATTCCAAATTTTCCACATTTTTCTGTTTCCTTAGAATTGAATTACAATATTTAATTATTTTGTCCGCCTGTAGGACTAGTTTTTAAAGTCGCATTGAAATTTATATGAAAGACCCAACTGTGTATCTTACGGTGGTTAGTGTAATTAATTGGTAAAAAGAGAGCAAGTGACCAGAGATTAACCAAATGCTGGCGAATTAGCAGATGTCTCGCTACTAAATCAAATAAATTAAATGTTGGTCTTTAATTTGAAATTATGACTTGCGATTAAATAACCGTAACGTTTTTTTAAGCAGATTAAATTCTGTAACTTTTTATCATAAGGCTCAATTATCAACAGTTAGTTATAGCGGACACTCAAATAAATAAGCTAGTGCCTAAAAAAACGCACAGTAATTTTGGATCTAGTTGAACAAAAGTTTGAAACATCGTTTGTATTTGTACAAATAACAGTTATCAAATTATATTTCAGACATTACTTACACAGTATAGTGCTCTTTATATTTTTGCATAAAAAGAAAGTTCTTAACGTCAATGCAATTAGGAGAATGGTGTCATTATTTGTTATTTTAACAAAATCATCAGCTATTTTTGGTGATTTACATATAAAATTCACTTGTCTATAAGGATGTCTTAATAAATTACTTATATCATTTCGTTCTTAAAAAAACAAATCGGTTAATTTCGTTTAACATTTTTGTTCCGTTCTCAGTCCCTGATTTAAACTATCAGTAATCAAGGACTCGACTTATCGAGTTATCAATTTTCATGCGAAAGACTGTAAACGAAGACACAAATATTTAATAAACGAGGAGGTTACCATTTTGTCTCTGGGCCTACAAGGTCTGATTATTTGTTTGGTACTTCTTGAGTAATTTTTGGCCACAGTTAGTTTTTTAAACATTATGTGTACATATGTTTTAAGGTTACCAACCTCTTGATAAAAAATTTAAATGATATGGCTAAATTGCATACGACATAATATATGCTCTGACAATACTTTTTATGACTTTTTATTAAAAAAATAATAATTGTGGACCATTAAAAAGACAATGGCGTTTTTATGTCCGTATGAAAAACATTTTTTTGCGCAATACATTAATAAAATAACACGGTTTCTAACCAATAAGAACGCCCCAAATACAGGGTGTTTCACTTTTCCATGGGCACTATTGCTCTCTCCGTAAATATTGAAAATACAAAGTTAGTTAAATGGGACAAAAATATAGCTATTTAGGAGTGTATTTTAAACAAGATCTTGTATCGTGTAAAAATTCCATGGCTTGCGTGATATAACGAAAAAACCGAAATCGATCAAAATTTTTAAACTTAAATATCTCGGCTATTGTTGCAAATGCACAAAAACGCCAAAGGAATAATGTTTTGCAGATTTTGTTTGCTATAAGATGGCGATAGTCACATTTTTATTTTTAAATTACCGTGCGAGATATTTGACAAAACAACTTTTTTTTAAATGGCAGTCGTAGTACGTGATGACTTAGATTTAAAGATTATTTTTTTCTCTTTACAATGATATAATATTTTATATGTCTATTTTCAAAAATAAGCGACATAACCTAAAAAATGCAAAATCTTAAGATAAAAATCAAGGTTGCCATGTAAAAAAAAAACAACCGACTTCATTTATTTTTTTTCGACCCTTGCTTGTCTAATATAATAATTGTGTTAACTGGAAATAATGTAAATCAACATATTTTAAATCCTTTTTTGCTAATGTCTTACAATTAGTAAGAGGTATGAAATACATTTATATTATGATGATTTTAATTTCGCATTACATTTGTTTTAATATCACTGTTTATAGAGTGATATAATAGACAAGCAAAGGTCGAAATAAAACGAATGAAGTCGGTTATTGTATTTTTTTTCATGGCAACGTTGATTTTGCATTGTTTTAGGTTATTTCGCTTATTTTTGAATGTTTTGTGTCATACTAATTCGTTACAAAAATATGCGTACCATAAGATGTTAATGCAGTCTGTTTTGATATGTTTTGCTAAGCTGCTAAGAACAGACAGCTTAATACAACAAATGCCATTTTGACAATTAATATTGTAGGTACGTAAATTTTAAAATTGATCGTGAACTTTTACAGTTAGAAAGAATATAATGCACAAAATTATATGCATAATAACATGTTCCTAAAGAAATAGCCTTTTTTTTTACATTTTTGACTGAATCTGGCGACTCGATTGAATGCCATTTATTTGGATAATTGCCAACATTCATTATCATTCTCTGAGTAAAATTTGTTTTAAATTGCATCTACAGAGCTGATGTATGTGGCGTGAAGATATGCACACGAAATTTGTTATAAATATTATGTAACGAGACAGGAACCATGGAAGGTTGAGAAAGAGGAAAAAGGAAAGAGATAGAAATTTCTGCTTTTCATGAGAGCGAGGTTAAGTTTAGCGATAATTTAATATTGCATTACAATGTCAGTGGTCGATACTTTTACTTTGATAAATGGCAGAACTGTGGAAAGCGTGATAAGAACACAAAGTAATTGTCCTCGCGCGGTGTTTCTCTTAAACATCAAAGAATAAATCCATTTCCTCGAGTCAAAAGTCGAAATAAGTGTGCCAGTTATTTAAATGTAAATAAACATACGAGGGTTGTTCCGAAAATACTAAGACTGTCTAAATGGCATGTAAACAAAAAAAGTATTTGAAACAGCCTTTATTGTCCTTCAAAGTATTTCCCCCCGCACTTTTCTAAACAACGATTCTACCGTATAAAACATTTTTCGTACACCTCTGAGAAATAATGTTTGTCATCCTGTTCGATCTACCCATGACAGTATTATTTAATTTCTTATCAGACTCAAAATGCCGTCCCCGAAAGTGTTTCTTATATCCTGAAATAGATAGAAGTCATATGGGGGGGGGGGGGTCTAGTCCGGTGAACACGGTGGATCGGACAGCACTTCAACTTTTATATCTTGTAAAATCTGTTGCGTCGAGTGAGCTCGATGAGGAGGCATTATCTTGATGCAGGGTTAAAGTGTCTCTTGAGAGCAATCTTTGGCATAAGTTTGGTCCTGATAACATTAGCATAATATTCTGCATTAAGAGTTTGTCCCCGAGTGATCGTAAATAATCTCTTTTTTTGTCGAAAATGATTAGAACCATATTTCTACATACCTTGACCTTAAAACGTTTAAAATAAAGGCACTATCGGCTTTTGAAAACCTTCAAATGTCAACACGGGGTAAGATTCGGTTGGCTACAAAACTAACCATGCCGTGTATCACACGAATCATGCGTTTTGTATTCTTGGGCTGCCTATAAACTTTATCCAGTCAAGTAATTTTTGCAGATACAAATTGGGCGTTCATATACAAAACTAGTTTGTGTTACTTTAATCGTTCCCATTTTCGTTTTAAAAAAGAAATCGATTGACATCGTTTTTCTGTTTTTTTTTTTTAAATTTTGGATTCTGTTCTTATCCTCGAAAAAAACTAAATCAAAAAAGAGTGGGGAGTCGGTAATTTTTCCCGACTCCTTGAGACTTTTTGACTACCGACTTTCCATCCATGGATTCTACAGCACACCTTGCTTGATTTTAATATCTATGTTGGGTACTAGGGGTGGGCGATACATCGATATAATTTTGATATCGATATATCGAAATATCGGATATCGATATGTCGATATTCCGATATATCGATATAATTTCGATATCGATATTCGATATCTAAATTTGGATATCGCCCATCCCTATTGGGTACTACCAGTGCCGGAATAGCCATATAGCAGAAGTAGCAAGTGCTACGGGCCCCGCGTTTCTGGAGGCCCCGCGCTTAGAGCAGAAAATGTTAAGCTTGTAAAATTTCGGTTTAAATATATTTTTTTAGATCTAGCTTTTTTCAGCAAAAGATAAATTTTCATGGAATGTATTTTACTTAGAGAAATTGATTTGTCTAGTGTTATCTCTAAATTTGCTCACATTAAATCAAGAAAAGTTTTTTTGTAAAAGTTGTGTTTTATTTTATTATCATACAAAACCTCTTGGTAACATTTGCTACATGCCCCGCGCTGGCTTAATCCGGAACTGGGTACTACCCTTGACTATAATATCCTTATAGACAGCCAACGCTTATGGGGCTACTCAAATACGGCACGTTGTCTAAATTTAGGGGTTAAAACAAATGACTTATTCAATTTTCAAACCAATTAAAGTAAATGTAACAAGTAAAAGTAACAATGTAATTTGACAATAGATGCCGGTGTTGTTGGAGGCGACTAAGGTACCCTAGGGTACCCCTATATAACAGGGTATGGCCAAGCTACACGAACCCTTCCAACTTTCTCATAGCGGCAATGGGATTATATAGGATTTCTTTTAATAATTCCATTTTTAAACGAAATGCTTGAATATCATAGAAACCAATCAATCTGCAAAACAATAGCTCTACTACGGCGACACGCTAGAATAACGGTCGTCTCCAAAAGTAACGCGCTCTTGTCTCCATTTATGAGCGTCCAAATTTAACATAGCGGTTGGCCGTCTATAAGGATATTATAGTCAAGGGTACTACTAACAACCTGACCTTAAATATTTTATAAACGTCGTGAATCTTACTGGGAAAGCTAGCAATATATCGAATTGTCATGGAGAAAAATTACGCAACTGTCCGTCATTTTTTTTTTAAATGAAAACATGGCAGTATTTTGGAACAGTCCTCGTATGTCAGTATTTTGTTTATTATAATGCCAGTGATGTGCTGTTTATTTAAAAAAATAAAACCGGTAAAATAGAGAACGACCCACAAAAAATGGGAGACATATGGAAGCAATATTACAGAGAAATGCTATATGCGAAAGAGCGTGAAATACGAAATGAAGAAAATAAATCGGAACAAGAAGAAGGAGAAGAGTGCCCCGAAGAAGATGAAATACAAAAAGAAATAAGAAAGCTAAAAAATGGCAAAGCTCCGGGAGAGGACGAGATAGAGGCAGAACTGATAAAATATGGAGGACAGCAACTACATACTCAAGTATGCTACTTAATTAGGCAAATATGGACGCAAAACAAGATGCCAAAGGACTGGAATACTAGTATAATCATACCACTGCACAAAAAAGGGGGAAAGGAGAATTGTAAAAACTATAGACCCATAGCTTTGCTAAATACCACCTACAAAATCTTAGCGAAGTTGATAAATAAGAGATTAAAGACACACGCTGAGAAAATACTAGGAGACTACCAAAATGGCTTTAGACCTGGTCGATCCACCATAGATGCTATACACACTTTAGACCAAATACTCCAAAAAATGTGGGAACATAATAAAGAGATACACGTAGCTTTTATAGATTTTAAAACTGCCTTCGACTCAGTTAAAAGAAAAGAATCGCTAAGAGAATTGGAACTATTGGGAATACCGGGGAAACTAATAACACTGTTAGAAATGACCCTCAACAACACAACAGCAAAAGTGAGATTCCAAGGAATAACAACAGAACCCTTCAAAGTAAACAAAGGCGTAAAACAAGGAGACTCACTATCCCCCACCATATTTAATTTAATACTAGAAGGTGCACTACGAAAAGCGAAGCTAGATGGGAAAAACATCATGGTCAACCAAATTCAGATAGTGGCTTATGCTGACGATATAGCAATTATAGGGAATAGAAGAAAAGACCTAATAAGAGCGATAGATCAACTAGACAAAGAAGCAAAAAAACTGGGTCTGGAAATAAATGAAGAAAAAACAAAATATATGAAGATAGGAAAAGAAAATATGCACTTACAGAACGATCTACAAACAAAAGAATACACCTTCGAGGAAGTTAATACTTTCAACTACTTGGGCGTGACAGTGGGACAAGCTGGAAAGAACAGAGCGAAGGAGAGAATCCTGAAGGGAAATCAAGCATACGGCAGAAACAAAACCCTACTAAAGAGCAAAACAATAAGCAAAACAACCAAAATAAAAATATACAAAACCCTGATAAGACCCGTCATAACATATGCCATGGAAACAGTAGCAATAAATAAGAAAGAGGAGGAAGAATTAAAAATAGTGGAGAGGAAAATAATGAGAGCAATACTAGGTCCTAAGGTAACAAGAGATGGAGAAGTAAGACTGAGAAGGAACAAAGAAATAGAGGAGGAACTCGGAGGAGAAAACATCACTCGACACATCAAAGTACAGCGACTACGTTGGGCAGGACACATCATGCGAAGGAAACCAACCGCAATGATTAGGAGGGTAACAGAATGGATTCCTATTTGGCCTAGAAACAAGGGTAGACCAAGGAAAAGATGGAAAGACGCCCTGGAGGAAGATGCAAAGGCACTGGGAGTAAGGGATTGGAAATCTAAATGCAGGGACAGGAAGGAGTGGAGGAAAATAACGGAGGCAGCCAGAACCAATGAGACTGAAAATTAGAGGAGAGGACTGATCCACCTCAACAAATGGATCTACAACAACGCCTCGGCGTTAGCCATAATCCCTAGGATTGTACGGCTCAATGATGATGATAATGCCAGTGATGTGCTGTTTATTTTACAGTTAAATATGTACAAAGTGCCTTTCGTAATATTGCAATAAACTTGGTTTACAACTGCGCTTTCAAAATTAATATAACATTGTTTTAGTGTTTGCCAGAACGACGACAATAACAAACGGCATTGTTTAATGGACACAACTGTGAACTTTGAATGTAGTGAATACTACATTAACTGTATTATTATTATTATTATAAGACATACTGCATTTAATACGTGTTTTTAAAGTGTTCGTATGGCAAACATGTGTGCGTTTGCTTAGTTCAAAACGAAACAATCAAACAATTGTTTGCGCATAAAGAAGCTGCAAATCGAGCAAATGTTTCTGTAAACAAATTCATTTCGTTGTCTTCGAGGTCAATTAAAATCGTTGCATGCGCAACTGTGAACGGTTTGGCTTACAGAATGTTACATAACCTACCCTTACTAAAAAATAAATAAAGGCGTATTAAGTTGGTAGTTGTTGGTACACGTCTTGGTGGTTGTACACAATGGTTTTGTAGTAATAGCGGCCCCTAAGAGGGATCCTGTTACCTTATTATTATAATATGGGAATTCCTATTGCCTCTTTTATACAATTCTCACCCTACCTATTTTTTTACGTCAACTTCTATAGAGATATAGATAGAACTGGTTGTTTGAATATGACATTATTAATGTTAGGAAACCAAGTGGTGAGATTCATTGTTCACTTAAATTCTTTCGGTAAATAATAATTTTACCAACGGTTTTTTACTACAAGAAGGCAACATAATTTGAAGGGCTGTAATGCAAAAATATTGGAATTATTCTTTTGATAAGTAAGTTTTATGCATTTAAATTTATTGTGGTAATTACACCAATTTATTTGTCAGCTTTAAATTGGTTTTTAGTTGCTTCTAAAAGCTTTACACTATTTTCAAATTTGTTCTTATTTATTGTATTATTAATATAATGGTGTATACTGTATACAGGGTGTTTGAAATTCGAGTTTAAGCCTGGGAATCTCACATATTATGATAGCTAGAGCATAGGTTAAAATTTGGCAAAGTTGCAAAATTCAATGCTAATTATTAATCCGAAGATAAATTGGAAATATTTCAAACGGCATTCAAAAAATTTTTGGAAAAACTGGGGGAAAAAACGATTCTTGAAAACCGGCCATAACTCCTTTGGATGATAAAATATTTTAAATGTGTTTAAACATCGCCCAAGCAACTTTTTAAGCTGAATCAGAGGGTAATCACAAATTTTTCCTAGGTCGATTCGTTTTTGTTTTATGACAAGAAACTTTATTTTGGATTTTATTTAAACATTCATAGTCGAATTAAAAAAAAAGTGTTTCGGACCACAATCACTATAAATCAGGTAGGCCGGTCGTTGTAGTTTATGTCGTTACCAAGACAACCAATCAATAAACTAAAAATTTTGAAAGTCTTCTATGTACTTGTAATAAATTCAAAAATTTTTTGGACAACGTTTAAGATGTTTCCAATTTCTCTTCGGATTATTAATAAGCACCAAATTTAGCAACTTTGCCAAATTTAAACCTATACTCTAGCTATTATAATAAGCAAGATTCTCATGCTTAAAATCGAATTTTAAACACACGTACGTATGATCTATGTGCTTTAAAACAAAGTGAAATTAATTTTTAAGGTTTTTGACTTGACACTAAACCAAATTTTTCTTAGGTTATTCTTAAAAATCGTTGATTTTTTAAAATTCCGTGGAGGTAGTTTTATTCTTCAATATAAAAAACATAGTACTTATTTGAAAATTAATGTAGCAATTACCGACGTAAATGTAAAACAGTAATTGTTATTCAAGTATAACCTTACTTAGCTGTTTTTATCAAACCAACGAACTTAAAAATAGCAAAGTAAAGAGTTATAGCTCATAATATTTTGAAAATAAGTAATAAAATTGAATCAGATTTGATGTAGCGCTGTTAATTGCGATACAGTTTTGTTTTTATTTTTATAACCGGTAATTTTCTTAGGCTTGGTTATTTGATAATTACAGCTTAGGATGTTTAAGTAAACGCTAATGACTTACTTCTTTTCAATAGCTCATTTAATTATTTTTAAATAAAAACAAATCAGCAGTTTCTATTATTTACTTAATTATTTAAGTAGCAGCAAGTGTATTATTACATATTATAAGTCATTATATTTTTAAATACTATACAGGGCCGAGAATTTTAAGGGCATTTAGTACTCTTTCAAATAAAAAAAAGTTTATATGAACATACAGGATGTCCCAAAATTGAAGTACAAAATCTAATTAAAAAGCAGCGTATAAAAAATAGAAAGTTGCTTGGAGAAAGTGTATTAATTTTTTTAATATCTCTAAACATTAAGATTTTAAAAAAGACGAAAATTAATGTTTTTAAATTTTTTCCGAATGACTTCAAATTTCTGTTCTGTACCAAACTTTGCAACCTCGCTCAAGATAAGCGAGATCTTTATGTTAAGCCTTGAATTTGGGACACCCTGTATATCTGCATACGAATATTTCTAGAGATACAGGACACACAAGTTATTAACTTGCGATATTGCGTTAATGTCTTGATGGATGTTTTAGGAGATGGGCAGAATAGTTTTATTTTCATGTGTTTTTTGTAATGCTGGATTATAGTTTTTGTAATATTTTTATTTTATATATTATATATTGTTATTTTATATTGTGTTATATTAATATTACATAAAAATATATTAGATACGTTAATAGCTGTTAACTAATATATTGTATGAAACTAATTGGGATAGTTTAGGCTTCATCTATCTCAATCAGTTCCATAATAAATAAATGTATATAAATATATTTGTTTTTAATATGGTTTTCGGAGTTTATCCGGGTAATATTTAAATTAGCTCGACGTTTCGGCAAGTTCTCACTATAGGATAAACTTTGAGAACTATATTAAAAATGTTAGTAACCGCAAAAATCTAAAAAGAAACAATATAATATAAATATATATAATAATATGGTTTACCGGTAAACCGGTTTTGATTGACAGTTTTACCGAATTACCGGTAATTCAAAAAGTCGGTAAATTTACAATCCCTAGGCCCCACCTCATTTTCCATTCGTTGTCAAACATTTTCTGAACTAAACATACGGTATACAGTAAATAGGACGAAGAGATCCCATCACTAGGCCCCAAGGTCTTCTGATCTAAATCCTGTATATTGTTTTAGTGGGAATTCTCAATAAGTTTAGTTCATTCATCTTCATCAATGACTTGGCAGACTTATGGCAATTAATGGGAAATGCCTCTTAAACAATGCGACTTATACCAGGCATTTTTGTATGAGTGCTCATTTCTAAAATACGTAGACCTTAACCCTTTCGTCCCTGAATATAAATAATGTCTTTTGGATCAAAAATTGGATATAATTTTGTCAGTTTAGTGTCAACTTATAGTATTTCGCGACTAAAAATGAAATTATTTGTTGCGGCTGTGTACCATACTTTTTTTTTTACGTTATTTGGTACCTGATGGTACACATACGTACCTGTTTGGTACATATATGTACCAAACAGGGTTTTAGTGTGGTACGTATGTGTACCATCAGGTACCAAATAACGTAATAAAACCTGCAAGTATTATTTTTTTGTCAAAATCTGCAGTATATTTACATCGAGACACAAAACTACAAGTCTAAATAACGGCATGGTACAATTCTCGCATCTCTAAAACGTTTAATTTGGCTTTCAGGTGTTTTAAAATGTGTGGTACATATGTGTACCACTCGGGCTGTATCATAATACTGATCTTGTAATAATGCAAGGTTTTTCGTGAACGCTACATTTCCATATTTTCTTCGCGCGCATAAGATCAACAATATAAATTAATACACTGAGACACCATGTACCATGTGTCTCTAAACTGTCTAAACGTCTCTAAAAATCATATTTTCGTGCTTTTTTCTTGTTGTAGTGTATAATAGGCCGTTTACACACACGGTTTTGCACATGGTTTTGCTGCTTAGGTTTTGCATATGTGCAAAACCGTGTGTGTAAACGCTAATTTATTGACCTTGGTTTTGCACAAGTGAATCTAGCGCTGCTAGATTTCTTGGTTTTTAAAACCAAGCCACAAAAACAGTGTGCAAAACCACATGAAAACCATGTGCAAAACCGTGTGTGTAAACGGCCTTTAAGGCCTTGGACTCAGTTTTTAACCTTACTTATAGCAGGGACTGGGAACGAAACGAAAACGTTAAACGAAATTAACCGAAATTCTTATAAGAACGAAAAAAAAAATGAAATTATTATTTTTCGTTCCAGAACAAAAACGAAATAAATTATATCTAAAACCGGTTTTATTACTATTTAATTTTTATTCATTGAACACAAACGCGAATTTAAAGTCACGTCTATGCTGAGAAGACTCGTAACAAGGCAGTGAAATATCTCACTTGAAATAAGTGAGCTTCACTTTTTTCCACATACAACATTATACAGGGTGTCCCAGCCAAGACGAATTATTCGATAGCTCTGTTATTAGTAATAACATTAAAAAAAGTCCAATATAAAAGTTGTTTGTAATCATTTACTACATAACCTAAAATTATTTTCAACTATACACAGTGTTTTGTTTTTGCGCTCTGATACCAAACATTGTTTTTTTATATGGAACACTATGTATATTTTGTAATTTTTGGATGTAAAATTAAATTCTTTTTCAAAAATATTATAGGCTGTTTATGTCTAAAATGAACTGTTTTAGAGTTATTAACGTTTTTTTGAAACTTTTGACAGATGCAGACCTTTATAAAAATATTTATATTTATTAACATAACAACACCAGAGCAATTTACTCTGGTAATTTATTAGACAATAGTGTCATAGTAATTGTTGACTAGTAACATTTTTAAAATAATATACAGGGTGTTCCGTTATACTCGGTCCATTTCCCTTAACTTAAAACGCATATAAGTCATCTTTTTTAAATAGAACACCCTATATATTTTTACATTTTCTTGTAGAAAATTTAATTATCTTGCAAAGTTATTAAGCATGTTTTATATTTCGTTTCTTACGATTATTTGCGAGTATTTTACCTAAAATATCAGTAGTAGCCTTTGAAAATTCAAAACAATTTGTATGAACTGTCAACCAGAACAGTTAATCGGCACAATTTCCACTATTATTCCTCTAAAAATCCATAGTTTTAAGAGCTGTAGATACACAACATAAATGGCAGCAAATAACACCAGAATGTTTTTAGTTCCTGCTTAGAAGTACGTATAATAACAAAAACTGCAAGAAAACGAAAGGAACTTAATGACTGTCAATTGTCATTGACCTAATTTTTTAAGTAAATCTTGTACAGTCGGAATTTTTCGCATGAAAAAATGAACGGATGCTTTTTCGTTTCAACATTATACGTCACAAATCGATCTTCATTTTTCTACTTGCGATTATTCAATTCGAACAAAAAATTTAAGCAATTTTAGTGCTTAATGTATTTAAAAAAAAAATACTTAGGATTTTCTGAATGTTACATGATACCATGAAGTTTTTAAGTAATTTTTCTCGTCTCAAAATGTCGAATAAACTTAAGAGAAAAATCATTTGTGGTAGAATCATTCGTAACTATTGACTTAAGTATAAAGTAAGCAACACTTGGATGGCTCCTACATATTCACATGCTAAATATACTTTTAAGTGCCATTGTTCCTTGCTAATTTCTGTAGTTTATTTTACAACTTCTAATAATGTTTCAACCACTTAATTTAAGTGTGTCCTACTCTTGAACTACCGAGTAATTCAATCTTATGTAGTTAATTTAAAAATCATTATCATCAGTTAAGTAAACACAAGATCAAATACCGTGGCACATAACTCCATTGTACTAAATGTATTTTGACAACAATTTGTTTTAGTAACATGAGAATATTGCGAAAACCTATTTTTAGCTACAAATTGAGTGAAATGATAAACAAACACCTTGCAGATTTTTTTAGACAAAGCACGGTTTTGTATTTCGCTGCAATAGAAGTATGTACAGGAATTTATTTCACTTATGCTAGTCATATTACCGTACTACAATAGAACCTGTTAAGGTCACCGAAAGTGCATTTAGCGTTTCCGCATTTTATATTTAACGGAGTGTTGTGTTGTAGTTATATTAGAACTTATAATTTAGTTCGTTTCGCGTGTGTCTTAACTTACAAAAAAATGATTTGGAGCACCTATGTATGTACAGGGAGGACCAAATTCGTATGTTTTACGGGGTATCTCGATTACCGTAATAGTTAGCGAAAATCTGATATCGGTCTTTTGGTAACGTGACCATTTTTTCACCCGAAAGTTGGTATAATACAAAATATAGCTCGTTTTTTCATGTTTTTAATAGCACGTCGAATATTTCGCCAAGGAATTTTTATTTGAAACTTAAGAAATATGTTTAATTCAATCGTCTTTTATCGAGATATTTTTATAAATAAGCTTACAATTGCATTTTAAGCGATTCTGTTATAACTAGATCAACTTTTTTTTTCGTATTTGTTGCATTTCCAAAGAATAATCTGTTTATAGCACTAACAATAAGTTAAACAAAAGTTCTAAACTTAAATAAGCCAAAATAATTACCTAGGTCAGGGATGGCAAATAGGATTTGATCAGTGTGCCAAAATAAGATAAAATTTAATACAAATTTTTCCCCGTGCCAGTACCTAACCTAACCTAACCTACCTACCAGAAACAACCGTCAGTTATTTCGTTCAGTATTGTCAACGTCATGATTTTATGTGTCACTAAATACATATGCAATCAAAAGTTCCGTGCATCGCTACAGTTGGTATTTTATATGTATAGTAATGATCAAATTATTGTATCGATAAGAGTTGTTATTTTCTGGTATTTTAAATTTTTTGATATTTAAATAACATGTAGTTGTAGATAATTAGCATAGGTACCAATTAAAAATAAATAAAACATTTTGAAAAAGTTTAAAATTTTAAAAACAAATTTATTCATAGAATACTTTAGGGTGCCGTCGAAAATCTCTCGCGTGCCACCTATTTGCCATCCCTGAGTCCTAGGTACATAGTTTTTATACATACAGCTTTAAGCAAATCAATTCGTCTTGATAAATTTTGTGATAAAAATAAAGTGGAAAGTATTGTACATAAGTAAAATATGGCGATTTGAAATAACTTTCCAGCAAAGCAAAATTTTCACTTTGACAAACCGATTAACACATTTACTTTCTCAATTATCGCTACCATAAATAAACCTTGCACTTATGTGTGTTATCCGTTACCGTTCTATTGTTGCAACAGTTTAGATGCAGTTACGGACTAAATTAAATTATTCTGATAATAATCTTAACGATGAGTTTCTAATGATAATTTAATTAAATAATATGACAGTATTTTCTAGCAGCAATTTTTAATGGATAATGAAATATGGCTAGGGGAATAAAAGCATATCTTGACTACATACAATTCGTTCAAAAACATATAATCATTTGTATTATTGTATTGTACACAGGGACTAAAAACGAAAAAAATTCCGTTCGTTTCTGTTCGGAACGAAAACAAAATATATCGTTTTCGTTCTTTTCGTTTAAACAGAAAAAATTCTTTTTTCGTTTTCGTGAACCGAAATAATAACGGTTGAAACCGGTTTAAATTTTTTTTTTGTCGTCAAAAAATCATTATTTTATTCTAATCACCACAACCCTCTATAAATGCGATAACAATATTTGCGTCTCAACTAAAATATAAACGATGACGATGGGGTTTGATGCTCACGGACAGCATATTTTAGACTGTCGAACCATCGCCATATTAAACTTACCAAATCGTTAAACACATTAACATTTAACCATTTTATCAAGTTTAACACCCGTAAGGTGCAAAAACACAACATGATTAGGTTAAATTAGACACACGATCTTTATATAAAAATATGAAAATATAGCAAGTGCTGTTTTAAATTTGTTTTAGTACTAAAAATCTATGCATTTGAATTAAATAAGATCCTGCTGTAATTATTTAAAAAGACAAAAGAATGAATTCAAGTGGATAATTTACTAAATGTTATAAATAAAAAAGATATTTAAAAAAACTTATATTAACTTGAAATATACTTTAACTTTATAGTTTGTACATACCATACAATATACTACATTTTCACATTCCGTTAAATCTTACTAGCAACACATCTTCCAATAAATCTTCTTTTACATTAGTCCTTTTCGTAGTAAGAATAAATTTTACTTTTATTGACTCTAAACGCAAATAAAACATACACATTAATAATATATATCCAATCAAGTGTATATTCTATATTGATGATCTAAAAAACAAATTAGAAATAGAGAATATCTGTACCGTTAATTGTGTTACACAGTATAAACAATAAAGTTGGTAATACATATTCACGTAAATATATGGAGAAAAGTGAAGCTCACTTATTTCAAGTGAGATTTTTTACTGCCTCGTGGAGTCTCCCCAGCACAGAAGGTAAATTCTCCTTTGTGTTTAACAAATAAAATTGAAATAGCGACAAAACCAGTTAAAACCGGTTAAAACCGGTTTTGGAAAATATTTATTTCGTTTTCGTTGTCGGTTTCGTTTTCGTTCTTAAAAAAAATTCGGTTAATTTCGTTTAACGTTTTCGTTTTCGTTCCGTTCTCAGTCCCTGATTTGTACATTATATTACAGAAATTCTGATATTTCGTATTAAATTTCTGTCCATTTTTGTTTTTATTTTTTGATTACGTTACGTTTCGACCATACCATCTTGGTCTTTATCAAACGACTCGTCATTTTATAGTCGCATGTGCGCGCCTAGCCTATAGTTTGTGTCGTGCAATGTATTTCGTTGTGGAACATAAAATTTTAGTTTTCTGTTGTTATTGTCATGTTAACAGTCTTTTTTTGATGTTGGCCTTTGACGTTATGAGAACTTTTCTGTCGGGTTAATATTTTATTATGTTATCAGACTGTTTTGATGTGTTGGGACGTTTCGAGCGGGGCTTATAATTAATTATTATCATGGTAACAGATTTTTCTGACGTTATAACTCTTTTCGGTCAGGTTTATAATATAATATTTGTCACAGTTTTTTAGCGTTATTAGGTAAGACTTTTCTGATAAGACTTATAATTTTACTATTATCCTATAATACACTTTTTTTTTGCGTTATTAAGCTTTTTCTATTTGGTTTGTAAATATTCTCCAAAGACAAATTCGTTTTGATGCAAAAATATTTACCAAAAATTAACAGCCCAATTTTTGTTTAAAAATGTGAAAAAATTGTCATTCAGTGATTTCATAGTCAACCCGGTTTGTTATTTTTGTAACATTGTAACAATATTTCTTTTCAAGCAACGCATTATTTAGTCGCTTTTTTTATTGCTTGTGTTTACTTATAGGTAACATTAAAAAGAATATCACATACCACAACACGTTATCAACAAACAAAAGTATGTTGTTTTTACTTTATTATCAGCGAACATTCTATTTAAAAGCATTTATATATTTCTTTACCTTAGCTACGACCTTCGCTGTTAAATAGTAATAGCTAACAATAATAATAATTGACTTGGTATTGGCAAAGGTATCGTGTGACGACCCTTATTAAATTCTCGAACGTTACCTGCAGTACCTCAAATATTTGTTATGTAGAAATTAGGGGTTATAAAATGCAGTGAGATTCTTCGACTATGAGGCGTGCTTAACAGCTCGTGCAAAATTAGATCTTTCATTTTTATGTAAAAGCGTAAGAGCATGATGTAATGTTAAATTTTTGAAGTGCATAGAAAAGTAAGGAACTTATTTCACCATACAGGAATTATGTAAACTTGATAAAAAAATATATTACATTTTTCATTGTATAACAACGAAACCATTTTTTTACAGGGTTGCGCAAAAGTATGGAAACAGAGAAATATCTAGAATATTATTGCAGATATAACAATGCAATTTTGTATCTCAGCGTTATGGTATTTATCGGATTTGATGAAAATATTAAGGTTGCAATACGACTTCCGGTTCTACCGGAAACGAACTCAAACAAATAGAACACCCTGTAAGTATATTTTTGGATTCCTCTTAAAATTTACTTTAAAAAATGTAAAAGGTTATATGGGTCTAAAGTCAACCATTTTCGTAAAATTTACATTTTTATGAAAATTTTGAGCGTTGCACCACTTTTAATTTTTTTAAACATTAAAGTTATTTAAAAAGGCAGTAGAATTTCGTTTGGAAATAGACTGACTAAACATTGATTAACAGTTTGTGCTAGCTATATTTTTAAAATATTACACAGGGTGTTTTTTACACTTGGTTAAACTCATGAAACTTTAAACATTGATAACTCAATTTTCTTAAATACAACACCCTGTATGTTTCTACATAGTCTTTTAAAAACATTTAACATGTTTCATACCCAAGACCAAGACTAATATTTTTCGAGATATCGCGCATTTATTGTAAATTATTCGGGCAATGTAATATTTTCTAGTAGACTATGAAGGCAGGCAGCTGTAATTTTGAAACAATTGAAAGATAAAAACAATAAAGCTATAATATTGACTTTCCTCACTTATTTTTGACATTTTTAATAATGTAGATGTAATTTTACCGTTTTTACGTTTAAATAGAGGTTTCTTAAAATTATGCATTTATTGATTAGATCAGTGTAATGCGACAATTACTAAATCCTATAAACTATTTTTTTTGTGTTTTTACAGTATGATTTCCGGTGAACCGGATACGGTTTCAACCCTAACCATTTTTAAATTTAAAGATAAGACTGGTCAGTGATTTTTGTTTAATCAGAGTTATTTCGCGTACTAAATACATTATCAATCGATTTTTAAGACTTTGCAAACGATCACAACTATCACAACGATCACAAAATATTGTGGCTTTGATAAGAAACCTCGATATCAACGTCAGATTGATAAAATTACATCTACAATATAAAAAATTTCGAAAATTCGGAAGGAAAGATAATATTACAATTTTATTGTTTTTATCTTTCAATTGTTTCAAAATTACCTTCATAGCCTACTCGAATAATTTACAATAAAATCGCGATATCTCGAAAAAATATCAGTTTTAGGTATGAAACATCGTTAATGTTTTAGAAGGACAATTAAATTTTCTACAAGACAATGTAAAAACATACAGTATTTAAGAAAAACGAGTTATCGATGTTTAAAGTTTCACAAGTTTGACCAAGTGTAAAAAACACCCTGTATAATATTTTAAAAATATAGCTAGCGCAAAGTGTTAATTAATTTTTAGTCAATCCAATTTTCAAACGAAATTCTACTGCCTTTTTAAATAAATTAAATGTTAAAAAAAATGAAAGTGCTGCAACGCTCAAAATTTTCATAAAAATGTAAATTTTACGAAAACGGTTGACTTTAGACCCACATAACCTTTTACATTTTTTAAAGTAAATTTTAAGAGGAATCCAAAAATGTAAAAATATACATGGTGTTCTATTTAAGATTATAAAGTTTGAGTCCGTTTCCGGTAGAACCGGAAGTCGTATTGCAACCTTTATAATTTCATCGAACCCGAAAAATACTATAACGCTTAGATACAAAATTTCATTGTTATATCTGCAACAGTACACTGATATGGCCAAAATGGTTAATTTCCAAGGCCACTCAATCACCATTTAACAAAAAAAAAAAAAAAACTGCAACAGTATTCTAGATATTTGTCTGTTTTCATACTTTTGCGCATCCCTGTATTTACATACATGAGAATTTTTCAAAAAGTATCAGAAAATTTAATATTTTGAGATTTATAATTCAATTAGAAATACAAATGATATGCCATTTTTCTAAATAATCACACTCTTTTTCAATACACTTCTTTAGACCCTATGTACTTTCGTTGTCCATGCTAATTAAGTGAAATTTTTTAAAAATTTTAATTAATATAGAAAGAAAATGTGAAGATATATATCTTAGTACCCGAAAAAGGTGCACTTTTGAATAAATTAATTAACAAAATTATTAAGTGTTATCTAAACAAATGATTGCGTCGCAATTTCCTGTAAGGCCGGAAATAAAAGTAAAAGTTTAATATCACTTCTGAAATATGCAAATAGTACTTATTTATCTTAAAAAACAAGTTTTTTCGGAATCTTTAAAAGTTTTAGCAAGTTCGTTAGCGAATATCGTGAACATGATTTCTGTGTATGTTTTATTATTGAAAAGCTACAATGAAATGTGAAACGTATATTTTCCGCCTATTAGGTATCCGATTCCAACAACATTACAGTTGTAATTATAGATACATTATGGTTAAATCTGCAATAATAGCTCGAGTATTAATGTTTATTATTGTTTATCATTACAGCAATTAAAATTCATTAGAAATTCATTTTAAATGCAATGAAAGTAGAGCGGCATCGTTTTTAAATTTACGGTGTTAATTGAATTACTTTGATGTTTAAACTAATTGTAACGCACGAATGACGATTTGTAACAGAGATTTGTTTGAATAATTTGTTAATCTAAGCTAAGATGTTTTGTTGAAAATTTGATGATGGTAGTAATAATTACGATTTATTTATAACAGTCTTAGCCACGGTGACGCGTTAAATTTAGTTTTGGGTCGTGTACCCTAATAATGGATCACCCTTTAACTCTTTCGCTGCCGGCTTCGAGCTTAAGTCATGCTTGTCTCCGATCTGGAAGAAACTCGTAACGAATTTTTCTGCAATAACCTAAATGTCCATTGATTTTGTTTACTCGTATATTAAATCTCTATAATAATAGACAAATAACGTATTGCGGCACCATATAAATGAATTAAATGAATTATACGTCTTTAAAAAAATTATAGTTACATTTAAAACATGTTACAAATTTAATGACAAAGTTTTTTATGATTTATCTTTTAAAAAACACAAATGATTTGGATAAAAGTTGCATGGTCTAAAACTAATTTTAGGTTTAAAAAGAGCACCCATCGTGCAAATTCCTGACAATACATATTATTGATTTTATAAGTTTTTAAAGAAGTAAAACGCCCTTAGTTTAGGATCCACAAAAAAATATTTAAAGAAAATTGTTTAAGACTCAAAAATTTGCAAGCTTATGTGGATAAAACAAAACAAAATCGACATTGCGAAAAGTTGATAAGGACAATTAAATGCAGAATAAAAAGTTTTTTTTTTTATAAAATTTTAAGATATCAATAAATAAAAATAATGACAGCAAAAAAACACCAAAAGTGAATTTCTCTTAAAGATAATTAGATATTTAAAATGGATATATCTAATGGCACGACAATATTTGTATATAGCACGACAAAATTGGTACATCAAACGAAAAATATAAAAACGACAAATAAATAAATTTTACAACAAATTATGCTAGTTGCACGACAAAAAATATTAGCCGAAGTATAAATTTTGTTCTCTGTAATATATTTGCTGGAATTATCAATAAATAAAAAAAGTAACAGCAAAAAAAAACGGAAAGTAAATTTCTCTTAAAAATAATTAGATATTTAAAATGGAAATATTTAATGACCTGACAAAATTAGTATACAGCACGACAAAATTAGTATACCGGGTGTAACTAAAATCAGGCTCACCCCCTTTTTTTTGTTTAGTTTTGAATTTAGACAAATGAAATTTTAGACATGTAACATTTGCAAAAAACTGGATTATTTGAACATGGGTACACTTTTGTTTCACTTCCGGTTTCGCCGGAAATGACCATAACTTTGTTATTTTAAATGGAACACCCTGTATATTTTACATTTTTGGAAAGAGGAAACGATTTTGGATACAACTGTACCATTTTGGTTAATTTTTATAACCTCAAATAATTTTTTGACAAAAATTAAATTTTTTATTAAGTGTGCCGTGACCCGCATAAATTGAATTTTATTATGTCAAAAAGTGTCAGAAAAACGGTTTTGTAAATTTTAATTGACATTTGGGCTGCTTTAATAGACCTTAAAGGTTGCGAAATTGGTTTTTTGACAAAAAATCAATGTTTTTAAATGGAACGATAGTGGCGCATGCGGTTATTTAAATAGAGTATTTTCTGGCGAATTCAACAATACCAATAACTTGGTATTTTTATTAGGAGCAGGCATTAAAAATTTCAAATTATTGTCAGATTTTGGTAAGATATCCTAATAATCATAGTTGACTATGCCAAATGGCAACAAAACAAATGCTTTTTTGTGTTTTTTTTACAAAACCGTTTTTCTGACACTTTTTGACAAAATAAAATTCAATTTATGTGGGTCACGGTAAACTTAATAAAAAATTTAATTTTTGTCAAAAAATTATTTGAGGTTATAAAAATTAACCAAAATAGTACAGTTGTATCCAAAATCGTTTCCTCTTTCCAAAAATGTAAAAATATACAGGGTGTTCCATTTAAAATAACAAAGTTATGGTCATTTCCGGCGAAAACGGAAGTGAAACAAAAGTGTACCCATGTTCAAATAATCCAGTTTTTTTGCAAATGTTACATGTCTAAAATTTCATTTGTCTAAATTCAAAACTAAAGAAAAAAAAGGGGGTGAGCCTGATTTCAGTTACACCCGGTATAGTACGAAAAAATGGGTACGATGAACGATAAATATAAACACCACAAAAGAATTTTACGACAAATTATGCTAGTTGCACGACAAAAAATATTAGCCGATATATAAATTTTGTTCCCTATAATATATTTGCTGGAATGTTTTGTTAAACATAATTAATTTTTTTGTTAAATGTCATAATACATAAAAATTGGGATAGAAACTCAGATGTACCCAAGTACAGGGTGCACCAAATTCGAATGTTTTACGGCTACCGTAATAGTAATTATCTGATATCGGTTTCTTGGGCTATTTTTTTGAAAAAACACGCCTGCGTTATCAACTTTTTTTTCTATAATTTTCTATTTTGGCAATACAGACGAAATATGAAATTTCATGGTTTTTGAAATTTTGCTGTCTTTATTTATAAAAATAAAAAATCACGATCCTTATCCCGACCTTTGTTTTTGCTTGTTTACTTATTTGTTTTTGCCGTTAAAACAAATATTACGTCGTTCACTTGAATTTTTTGTCGTTGGAATACATACGAGTTTTGTCGTTATTTAAAGTTAAAGTATTCATCGTGCATTATATTTTCCTGTCCTTAAAAACGCCAAGTTTGTCGTGAGTTATCCCTAGTGCTGCCAACCCTGTCATTTTGACCTATAGACTTGGGTTTGGTGATCATTTTTCGGGATTTGGGTTTTCAATACAATCCTTCGAGTTAACTCCAGTGGAAAAGTCGTTGGTAAAAAGACTAAAAAGTGTGCAGAGACAAAAAAAAAAGATTTTAGAAAATAATATTTCTACCTTTTTAATAAAAATGTAGTTTCTTACAAGTCTACTTATCTTTTAAGTCGATTTTTTTTTTACTTTATGTTATGAAATATAAAATAGTTATTTACGTAACAAGACCGGAAAGTGGTACATTACTGGACGAGTGACAGTTTTGGGATGAGCCTTAAGGCGAGTCCTGGAAGCATTCGAGTCCAGTAAAGACACTTTGCGGGTGTTTAACGTGTGTTTGACAGCGCAAACTTCTATGAGCGCAAATCAACAAAACTACTCATCACCATGGCAATCAGCTACTTTACTGGACTAGTCCAGTAAAGATGTATTTTCCAGCCTAAAAACTAATCGGTAATAACTGATTTTCTGTATCAAGGCCAAAAAGTACGTTTTGGCCGAGGTGCATATTAAATTTTTTGTGCGATCGAATTAAAAACAATTTAAATTTTTAGTAATTTTCAAAATTATAGGTTAGAAACTACGTGGCATTCTGTCACTGACAGATGACGGGGTATGTACTGCATTACCGGCCCTCTCCTTAGCAACGGCCGTAAAAGTTACTTTTTCGGCCGTTGCTAAGGGTAACGGCCTGAAAAGTAACTTTTACGGCCGTTGCTAAGGATAGGGCCGGTAATGCAGTACTTTATGGTTGCTAACGCTTCCGTCAAACAGCTGTTTCTAGTACGATCGCACAAAAAAGATATTACGTTGTTTCATAAAATAACTAACTTTCCAATGGTCTACTCATGTACAAAAATAGAGAATATTAAAGGTTTTATTTTGATGTTATGATTCTTAAACAATAGATATTAAGTATAAAACTCCTTGTACAAAATTGTATTTTCCAAAGAAACTTTTGCTTCTCAATAACTATGACTGAGAGATGCTATGCTATTCAAAGAATATTAAAAAAATTATATCTATAATGTTACAAAATATTTAACCTTGATCTTTTTTTAAAATTTTAACCCCCCGCCTCTCCTCCCAAAAATTAGTTTCTTCGGGTCAGCATCGGCGCAATGTTGGCAGCCCTAGTTATCCCAGTTTTGTCGGGCTGAAAAATAGGGCCCATTTAAAAGCAGTTCGGAAATTATAATGCTGTATTAAGTTTACCACCTTTCTCTAATTTAAATCCATGCGCTGGCTCTTATACTAAGCCAGATCTCCAAGTAAGAAAAAAACAATTCGAAAGCTAATTTTTCTAGTATAAAAAAAAGTATTGTAAAGAATTCCCAAATTGGGTTATCTTCATAAAACTTTCAAGAAAAGAAAACATGAGGTTTAATAATAAGCCATCTTCATATTTGTATAGGAAAAGTTAATTTTCATATTTAAAACGATTTCTCGTTACATATGACAATTAGTCTTTTTATGTATTGTTATTTTGTTACTAAAACTAGTAATTATTTAATAAAGTTAAATATGTATGCACAAAAGCTATTGTTGGCTGTAAACATGTCATGCAATTATCGTTTAAGATGCACGATTGTGCCTGTAAAGAAAAGAATTACATATATTTATGCAATCTTTCATCCTAATGTAATTCAAATAAATGCGGTATTTAGTAAATAATTCCTGTCCCATCAAAAGAAAACTGTTCTTTAATTTTAGTTCTAAATGAAAGTTTTCGTAAAAAAAGAACTGTCGTCTTTTGAAATGCAATGGTTTTGTAGGTATGATAATTTCTTACTGGAAGTTAAGTTGAATTTCAATCAAGACTAATTATTAAATACTTTCGTGACGGAAATAAGTGAAAACAATAAATATTGAACGATAATTATCGTGATAAAATATGCAAAAACGTGAGACTCTACGTACATTATGCAAAAATAATCGAAAGTAAAAGGCAATTATATCATCTTATTATTTTAAATAATTGTATAATATCATTCGCCATACTTAACTATTAATTTTTTATAACGCCAATAGAGACATGCCAAATTTATTTTAACTTTATGCGGCAATATAAGTGCTAATATAATGTCGGTCCTTGAATTAAAAACTTTAATTACTCGATTTACAGTTTACTACACTTTATTACTGTGCAATAGTACAAACAATTTTTCCTTATAAATTTGCAAACTGTTTTAAAATTATTCGAATTTTAAAACTAAATTTTAATTAATAAAATAAAAGCTCCAGAGATACACACAGTAAATAAATGACTGTAAAAAAGGCGTAACGACAATAGGTTTGTTTCAGCAGACGAAAATGTACTAGTTCATGGACGAATACATGAATTGGTTTATGCACATGCATCAACAACTATGGACTAATAAATGTATTAGTCGCTGCTGGAACGCTTAAATTGTAATTTTTTTAAAACTTAAAAGTAATTTATTTTTAAGTAAGTCCTATACAATAATACAAAAGAAAATTTCTTTCACCTGTCAAATTTGCGTTTTCAACCAATCACTAATCTTAAATCTTCTAGAGACTACCAATAGGAGCATTATTACACGGTAATAATTTTACATTCCCCTGTCAGACGTTGATCCTCCTGTCAAATTTGCGTTTTCAACCAATCACCAATCTTAAATCTTCTAGAGACTACCAATAAGAGCATTATTACACAGTAATAATTTTACATTTCCCTGTCAGATGTTGATCCTCCTGTCAAATTTGCGTTTTCGACCAATAACAAACTCAGATTTCCTACGGCCAATAATAGTTATTTATGTATCAAGGCCAAAAAGTACGTTTTGGCCGAGGTGCATATTAAATTTTTTGTGCGATCGAATTAAAAACAATTTAAATTTTTAGTAATTTTCAAAATTATAGGTTAGAAACTACGTGACATTTTGTCATTGACAGATGACGGCGTATGTACTGCATTACCGGCCCTCTCCTTAGCAACGGCCGTAAAAGTGACCTTTTCGGCCGTTGCTAAGGGTAACGGCCTGAAAAGTAACTTTTACGGCCGTTGCTAAGGATAGGGCCGGTAATGCAGTACTTTATGGTTGCTAACGCGTCCGTCAAACAGCTGTTTCTAGTACGAGCGCACAAAAACATATTCATACACTGATACTATACTTTTTGCAATTAACAGATTTTCATGCGTTTATTGGTCGTTTCTAAGAAATCTGAGTTTGTGATTGGTCGGAAATATAAATGTGGAGAGGGAATTAAACATTTTGGTCTTGATAATTTTTTGACGAATTTCGGCGACAAGTAGCGTTACTTTAATGTAGATTAAACCTCACTCCTGACGCACCACTCTGACAGTACTTGTAAAATTTGACATAACATACATTTAATTTGATTTGAGGTAGGTTAGGCGAAGGAAATTTTTTGACAAAATATAACTCGTGCACTTCCTGCACTCGTGTTTTTTTTCCGCTCAACTTGCATTCGGGCATATTTACCAAAAATTATCGATAATTTTCAATGCACTTGTTATATTACTACTGAAAATAACATTTTATATTAACTTAAATAATTATTATTAATTTACATTTAGCATTCTAATTATTTTTTTATAAAGATAAAAAATAAATGTTGCTTATATTATGTAGATTTGTATTTCACATAATTAAAAAATATATGTCTGAAACAAGTCAGTTTTTAAGGAGATAACTCGAAAACAAAAGAAGATAACCTATTTTAGTTTTCACCATTAACTTTTTTTCGAAAAAAGAGATCGAGGATACGCGGTCCTTTTTTTTTTGATATCTCTTATAGTTACCGAGATTCCCTATGAAAACATCGAAATTTGCCCACCCTGTACAATACCATTAAATTAGTTTATCGAAATTACGTTACGTTTTTCTTACCCTTTAGTTAGCAAATGTTAACAAAAGGTAAAAGTTATAAAGTTTAAGCATCCGCAACTTTGTAGTTAGTAATGTTTAACCTTCGCTTATATATTTTTTAATAGCCATGTAATATGATAATACATATTACTATACTGTGTATTGTATATCTATATAGGTACGCATAACACATGATTGTAATTTAAGTGCATATGTTTATTTAAAGTTTAATATACTTACAGTGATTAAAATTCTACTTAATGATTTCATATATTTTTGTAATGTAGCTTGTAGCAACAAAAGTTAATAATCTACGACGCAAACGGACGTTTGCTTTTTGTTTGTAATATTAAGTGCTATTCAATTGTTTCGTATTAACCAACATTAATGTAGTTGTTTTAAAACAGGTATTTGTGTAAACATTTTATGTGTATACAAACATTGAAACAGTACATCAAATGACGTCAAAATTCGTCAAAATTGTTGTTTCGTTTAAAAAATTATTTTGAATTTTAAACAAATAACTTTATACATAATTTTTTGCACTCGTACAATGCACTTTAAACAAAAACAAAACACCTGTACACGAGAACAACATGCGAAACCCTTAACGTAGCCTTTTAATTACGGTAGTAAAATATGTTAATGTGTGTTTTTTTTGTAATCTACAGTGTAAATAACAGAAAAAGGCGCATTTTTTATTCGGCGAATCAAATAATGGTATCTTAAATGGGCGTAGAGGTTTAATTTCTTCCTACATACGTATTTTAAGAAATTTGCTGTATGAAACATACACAAGCAAATCATTGTATTGATGAGGTTAAATTAAAATTTTATTTTATTTCTCAAATTTGGATAAATGTAGGATAATGATATTTGGTAGATGTTTTATACTTATTAAAAGGTTCCCCATAGTAATATTTTTAATCATCTCCCACCTTCTCAGGGGGCTGAAAATTGCGACCCCTGTTGGTTTTTTTATCAGAACTTTTTGGTGGGTTAAAATTTTGTAATTAAAAAATATTTTTTTTAAAGCTTGCTTTATTTAGAAACTTTTTTTATTTTTTAGTTTTTCTCGTAAAACCTACAGTTTTTGAGTAAAAAATAAAATAAGCATGAACATCAAATATTCCAATATAAAACGAATCATTTTGGTGGTTGCCATGGTTTGTTTATGTTCATGTTGGGTAGAATTGACGGGCGTTTTAGCGTTTCACCGCGTAAATGTCAAAATGAATGAATTCCAAAATTTTAACCCACCAAAAAATTCTGTTAAAAAAACCAACGGGGGTCGTTCTTTTCAGCCCCTGTGAAGGTGGGAGATGATTAAAAATATTACTATGGGGAACCTTTTAATAAGTATAAAACATCTACCAAATATCATTATCCTACATTTATCCAAATTTGAGAATTAAAATAAAAACCTAATTTTACCGCTCCCCTTTAGGGAGGTGTAACTGTGAAAGGAGACGTCTAAGGAAAAAAATTATAAGAAAGACCCCCTTATTTATGAAAAGGAATCACCTTCCGAATTTTTTGCAATACTTAAAAAACACCCTGTGTACAGTCCTAACTGATGCAACGTTTCTGCCGAATGAGAAAAATTTCGGAATGAAATTGTTTTATGAAAATTCTAGAATAAGAACTAATCAGTATGTCAAATATACCTATCTGTATTTTATATACGAGTAGGTACTTGCGGTATACAAATAGTTTGAGTGTGCTTTTATATTCACAACTGATAAATTTCATAACAAGTGTGAGGTATTTTATTTTCTAGATAAATTTTGAGTACGCATATTAGACATTTGTGCCCGACTCATTTTATTATTACTTAATTAATTACGTTTTTTTTTCTAGGTAAGTCTACATCTACATTCTGTTTCCGAATTGATAATTTCTTCTTGGTGAGCTGATGCTGTTTTATGTGTAAGTTTTAATACGACTATACTAAATAATTTTCTGTTAGTAGTTAATGACCACATTTTTTTAACGACTTTTTGTACCTTTAGTTTTAGTACTTAATAATTTTTTACCAATAAAAGAGTGGTCTTTTGTGGTAATTCTTTCTGCGTAATTACATTTGGCAGTTTATGACTGTAGCTGCAACATTTTTGCAACAAAAAATGATCAGGTCTGCTCAGTATGTGAAGGAGTTAGTTATCTATATTAATATTCTATATTTTGTGATTTTCGTCTAGATAGCAGAGATTGGTATCGATAATTATTGTGTCTTAACATTCCTGACAGTTCCATGGAATCATTGAACTCCTAATCTTAATTGCTATGCAGCGTTGCCATATCTCACTTTTACTCTTATTTAGTAGTCGGTTTATCAAACGCCAACCAACAATATGAGCAAATGTCATAATTGGGCGTAATAACTTCATAATAAGTTATTGGTCACGTAGGTAAAAGTATAAGTTCCATTCAATCTAAACTCACGTTTTGTAACTGTGTCACGTATTTAATGTCAGGGTTACCAATATTAGAATAAATCACAGTTTAATGTAAATTATGATGGTGTCTAATGGGTTTATCAGTTTCATCTTTCTGTAAACGTAGAGATTACACAGGAAAGCTAGATTTATATAAGCCATAAGCCCGGTATCGTTTTACGAAATATTTTTAGACATGGAAGTTAAGTCATGTCTGTAGTAACCTTTCGCTTCACAGTAAATGTAAATATTGATAGAGAGTGCATTCAGAATCAGAGAAATATGAAATGTAAACATTTATTATTATACAATGTACCCGGTAATTTAATAAGAAATCCCCAGCCTTGTAACTTGTTTATTTCTAGATATAAAGCTTTGGTGTTTATTGTGAAATATTAAGAGACTTGCAAGTTGCAAGAATTGTATAGACATTCAATAGTTTTTGAGATATTCGATTTTATAACTTGATTTAACAGTTTTTCCTTATCGTTTCAATGGCACCACATACTTTCAAATGCATACGCAATTTTAAAGCACTTGAAATTTATCATCATATGATATACAACAAATGGAAAAGTTTTCTGTTATCGATTTCTCAGAAAATGTTATTCTTGATAAAAGTTTACGTATGGTCTGCTAAAACTAACTTCAAGATGAAAAACTTTCGATAAAAATTCATATGACACTAGATTTTAGCGATTTTAGAAATATTCACAAGAGTGAAGTGCCCTCATTTTCAAATACAAAAAAACTTTGAAGGTAAAGATTGTTTAGAATTCAAAAATAAGACCAAATATGAAATTTGACGTTAACATTTTCATTTATGAAGTAATTTATCATTCAAAATGTCAGCAACAGTAAAAAAGTTTTTTTATTATCGAATTCTCAAAAAATATTATTCTTGATAAAAGTTAGTGCATGGCATAAGACTAAAGTAATAGTTACCAAAAAAGTTGAAAGTATAAAGCTCTTTAAATTTAAAAGTAATACTTAATATAAACTATCATTTTCCTTTGTAGTTTTTTTTTAAAATTTCTTAAAGTAAGAGCACTTTAGTTTTGCGAATATTTCTCAAATCACTAAAATTTAGTGTAATATGGGTTTTTAAGGAGCTTTTTTAAAACTTAAAATTAGTTTTAGATTATGCACCAACTTTTATCAAGAATAAAATTTTCTGAGACATCGATAATAAAAAACTTTTCCATTTGTTGCAGATTTTCTGAATAACACTGCATAACTTAGCTATATTTTGCGAGAAACTTTTTTTAAAGATTTCTTATTAAATGAACAAAAGTAGCCTGTAAACGAATAAGTTAAGAACAAAAAATAATAAAGATTAATTAGAAATCTTTAATAAACTGCTTAAGATGTAATTATTGAGGAGGTAATAAACAAAGCATAAATTAAATTAAATTATAAAAAAGTAGTGTATTAGATTAATTTTTTTTTAATGGCAACTTGTAGGTACATTTTATTCTTTAAAAAATTTGGTAATCGAATAAATTATGTAGAAGGATTAAATGTTCGATTAAAAATCTTAGGTACTTTCTGCAAATTCAATTTTCCTTACGTTTGTCTATATTTAGTCAGTCAGTTTAAGTTTAAATAAGTAACATATTCCGGTTGTGTAAATTTTGAATCACTCCATTAGCGCGAATGTTACAACATAATGAGTATAATTTTATTACAGAAAATTTTAGGATGTTTACAACATGCCAATATTTTCGTTAATGCCTCGTTTAGTGTAATATGTTATTACGAAAATGTGTCAGCGTAATGGTACGTAATTCAGAAAAATACGTTTTTTGATAGTGGGTCAGATTTCTATTAATAATATTACTTTTCTGCCCAAGGAATCGTTTAGCCCGAAAAATTAATTATGAAACGAATTTCATTCAGCTTAGAGCATGGTTTTATGAAGTTATAATTTAATAATTATTGCATTGAACTGTTTAGATAATTCTTCGAACAACATTGAAACTTTCTATAAATAAAAACATAGAGATAAGAAATCGGCCGAATAAATGTGCCATGTATTATTTGTAACTGAAGTAACAATAGACCATCAATAAAATTACACGTTGCATTACAGTATTTATACAGGGTGATTGATTGAGACCGGGCATTAAAAATATATGAAGAATGAAAAAGGGTATGGATCTGAAATTTTGGTTATGACCATAATGGCATCTGATCTGTTTATTAAAAATATTTTCAAGATGGCGACACTTCCGGAAATACCGGAAGTTGGCGTCTACTTTTTTATTTTTAATACAATGGTCTATTTTTTAGTGCATTTTTGGATTCAAAACGTTATTTTAGAGGGACTTTTATTAGCATTCCCTATACCTAAGTGCAGTACTTTTTTAGATTTTTGGACTTTTTTGAAAAATTTTTGATTTTCACCGTGATGCTTAATATTATCTAACATGGCCATTTTTAAAGAAAAAACGCTTAAATTTAGACCATGCCTAGAAGAAACCTTGGACTACATCCTGGAATTTTTGCAATCGATGAATTACTTACAGGGTGTCCAAAATTTAATTTTCTTTTAACACAACTTCAGACCACTAAAACTCGTTTTTTTCAAATACAATGCCCAAACTTTTTTTTCATTTTCTAATGCAAAATTACATTCTGCATCAACCTGTATTAGCGTTTCCTATACCTATCTGCAACAGTTTTCGAGTTATTAAGAATTTTTGATAAAGTTAAGAGAAATTGCAACATTTTTAAATAGTAAGCCTTGGAAATGACAACAAATGCCAATACTTAATAACCGTCAACCACTTTTATCGCGTTTGTCTGAAGCATCCATGAAAATGTATAATCAAGAGTATTCAAACACGAATATTTTGAACTTATTTTATATTCATGAAGGATGTAACAAGATTATTGAAAGAACTTGCCGCGTGGTCAGTGAGAGTTATCCTTATTTGACTGTAATGACCAGACAGAAATTTTAATGAATAGAATCAATTTTTTTTTCAATTTAGAAGAGTGAAATCTGCTTGTATTCGACCTAAGCGTGTGACAAATGATGAAACTAACAAAGTTAACATCCTGAGATATTTTAATGACCATCCTCAGCGATCAATTCGATTGGTAGCGCAAGACTCGGGTTTAACATACTATGCTGTACAAGCTACATTAAAAATACACAACTATTCCTTCACACTTTCAATAATCTTCTGAATTTGTCCAAGAATGTAAAATAAATTCAAAATATCCGTGTTTGAATACTCTTGATAATCCATTTTCATGGATACTTCAGACAAACGCGATAAAAGTGGTTGACGGTTATTAAGTATTGGCATTTGTTGTCATTTCCAAGGCCTACTATTTAAAAATGTTGCAATTACTCTTAACTTTATCAAAAATTCTTAATAACTCGAAAATTGTTGCAGATAGGTTTAGGAAACGCTAATACAGATTGATGCAGAATGTAATTTTGCATTAGAAAATGAAAAAAAAGTTTGGGCATTGTATTTGAAAAAAACGAGTTTTGGTGGCCTGAAGTTGTATTAAAAGAAAATTAAATTTTGGACACCCTGTAAGTAATGCATCGATTGCAAAATATCCAGGATGTAGTCCAAGGTTTCTTCTAGGCATGGTCTAAATTTAAGCGTTTTTTCTTCAAAAATGGCGGTGGTAGATAATATTAAGCATCACGATGAAAATCGAAAAATTTTCAAAAATCTCAAAAATGGCTGCACTTAGGTATAGGGAATGCTATTAAAAGTCCCTCTAAAATAACGTTTTGAATCCAAATACGCAATAAAAAATAGACCATTGTATTTGAAATAAGGAAGTAGACGTCAACTTCCGGTATTTCCGGAAGTGTCGCCATATTGAAAATATTTTCATTAAACAGATCAGATGCCATTATGGTCATAACCAAAATTTCAGATCCATACCCTTTTTCATTCTTCATATATTTTTAATGCCCGGTCTCAATCAATCACCCTGTATAACATATGAACAATTTTAATCATGATTGTTATTAGTTTTAATAGAAAGTGTCTTTTTAGAGGAAAGAAAACCAAGATAAAATCAGAGTGTTTCTCAATTTGCTTACCTAAAAGTTTGCAATTATACGTTATTAACGACTATTAATGTTCATCAACATAGACAATTTAAATAATAACGTCAATAAGCTGTGGGCATTAATCTCTTTTAACTAAAATACATATTTCTTCGCAGTTTTATCGATACTGCCAAGGTAAATAGTACCTATTCATTACTAAAATACAACTTTTCTAAAACGTTTGCGTTTTCGAATTAGTTATGTAATGTGTGTTTCGAACAAAATATTTTTGAGTTTCGAATCATTTTCAGGGGTTGTTTTTTCTGCTTTACTTGAAATTCATGTTAAGCACATTTCTCATGGTTATAAATTAGCTAGACACTGACAACTGAGCAAAAACGAACTTTTCGTCGTGCAAATTTCTCCTTTTCTAGAAGATCCAACAAATTTTTATTAAAAAATGTTACTCGGACTCAAAAGTCATACATCTTAAAATACATTAGTTCTTTTTGATAAAATATTTTCAGCAGGCATTGGAAAATAGTTGAAATACTGGGGTATCACACGACACAATGTTTACCAAATACAAATATTACTTTGTCGATATAAAACATAATTGTTCGATTTATGCGTCAGTGTGTTGTATTTTTTAAAACAAAAACGAGTTAAACAGCTGCGTAAAACGACAAGAATTTATAAAAAAAATTAATGCGTATTTAAAAGGAGTTATTATTTGTTTAATGGTAAAATTTGGTTGAAAGTTTAAATTAGATAGGAACTCTTCTTTCCAGTAATTTAAACGTCTTAATACTTTTGTTAATATATTTCCGGGAAAAATGTCAACATCTTTATAATCTATAAGGTATCTGTAGTCTGTAGGCCATGGAAACATATACAGGGTGTCCCACAAGGTATGCCCTCGCATGTTTAGGACCTAAATAAAACGGTTTTAACAAAAAATGGGTTTTTGGGCGATCGTACTAGAAACAGCTGTTTGACGGACGCGTTAGCAGCCATAAAGTACTGCATTACGGCGTTATCCTCAGCAACGGCCTAAAAAGTAACTTTTCAGGCCGTTACCCTTAGCAACGGCCTGAAAAGTAACTTTTTCGGCCGCTACAGCGTAAATTTGCATTAAAGCTAACAGCATACTCCGTCATCTGTCAGTGACAGAATGTCACGCAGTTTCTAACCTATATTTTTGAAAAATACTAAAAATTCAAATTGTTCTTAATTCTATCGCACAAACAATGTAATATGCACCTCGGCCAAAACGTACTTTTTCGGCCTTGCCTGTTTGCTGGCTTCGACTACGTCTCAGCCAGCAAACCAGACGCGGCCGAAAAAGTTACACTTTTTGGCCTTGATACATAAATAACTATTATGTTCCTTCACAGGGTGGTCCAGTTACCATAAAAACATAGGGATCTCGTAAACGGTAAGAGATACAGAGTTGGGTAAGAGGGTCAAAATGATCTATGATTTAAAAGTAATTGTTCTATGAAAAAAAATCTATAAAAAAATTATTGGTTTTTGCGCTATTGATAAAAAACAAAACACATCAGGTTTTTAATTTTTGCTTATAATTTGCTTATTAGAAATCACACTTAAAATATTTTTTTGACACTATTGGGGGCACTTCTTTGCTTAGATTTGTAATTTGTCAACAAATTTTAGCCATCTTCATTTGTTTTTGTTATTTTAGCATCTGCCGTATTTAAAATAAGAAAGTTGATGTTAAAATAAAAAAACACATGAAGACATGTAATTTTTTTTGATAAATCTTAAATCTATGCAAAAAAGTGTCACAACAATGTCAAAAAATATTTTGTGATTTCAAATAAGCAAGTTATAAGCAAAAATTAAAAACCTGATGTGTTTTGTTTTTTAACCAATAGCGCAAAAACTATGAATTTTTTCATAGAACAGTTGCTTTTAAATCATAGATCATTTTGTTCCAGTTAACCAACTCTGTATCTCTTATCGTTTACCAGATACCCATGCTGTTCAGGATAACTGGGCCACCCTGTTTATGAAGGGGCACATAATTTTTTTTTTTAACGTTTTATTTAGGTCCTAAACATTCGATTTATGTAAAAATTAGCAAAGGTATGTATACCTTATGGCAGCGATTCTTAACTGGGAAACCGCGCCCCCCTGGGGGGCCGTGAAAGGTTTCAAGGGGGGCGCGAACAATTTATAAAACGTATTTATTTTTTAAACAAAATATTTTAGGATATTTAGGGGGCCGCGACTACTAAAAGGTTAAGAACCACTGCCTTATGTGCCTTAACAAGAGTTGTAGGGATAATAATAAAATAAAACGCGGATGCATCTAATGTTTGTTTTATACTATACTATTTTTTCGTTTAAGAAAATAGTATACGATTTTTGATACAAAAGTTTCGTTCAAGAATTTAGCATGGAAAATATGAACCATTTACATTGTACTATTTTTTTGGTACGAAAACTCCAATATATTTTGGTTACTTTTTAGTAACTTTTATCATATTTTGTTGGCACCTTGAGTAACCATGTCAAATGTTCAATTTGATCACAGAACAGAAAGCGAATCATTTTCAAATTTAACGTTTATTTAACGCTTGTTCTATTCTAAATATTTATTCCTACAAAATAAATTATGAGGGACAACGGTAATAAGTACCTAGTATTTAACATCGTTTGATTGTTTCAGTTAACCTAACCCACAAATGACATGCGGTCAGATACAGTCATACAGTTACAGTAGAATACGCATGCGCCCATGCTAAAATTGGACGCATTTAGGGCAGGTAGAATTTCGTACGAATTTTTCGTTCAAGATTTTTAATTTCTGATTGACACCGTACTAGAAAATCGTATACGATTTTCTTAAACGAAAAAATAGTTTAGTATAAAACAGACTTAAGTATGTAATAAAGGTTAGGGTTTCGACTCCAGGTTTTTTTCCAATTTCAAGAGAGTTTTTAAGATTCCCGCGTTCGGTTTCGGCTTCCGTTCTGTTTTGTTTCTGGTGTAGATCTCTTAATTTGTTTTTCTGTTTTAATTTCCGCTTAGTTTTTCGTCTCTACTCTCGAGATTCGAATTAACGAAAAAACTTATGTTGTCTGATCTCACTGATGATTGTGCTATAGTGAAGTGAAATTACAAGCTATGTTTACTTAACACAAGTATACAAGGTCCTCTTACGTACTGTAATTAATTGATGGTATTAAATTACCGTTTTATTGTTTTCCAATGTATTGAACCACTACTAAATATTTCAATTACTTTAATCGTGTTCTCCGTATCCTCTTCGTAAAAGTTTTTGTTTTGATGGCTATTAAAACAACTCAAGACGTGCAGGCGACGTACATGTATTTGTGTATTCGTCCTTGCGTGAGAGTATCATTAAAAACAAAAAGTTAAAAAAGTTGAAAAAGTTCATCAATCGCTTAATAAGGAAGACGTCAAGGCTTTTTACTTCAGGGAAAACAAATCACACGTTATTATAATATTAATAATTTATTGAATTGTATTTTTACCGAAGAAGCAACTGGAAATTATAATTTTATGAATACCTACTCATGGAAATTGCAACACACGACGCCTTCACTTTTATGACGGATGAATTGTTGTAAGTAATTTGTGTAAATATGTTGTAGGCATACCTTCTGAATTTGGAATAATCGCAAGGTCTGATAGACACGTGTGCCGTTATATAATTTTGTTGTAATGCGAATCCAACTACCAAGATAAGCTCCAATTTCTGGAATGCGTATTCATTGCATGCAAAAATAAAATGGAAATAAATATAAAAGGTCTAATAACATAAAAGCAGAATCTAGGTTATATTAACTAAAAAGAGCTGTAGGTACCTACTTCGGTTACTGAAAATAATGGACGATCGATTTAAACCACTGTTTAATTAAGTATTTTAAAAGTTTTTTGTAGCGAAGTAAAAATTTGTGGCAATAACTACATAACTAATTGAATTTTGGCATTTGTATGCACAAAATGCACACTTAAATTTAAAAAAAATATTTACTGAAATTTTTGTATTTTGTTTCGGACAACTGAACCCGATGACAGACATTTATCTATTTTATATGCTGAAATAAAAGTTTTCGAATTGCAAATTGTTCCAAAAAATATTTTTATTGAAGTAGGTAACTATTTTGTTTTTTTTTACATCAAGTGACTTATCATTGAGAAGAAAAAACAAATGCTATCGAAAATAAAAATCTGATATTTTGTTTCTATCAAGTTAACTATGAACTATTTAAAACATCTTAATATCGCTGCGAATTGTGCCCCCTAAATATCCTAAACTATTTTCGCGGCCCCCTACTTTGTAGCAGGGTTGGGAAAATTTGATTTTTATTTAAAAAAATCAAAAATCATTGATTTAAATTTGAAAAAATCACGAATTTTTAATTTTTTTAAAGAAACCTGACTACTTTTCCTTTTTAAAACGAATTTATTAATAATTCACACTACATTATAGCTTTTACATAGTCTCATTCAACAAGTATCAACAAATTAAAACAATTTCAGAAACTTTTATTCTTGATAAAAGTTGGTGAATGACCTAAAATTAATTTTAAGATGGAAAAGATTTCATAAATTTTCATGCGATACTAGATTTTAGCAATTTCACAAATATTCACAAGAGTAAAGTGGCCTTTTTTAAAGAGATATATACAAAAAAAAAACTTCAAAGGGAAAGATTGTTTAGAATTCAAAAATACGACCAAACGTGAAATTTAATGTTAAAATTCCATTTTTTATTGGAAATGGAAAACTTTTATTTCTCAAATAATTTTATTCTTGAGAAAAGTTAGTGCATGGTCTAAAACTAATTTTAAGCTAAAAAAAGTTCAATAAATATTTATGTAACACTAGATTTTAACGATTTTAGAAATATTAGGAAGAGTAAAGTGCGCTGATTTTAAAAATTACAAAAAATTTAAACTAAAAATGGTTTAGAAATTAAAAATAATAAAATAAAATATCATTTTTCTTGATTTTTTAAAACTCTTAAAACAAAATAAGGGCATTTTACTTTTGCGAATATTTTTAAAATAGTTAAATACTATTAAAACTATTTTTTTTCCATCTTAAAATTAGTTTTAGATCATCTACCAACTTTTATCAACCATAAAATTTTCTGAAAAAGCGATAATAAAAAACTTTTCCAATTGTTGCAGATTTTTTGAATGACGCTGTAGATCTTTTGACCATAAAATTAAAAATTATTGAAAAATTCACAAAGTAAAACTACCGGAATGCGTCTCTAACAAGAAAATCCTGTAGAATTTTTGTTTCTCCCCGACCTATACGTAGTCAATACTCAATAGGTAATATTTCTGGAATATTTTACTAGCGGTTGCTTTTAAGCGGGTGGAAATAAAACTTGCATTTAATTTATATGTGACGTGTGACGTTGAATCGTGAAAATAAATAAAATCATGATTTTAGTTTAAAAAATCAGCTGATTTAAATCACTTGAATTAAATGAGACAACCCTGGTTTGTAGTAACAAAAATATTACGATTTATTTAAGAAGATATCTCTCCGATGGTTCGAGCAACATAAGAAGCAAAAAAATTTTTTTTTTAAAGATTTCATTATGTATTTTAAAAAGTAAATACGTTTTATAAATTTTTCGCGGCCCTCCGGTTAAGAATCGCTGCTCTATTGTATACAATTTTTAATTTAACTCTTTCTAACCTGGTGTACATGATCATGTACATTACTTTCTACATTATTTATTTATCAATGGTTATTAATCTTTAACCATCTTTATTACACCTGATGCTGTTTTTAGGTTCTCCGATTTTTAAAATACGGTTTTGAACTGAAGGAGGTTCCTGTCCAGTTTAAAATACGATCTAAAAGTAACGTCGTTCATTTCTTGCGTGTCTTTTTTAAAAGTCGCTTTCTCATTGCAATTATAAATGCACCAATGCTATTTTTTTATAAACCGATTTAATAATGTAAATTAGTGAAAATGTTTCTGTTTATTAAACAAAAAACTTAAGGCTAAAGGCGCACGAGCGTTTCTTTAATGCCATAATTCAATTGTTTTACTAACAGTCATTGTTTTATTTAGAAAACCATCGAAATGACAGTCAACCATGCATTTGCTTTTAGGTATAAATACGTAAATGAAAACAAAGTCATAAAACCACCATTGCATCGAAAGAGCGCAAAATCTCTTAGAAATGCTTTCCAATGTGGACAAATAATTTTTTCCTAAGGCAGCTCTGAAAAAATATACCAAATTGCGCATTGTCTTGATGCATGATCAAGTGCTCGTGCCATATTCTGGTCTCTTGGGAGCAATCTTCAGCATTAGTTTGGCTCTGATAACATTATTATAATATTCTGTGATCGTAAATTATCAAATTTTTGTTAAAAAAGGTGAATCATTTTTTTTTGCTCTTCCGTGCACTTTTGCCTTTTTCGTTCTAGGGCTTCCCTTGTGTTTCCATTGTGAGCGAAATTAATTCTAGGTCAGTGTTTCTTAAACTTTTTTCTTTGCCACCCATTTTCCAATACAAAAAATTGTCGCGATCCAACAAAATTTTGATACTTTAAAATGGTAATATTAACCATTCATAACCATGGACCCGAACCGAACCGGAATTGGTACTAAAACCGTAACGAATCGGTAAATTTTTCGTAAACCGGAACCGAGCCTTTTAGTTAAAAAACAACAAAACCGCAAAATCGAACCAAACTGACTGGTATGAACCGGTTCAAGCTGCATTAACCGATTCAATTCGGATCAATTATATATCTAAATGACATTGCATATTTTTTATTTTCGTAATTATTATTACCTTTTACCAAAAATAGAAAAATTTCTGACAGTTTAATTGATACATATGTATCGTAATAAACATTTTGGCATAATGTATACTTTTTAAAATTTCCTATTAAAAACAAAAAAGGCATTAAACCGGAACTGGAACTGAACTGTTGCCACCTAACCGGTTGCTAAATCATTATAAAATAAAAACCGGTGGTTCGGAATGTAAACCGAAAAGCTAAAATTTATCGAACCGGTAACCGAAAGTGAACCGTTATTTTTAGTGAACAGGGCCTCGCTGTTCATAACTTTTATTAATCTTGTTATTATAAAAAACACTTTGAATTTGCTACTAAATTTAGATATCAACTAAAACTCAAAATCTCATTAAACAAAAAATTACCTTTAAAATTATTAATCGTACAACAAAGTTTCAAAGGAATTCGTTCTGACCTGGCCAAGTTGTGAAATATCATTATTTTTTTAGACTCCCTCTGTCAATATTTTTATAAAAACTTAAATAATTCAAAAATTACTGAATTTAGATACATAAAACCCAAATGTTTTAGAAAGAGAATTAAATTTTACATCTAAAAATTATAAAATATACTGGGTGTTCCATTTCAAAAAACATAGTGACGTATCGGTGCGCAAAAACAAAACATTGCGTAAATTTGATAATAATTTAAGGTTATGTAGTAAATTACCAGAAACGACTTTTGTATAAAACTTTTTTTTTGTTAAGTTGTCACAAGACGAGATATTGATCCGTTACGTTACTTTTTGTACACACTGTATATCATTGGAATGGGGAAAAAATCCTCTTTTTCGTGATGTCACAGCCAACTTAGGGTCTGTTTTTAAAAAATACAACTTTATGTCTCAACTCGAATTTCGAATATTTTTTCTTAAACTTGTCTACGCCTCTGCATTCTTATCAAAAAAGTGCCTGAAAAACGTCAAAATCATTTTTCTTCATTTTAACAAGTGAGATATAGTCATAAAACGAAAAGTCTAAAAATCGAGTTATCGGTGATAACTCTAAAACAAAAGACAATGATAACCAATTTTAGTTTTCACCATTAACTTTTTCTCGAAAAAAGAGATCGAGGAAGAGAGGTCTGTTTATCGATCCTTCTTACAGTTACCAAAAGTCCCTGTGAAAACATCGAAATTTGTCCACCCTGTACAATGTTACTTTTAAAAACTGAAAAAACAGGCTGGTGACCTAAGAAAAAAGCTTCTCGCCCTCATGCCCCTAGCGCGGGGTCGGCTTGCTGTTCGCGCGTGTTTTTTATTTTTGCACACAGCCCCGCAAACCCTAAATAGCTAGCGCGGGGCCAGTCTAGGCGCGGGGCCAGTCTAGGCGCGGGGCCGTGTGCGGCGCACACTCTGCACACCCCTAAATCCGGCCCTGCATGGATGGCAGTATTAAGTATTTTCGAATTAATCCCCCTACTATAGTAAAAGAATAAGTTAAGTTTCCCTTGCGGTATCCAGTATTCTTCTCGATCGCGAATTTGTTTGGAAAAAGGAAAGGATTGGCGTGAAAATAATCTACAATGAATTTAAAACGCGATACGTGTTATATGTATATTTTATTTTTTACGTGCCACACGATATTTTGAAATTACTAATAATGCTATAGTGAAATGTTGCAATTAAACTTGGTAGAGTTTCTTCATGGTGCATAACCGTAATCGGAAACGAATATTGTTACGGTCTTATTTTAGTGTTAAGCATATCGCCGTTGTTTTCACTTTTAAATGAATAGTAATTAGTAATTTTAATACGATACACAACTGCTAGTATTGCCCAACTGCCTGTCATTGAAAGCATAAAAACGAAACTTTATTACTTTAAATTAAGATGTCATAATTAATCTGTTAATTAACGGTATCCTCAATTTTCGGTAATGTTGTTATGTTATGCTGTGTTGCTCGTTTATGTAACACACGATTTGCTTAAAGCTTTGAAAGGCGGAAAAGTGATTCATCACATGGTCAAATATTTAGAATTTTTTGGTTCACAATGAATGAACGGTTAATACTAGATTAAATAATAATGATAATGAATAAAATAATTGGTGTTTATAGTGATTTGTTTATTATCGATAATGTTTATTGTTTATTCCTGGTACCAATGAATATTTAATCGAGTATCATTCGATAATCGTGATTTCCGTACCTCAAAATGCAAATCGTCATTTTTTTTTGCACACATCAGATTTGTATATTAGCAGATCAACAATCAAATAAAAACAACAAAATCCCGGCCATCAAATTAGTAATAATACATTCTCTTCGATTCTATTTCAATCGGTAACGTAATCAGTTAATAAATCGTAAATAACAATTAAGTTTTTCAGTTTCTTTGACGCTTGATTTAAAACGAGTGCGTTAAATTTAATGTTACCGATTATTATAAATAAACTTTAAGTTCGGTGAAGCAGCAAAACTTCATGCTGATTAACAATATAAAGTGTGTTTGAAATTCAAGTTTAAGCATGGGGATCTCGCTTATTATAATAGCTAGAGTATAGGTTTAAATTTGGCAAAGTTGCTAAATTTGGTGCTCATTAATAATCCGAAGAGAAATTGGAAATATCTCAAACGGTATCCGAGAAAATTGGGAAAAACTGGAAAGTCCATTTTTGTAAATCGTTTATAACTCCATCGGAGTTTGAAATATTTCAAATGTGTAAAGACATTGCCCAAGCAACTTTTCAAGCCGAATCGAATGGTGGTCACAAATTTTTTCTAGATCGATTCGTTTTTGTTTTATGACAAGCAACTTTATTTTTTCTTATAGGCGCAATTTTTGCTATTTACATAATCAAATAGGATTTATGTTTCTGAATCCATTGATGTATCACACATGGTATTTTACTTTTTCTTTCATTGTCAAATTTCAAAAAATACGTTTTAAACAATAACCATTATAAATCAGGTTGGCCGGTCATTGTAGTTTATATTGTTTCCATGACAACCGATCAACAAACTAAAAGTTTTGAAGGCCTGTTAGTCGTAAAAATGAACTTTAATAACGAAGAAAAACGTGATATGCTGCACATAACAAAAAACAAAGTTGGTTGTCTAAAACAAAAACGAATCGACCTAGGAAAAATTTGTGACCACCATCCGATTCGGCTTAAAAAGTTGCTTGGGCAACTTTTTTACACATTTAAAATATTTCAAACTCCAAAGGAGTTACAAACGATTTTCAAAAATGGAATTTCCAGTTTTTCCTAATTTTCTCTTTGCCAAATTTAAACCTATACTCTAGCTATTATAATAAGCGAGATTCCCATGCTTAAACTCGAATTTCAAACACCCTGTCTAGCGTCATTCAAAAAGTCTGCAACAAACGGAACAGTTTTTTATTATTAATTTCTAAGAAATGTTTATTTTTGATAAAAATTGGTGCATAACCTAAAAGTAATTTTAAGATAAAAGAAGTTCAATACAAATTCAGAGCATACTAGATTTTAGCGATTTTAGAAAGTAAACTGTCCTTATTTTAAAAGGTACAGAGAGAAGTTTATAGAAAAAAGTTGTTAAGAAATACAAATTAATACAAATTACGAAATTTGATAGTAAAATTAAAATTATTATTTTTTAGTAATTTTAACATTCAAAAAGTATGCAACAAATGAAAAAGAATTTTATTATCGATTTCTCAAAAAATGTTTTTATAAAAGTTGGTACATGGCCTAAAATTATATCTCGTAAGAGTTACGACTTCGGTTAAATTAGGGCAAAGTTGTGTATTTAGATGCTTAATAATTTGACGCAAACGGAATTATCTAGCCTTTTTAGTTTTTGAGATATAAGGAAAAAAGTAAAAAAGTGGATTTTTGTTTTTTGCCCGTAACTTTTTTATTTGATGTCGAATTTCATTTTATGGCCACTTTTTGCAAGGAATTAAATTCCCCTATTATATTTTTCATGCGACGTTTCGCTTTTTTTAAACCATCATCAGGTAAATTTCCTTATATCTGATTTTAACGCCATCTTGTGGAGCATTTTATTCCGAATTCGACAATGTATAACATTTAGCACTTTTTTGATACAGTTGTTGTTAAAAATGGCAAAATATTTTTAGAATATTTTAAGTAATAAAATACACTAATACATTTAATCTCTCATTTATCAAATAAGAATGTGCAACAAAATTTTCGTAACCAAATATAATCATTATTATATTTAAACTATATTATATAAAAACAGCTATGCCATTGCATAGCTGTTTTTTCCCTTCAATAAATAAATAAATACCTACCTATTAAGTCTTTAATTAAATCCCTTTAATAGTAATTTCATGCGGTTTAATTAACTGCTTCCAGGAAAAAATGGAAAAAGATTATTATTTACCATGCCGATTAGGAATTTTTCAAAATAAAATATTTGCTTTTGCCATTTTTAACAACAATTGTTTCAAAAAAGTACCAAGTGTTATACATTGTCGAATTCAGAATAAAATGCTCTACAAATTGACGTTAAAATGAGATATAGCGTCCATAAGAAAAAAATGACCCAATGATGGTTTAAAAAAAGCGAAACGTCGAATGGAAAGTATAATTGTTTATCTTTTGGTTACACCTTGTTTTTTTTCTGTTTTTATAAGCTACTCTGTTTTCATAATGTTTACCTTGGATTGTTTTTAAAACCCCTTGTAAAATTTTTATTATTGGAAATAATTTCGTCAACCACTATATTATTATGTTTGAAAAAAAAAAAAGAATTCAAAAAAGGTTAGTGTCTACTATAGTTTCCATTTAAAATAATTTAAGATTGTGTCATAACTTTTTAACGGCGAGCGTATAATTTTCTAAGGACCATTTTAATTTTACGGAAAAACATCTAACAATAATTTTTATCAATTTTCGGATGTTTCGACAATAACAGAAATATGACACATTAAAATAACAAAAAAGAGTTTTCCGTAAATTACTTAAAAACTGGAAATGACACAATATTTCTCAAAATGGTTCTGAGTTTGTTTTAAAAATACTGCCTGTTTTTGGCAATTTAACCGTTTCTGACTAATGTGAGAAAAAATCCAAAAGGCAATTAATGTACAAGAAAAGTTGCATTGAAAGAAAAAACAGTTTTTATGAATATGCTTGCAGATATCTGAAACCTAATATGTTGTATCCTATTAAAAAGCAAAAATTCAGCAACTTCGTCCATTTTAAACATACGCTGTGACTCCTATCAGTGGCGACGAGAGGGAAGTGGGCGATGGGGTAAAATTTCCCAGGCCCGCGATTCACAGAAGCCCGGACATAATCCCACAATTTGTTTTTTACTCAATAAATTTTCAAATAATTTATTTATTTACTTGGGGCCCATTAAAAAAATGTCCCCGGGCTCGGTGACGTCTCCCATCGCCCCTGGCTCTTATCATAACCGAGTTCCGATATGGGCTACGAATTTCGAGTATCCCGTTTATTTTATTACTAGCTGATTGACCAGGCGTTGCACGGATGATTACAATTCTCTTTTATCAATCACATACTACTCGCGCTCCGCGCTCGCGCTCGGCGGACGTTCCCAGATTATCAATCACATATTACGTTTACATGGTGAAATTAATACGCATTGACTGTTAATACGCATTTACCCTAATACGCATCGAGAGCTGTTTATATGTAGCGCTAATGCGCATTTGCATTAACTCCCGAAGTTAATAGGTTTGCATTGCCAACCTTAGCGTCAAACTTTATAAACCGGCGAGTCAATATCAGGGTACTTCCCATGTATGCAATGTTCTTATAATTTTTACACACAACAAAGTACATATACGTATGTATATAATACTTTACTTTATGAGTTCTAGAATACAACACACTGTTCTGTCATACAAAACATCTATAGCTGTCACTATTTTTGCAATGTTGGCTGTCTGCGAAGTTTGTAGGTTAAACCGGGTTCAACTGTTTACATGTAAAATTAAACCCGAAGTTAGCGCGCTAGGCCACATATGAAAAGCGCATTAATGAAATGCGTACTAGCGAACAGAATGCGTATTATCAACTGTTTACATATCGAATTAATGTAATGCGAATTGACCCAATGCGTATTATTTTCACCATGTAAACGTATAGTAATAGACTACTCGCGCTGCGCGCTCGCGCTCGGTGGACGTTCACAGACGTTTCCGGCTGTTCTCGGCCGTTTTTTATACGACGTTTAATCCGTTGGGTCCTAAATAGTAACTGTGCAAAATTTGGTCCCGATCGGTCAACGGACCTAGGATTCTATAGCGAACAAACTGTTAGATATAAAAATTTGTGCAAAACGAATAACATATTTAGCTAGATGTATTCTTGTATCAACAATATTTAAAAAAAATGCTTTTTACACATATCATACCCTCTAGGAAACTGTTTGTGTTTACCTTTAAGATGGTTAAATACACCCAGAAGTACGGTCCGATACTTAAGTAGAAAGAATAAAAACCGAAAATGAAGTTTATAATCAGCATTGCAACGATCATAATTGGTGAATAGTTGTAATAAACGTTAATATCCTATACAGACAAATAAAACTTGATGTTTCATTTCTCCTACTAAATTATGTTGATTACAAAAAATTAAAGTTCAGATTGCGCTTGAGCGATAATGTTGTTAAGTAACGTTTGATAAATGTTAGCTGACAGTTTAACGGGACAAAGTTGCTTTATCTTAAAGAGTAAACGGCACTTTGCTCTTGCTATCGTATCCATTTTAGGCATATCTTGATATTTCGTTGGACTAATCAGTTCAAATTAAAATATAATAAAATTTTGCTTAATGTTTCCGCTTGAATTCTTTGATTTGTTTCTTGGAACTGCTTCAGACATACTTGTTGTTTACAACCGTTGTTTAAATACTCTCAATTCGATTGAAATACGTTTTTGATTATGCTTATGCGTACAGATGTTCTAAACCAGTAGAAACGTGAGATTGGTTAATCAAAATTCACATAGTTTATGAAAAAACCTATTGACACCTTTATTTATTCTTTTATTTAATCGCACGTTAGTTACGTTCAAATCTTCCATGCAATTGTTGTAGGGGCTAAATTAAATTATAATATAGTTAAAAGTTAAAAGTAAGCCAAGCTTAGAGGCCTATTAAGAATGGGGGCTGTTTGGACCAATAAAAAAAATTTGCTAGTTTTTAAACGATATATCACATTAAAATATTATTCTTTTTAAAAAAATATTTTGAATATCCTGAACCGGAAAAATTATTAGAATGCCAGATGCAAATAACTTTTCATTGTAATAAAAAAAACTTTACTAATTTTCTCATGTAGTTGTTGTTTTTATTTCGATAATTAGTAAGGAATTGATTGTAACAATGTCTATGCCACAATCTTTTTACCGTAGTTGCAATAAAATAAGGCACTGAGAAAGAAATTTGAAAAAATAGCTGTATTTATTGTATTCTGTAGCAGTAGCTCATATTGATTCAAAAAACTTAAATTTATAAAAAAAAAAATGCGAAAGAAAGCCGTAGCAGATCATCAGAAATTTCAATGTTTTAGCTATTCAACTTAAACTTCAATAAAATATTTTGCAAATATTAAGTTTTGTTTTTGCCTTATATTATGAAATTACAATAATGCAACATAAAATTGAAGAACTGTGTTAAAATGAATGCTTTGTTTCGTGGTCTTGCGACGACTTTCCCCTCAAACTTAAATAAAATAACAATAAAAATAGGTACAGGGAGGCTTTGCAATTTATTCTTGCCTGGAGGCCCAAAGGTTCTTTAATAGAAAAAAAAAAAACATCTATGGTACATTAAATACAGACAAAAAATTGAAATTGGCATTTTTTTAAAACTTAAATTAATCTCATTTGCTTATACTACTTATAAGTAGAAAATAGTTTAATATTGTATTTTAACTTAATATTAGTTCATGTTGAATATAACAACTAATCATTTGTTTACCGTTTGTATTGTATTAAGATAAACTGCGATGAACAGAAAATTAAAATGTTTTATAAGAGGAAAAAGGTGAATATAAGGCTAATATAAATCGGTTATTTTGGTACTTTTTGAGTTAAATTTTATATGAACTGTGGTCACGTAAAAATCCTAATTTTTAATTTTTAATGAAGTCATGCCATTTATGGTTTTAATTTAAAAAAATACAACTTTGTTATTTATCTCAGAACCTGACCTATGTTTAAACAAATGAATGTCGCTATTTTATCATTTGTTAGTGTTTCCTATTAAAGTTAGTTTTATAAACAACTGCAATTGAGAAATTAAAAACATTATAGCATCACTGAACAGGTCTCAGGAAGGTGAACAATTTGTTTAATTTAAACTTCTTACCGTTATCGAGATTTTTATAGTGTCCCACCTCTTTGGAGCACCCTGTATATCCCCAAAATAATATTTCGACGTATCATTTCTCTGATGTTGTTGTAGGAAATAGAACTATTCTGCTTTGAAAAACATCATGATTTGCTTGCTGCCAAGAGTTAGAAGTGATTTGTAATAATTTACAAAAAAACAAGTTGAAGATTAAGATAACAAACTTTTGAGGTGTTTCTAAAATGCTAGAATCCGGTAATTGATAAGAAATTTGAAATAAAGAAAGTAGTTCGATGAGTCTCTGTTCGTTGAGCACTTTCTAATTGAGTCGTGTGTTCTTTAAATTAATATCTCAAAACTTGGATATTAATTTTTTTCATCTAGTTACAGATGTATAATTAGCGAATCACAAGATAAACTGTAATTTAAATTTTGTTTGGGTGTTAAAGTTAATATTGTCATCGTATTGCAGTCACCTTAAGCTAGCGCTTTTTAAGTTTTTTTACCCTTGCGGAACCTTTAAAATAATATTCATATCTCAGGGAACCCAACTAAAAATTAATTTACATCATATTTGAAATTAAACAAAAACTGACCAAAAAATACATTTTTCTCACAACCGTTGAAAAATGTTCTTATTACCTTATTAAAAATAGTGGGCAAAACGACATTTTGCTCTCTAGGAAGCAAAGTAATCACTGCTCCCTAGAGAGCAAAATGAATTGTAATGCCATGGTAACGTCGCGTAATAGCGTTTTTAGACATCAAAACTGTCAATCGTGTCGAATACATGTATATGTTTAATATTGACGTTTTGCTTTTAATCGCATTTTTTATGGTTGTGAGAAAAATGTAATACACAACTCGTGAGCAAAGTACCTTTTCTCGTTCAACTGCTGTGCAATTGGCAGTCTCACGAGAAAAGAAGTACCTACTTTGCTCACTTTTTGTGTAAATAACTATTACATACCGGGTGGAACTGAGTTCTGGCACAGCCCCTATTTTTATTTAGTTTTAATTTTAGGTAAATGAAATTTTAGTTATATAGTGTGACCCATTTCAAAGAGGATCGATCGCCCCTATAAAAAGTTTATTTATGGTGCGATTTTCATGAACTTTTTTTAAACGATAAAACATCAAAAACTGTACTCTGGCACCCTATTTTAAAATTCAGTTTACATTCACAAAGCCTACTATGATTTTTTTTCGATGTCAAAACTGGCAAAATATGTTAAGCGATTTTTTAATCTACAATCTTGCTACACCACTGGATTCGGTATGCCCTCAAATGGGTTGGTACCAAATTTCGTGAAAAAGGATATATTATTAGGAGATTAATTATTAATTCAATATTTATGATTAATTTGGCAACGCAGTGTTCTATGCTATGTGAAAAATAAAGTGTTGATATTAAAAAAAATATTTGACGTAAGATCTTTTAAATAAGCAACAATTTATTCTTATTAGTATATTAAAATCGCAACTTTGATGGAATATTTGATGGGCGAACAACTAAATTTACAAGAAAAAAAAATTGAAAAATACGTACAAAGAAAAAATTAGAAATATTTTTTTTCATGAAATTTGGTACAAACTCATTAAAGGGCATCCTAAATCCAGTGGTGAAGTCAGATTTTGGATAAAAAAATCGCTAAACCAATTTTATCAATTTTGACATCGAATAAAAAATCATAGTAGGCTTTGTGAGTGTGAACAGAATTTTTGATGTTTTATCGTTTAAAAAAAGGTTAATGAAAATCGGACGATAAATAAACTTTTTATAGAGGCGATTCGCTTTAAAATGGGTCACACTGTATCATACGTGTAAAAACCTGATTATTTGAACATATGTACACAATTGTTTCACTTCCGGTTTCGCCGAAAATGGCCCTAACTTCGTTATTTTAAATGGAACACCCTGTATATTTTTACATTTTTGTAAACAGGAAGCAATTTTGGATACAACATCGCACTCCTATAACTTGTTTCATTTTAAGGTGAAATTCCAGTAAACCTAATATTTTTTATAAATTGCAGGAAATTCTTTATTAAACTACGTTAAAATGTTTTTTTTTTAGATGAAATATATTAGGCTTGCGATAGTCAACTTTTTTTTGAAACATAGTGAGTAAGCTAATAAAATTTAAAAAACTGATATTAATTTTGAACTTGATCTGCCCTTAAAAATTATTTTCAGATGAGTTAACTCCCGTGTCTTTTTTTCATAATAAGAGCAGGTAATCGGGTCGAAACAACATATGACTCATACTATCTTATTTCTTTACGATTAAAAACAAATGCTAGGTTTTACATTCTGGTCAAATACTGAATTTTAATAGGATCAGTTATGTTAATTAATTAATTAGCGTAATTTAAGAAGATTTAAGTATCTATAAAATCACTCCTTTTAAGACGTTTTAATTTTTTTTTAGATTAGTGTAATTTTTGAGACAACAAAAATGGTTATTTACATACCCTTTTAGATTAAAGTTCTAATTTATACCAAAATTTAACGACAATAAATATTAAATGAACTGATTGTGCCTATAAGGCTTTAACAAAATGATATCTATTTGTTTTCTAATTTTGTGTGTTAAAGTCGACGATATTTGTTTTAAAACTAAAGTAAACTGCGAAATGTCCAATTCTGCTAATTAGTTTATTTACGTGAAATATAAAAACAAAATAACGTGACGTCCAAAATTAAAAGACTTTTAATAGAAGTTTGCATGTTTAAATTGCGAACTAATTTTCATCCAGCAGTGTTGAATTTAATAACAGGTGATTAGGACTTTATAATAGTTTCATTATATACTTTATTGTCTTTGCTTGGCAGCGATTGTTGTTTATACGCCTTGTAATTTCGAAAATTGTGGCAATTTTTTTGATAGGAATACGAGAGGATTTTTTGCTCCTTACACCGTGAAATTGTCGACAGCTTCGTTTTTAATAACACGTTTAAATTTTTTGTTCGCATTTTATGACGATTAGTTTGTATCTGAACGTCCTTGCTCGTCTTTCGCAATAGAGTCGTGCAATTTTAAGACACCTGTTTCAAGGTCTCTCGACACCTGCGTAAGCTTTACTTTGCCGCGAAATTCTACACCGTGGACCAAAAAAAAACCGGAATTATTTAAACTGCCTTCAACTTTTTTTTTAATTTCCCACACGATATTGCGATTTTTGGATCAAACTTTATTCAAAAAAATTAGTCTCTTGTGAGAATATTAAAATGTCTTACTCATCAATAAAATTTAAAAAAATGTAAACATTATGTTTTTAGAATAATTAAATGGGGAATATACAGGGTGGTCCATATAGACGGGCCATTATTGAAATCTCATAATCGGCAAGAGCTACAAAGAAGTTTAAATTGGACGAATTGTTTCCCTTTTTGAGACCTATTCACTGATGCTTTAATGTTTTAAAAAAGTTCCATGGCGCGCTAGTTAATAGCCAAAAATCAATATTTGCATTTTTTTTTAAAATATAACTTCGGTTATACTTGATGGTACAAAAATATTTTTGGGGGAAAAGTTGTAGATTTTTTTACGCGCTATAAAATGAAAACATTCATTTGTTTCAATATTGTTTAAATTCATGGCACTCTACAGTGTGTCCAGAATTCGAGGCTCACCAGAGGTAACTTTTAAACCGTAATAGATACAAGGTCGGTCAAATGGGATAAAAGTTACCTACTTCATAAAGCTTTGTTTAGGCGTTTTTTTTTGTTTCTTATCAGCTAATAGATGAAACCCTACGTTATTAATTCATGGCTTGCTTAATTTTTTTTATCAAAATCGTTTTCTAATATTAGAACCGTCAAAATTACAAAATAAATGTATTATGTGGCACATCATTGAAAAGAGAAAAAAAACTCTCGAATGACACTAGAATCATCTATTGTTTGTATTTAAAAAAATGCAAGTTTATGCTGTATCTCGTAATATATGCAATATTAAAAAAATTGATTGCCGCCATTTTATAGTGATCAAAAATATCTACCACTTTTGTAAAAAACTTTTTTTGCTTTATCTCACAGCAAATGAGATAAATTCATGTAAAGATATGACACATTTTTGATTTTTCATCAATGTGAATTTTTTTTAAAAAACAAAAGCATCGCTGTATTGCTCTATGAAGTAGGTGGCTTTTGTCCCATTTGACCGACCTTGTATCTATTACGGTTTAAACGTTACCCACGGTGAGCCTCGAATTCTGGACACACTGTATGGCTTCATAGGGACTTTTTTTATGAATTTTATTTGTTTTGAGCCTAAATGTCAAAATAAATACGTTAAACCTAATGTTATTGAAAAGAGGGAAAAAATGCTTTTCATGAGGTCATAGCCAACTATGGTTTCCATAAAAAAAATTGAAGTTTGTAATTTAACTAGAAACTTAAAACGTTAAAAGATGCTCCATTTAAATAACCTAAATGTCATTTAAAATTTACAAAAACGTTTTTTGGACAATTGTTCACATAATAAAATTCAATTTATGCAGGGTCACTGCACACTTAATAAAAAATTATATTTTGGTTCAAGAATTATTTGAGGTTATAAAAATTAACCAAAATGGTGCAATTGTATCCAAAATCGTTTCCTCTTTCCAAAAATGTAAAAATATACAGGGTGTTCCATTTAAGATAACAAAGTTGGGGTCGTTTCCGGCGAAACCGGAAGTGGAGCAATTGTGTGCACGTGCTCAAAAAACCCGTTTTTTGCACATATCAGACGTCTAAAATTTCATTTATCTAAAATCGAAATTAAAGAAAAAAAAAGGGGGTGTATCTTACTTCATTTACACCCGGTATAGTATGTACGAAGGGTTTATCGAGTTTACTTAAAAGTTTTTAACGTTTTAATTATAGTTGGTCATAAAATACGATTAATGCTACGCAGTCAATAGATGATGTCCATCAGATATAAAACCTAACTTAAGGAAAAGATTTATACGATGAGGTAACGACAAAGGCGTGACAGAATTAACACATTGCTGGGAATATTTTCGCGGTTCTATAAAAGTAATTCCGTATACGCTACGCTATGTGTGGTACACGCTGCATGGATGGTCGACCGAGACTGTTTACACAAATTAATGGTGACAGAGCTTTATATTATAATGACGGCAATTTAAAATTTTGATGCCGACTTAAATAAGATTTCTACACGTGCATGTGCGTGTTTTGAATAATTCATTATTGAGAAATAGATCGTTAAGTTGCATCTGTGTGTTTCGTAATGGAAGATTACTTAACATCCGATTTTTGCGAATTTGACTTAATGTTTAGTAAAAATGTGAGGTTATTAATCAACACATTAAAATTGCTACTTCTTGATTTTAATAGTTATTTACGTAACAAGACCAGAAAGTGGTACTTTATTTGACGAGTGGACAGTTTTGGGACGAGCCGTAGGCGAGTCCAGTAAAGGCACTTTCCGGTCTTGTTACGTAAATAACTATTTTCTGCGTCCTTTAATAACACCAAAATCACTGTCCTTAGCATCCATAATCAATAACTTAACAAACTATAGGTGAAAACTCGCTTTTGACAGCGCAAATCAACATAACAACTCATCATCATGGCAACCAACTACTTTCCGGCCTAGGTCTGCAAGGACAGCTCATTGCCATGGCAACCACTTACTTTCTGGCTTAGGCCAGTAAAGATGTATTTTCCAGCCTAAAAATTGATCGGAAACAACTGGTTTCCTAGATGGGCACAGAAAAATATCTTAATATCTTTATAATTAATCATGTTCCTGATACACGTTCGTTCTAAAATTACACGATTCTGTTCTAAAATTTTATAACTCTTCGAGAGTTTCATATTTGATTAGTCTAATAAACCAAAGCTTTTGAAATTTGGATACAAATAAAATGTTTTATAAAATTAATCTAGTGGGTTTTGTAACAATTTTTTTTTTAAATTATCTACAGTGTGACCCATTTTAAAGCGGATCACCCCTAAAAAAGTTTATTTATTGTCCGATTTTCATGTTTTTTTTAAACGATAAAGCATCAAAAACTATACTTTGACACCCTATTTTAAAACTCAGTTTACATTCACAAAGCCTCCTATGATTTTTTTTCGATGTCAAAATTGGCAATATATGTTAAGCGATTTTTTAATCTCAAATCTGACTACACCACTGAATTCAGGATGCCCTTAAATGGGTTTGTACCATGTTTAAACTAGAATTTGAAACGTCCTGTATATGCTCATAAGAATTTTATATTCGTGAATTGCTGTTGGTAACATTATTAAAATATAGTGTTTTTATAATAATGGCAAACAGATTAGTTAAAATATTTATTACCTACTGAGTTTAGTATACTTGTTGTATCAAAAAAACTAATATTAATATATGTATGTTACTGCCCACCTATCGCATAAGGCTGGTTTACATTAGTCGAGTAAACGGGCAAGTAGCCAGGCGAGTCAAGTTACTCATGTCTACTCGACCAGTGTAAACAGATGGTCGAGTAAATAGTCGAGTCAAGTAATAGTCGAGTCGAGTAAACAGGCGAGTAATTAGGCGAGTCGAGTGGTCGAGCGGAAAGGATAGTAACTCGCCCATTTTTCGTCTTTCCCACTACTCTGCGATGAAATCGCCTGGCAACTAGTTCTCCTGTTTAGCATGTAGCCAGTTGTGTACCAAAAAATAAGATATATTTGTGAAAAATTTGCCTGTAAGTGAATATGAAGTTGACGGAAGTGGAAACTTTTAAATTCGTGGAGCTTTATCGTGAGCTTGAATGCCTTTGGATTATGACCAAAGCTAACTACAGAAATAAATCATAAATGGCATCCCAAGTTGGAAACAGATGGCTTCAAAACTGAAAAAATGTTGCAGAGAACGGTAGCTATTCCAGTAGCTATAAAATACAAGGTCACTTCCAACTTCACTTGAGCTGATATTGCATCCTTCATCTGACATGGGAAGGTCACGATACGTTGCCGCTAAAATTTGATTAAGGCTGTGTTTATTGCATCATGAACATCACAACTAAATACTTTGCAGAGTTATATGTGCCACTAGAGATTTTAATAATGAAAGAATCTTCATAGTGTCCAACAGCCAAGCAGCGTTAAAAGCTCTTGACTCATCGGAAGTAAACTCAGGACTTGTTCTGAACTGCATACAAGCCCTCAACGTGCTAGGAAGCAGGAATAGTGTTAAACTGGTATGTTGCCCAGGGCACACTAATATACCAGGGAACGAGAAGGCAGATCACCTAGCCAAAATTGGCAGCGAGACACCTTTCTTCGGAGCAGAACCCGCAGTTGGTACATTATATGGAACAGCCAAGCGGTGTCTTACTGACATATTAATGCAAGGACACAATGCTCATTGGAAAAAAGTTGCAGGACAAGCCCATTCCAAGGCTACTGTCAATGGTCTCTAAAGAAAAGACAGAAGAAATGCTCAGGATGAGCAGAGCAGACATCAGAGCAACCACAGGACTCGTCACAGGACATTGGGATACACACACTACTACATAATAGGGCTCTCAGAGACCGATATATGCAGAGGATGTGGTGAAGAAGAAGAAACTCCTCTTCACGTAATATGCCAGTGTGAAGGATTCACACCCTACCGGCGCAAACTTCTAGGGATGGAAAAAGCCAACCAAGATGAGCTAAGAAAAACACCCTTAAAGAAAATCCTGGAGTTTTTCAAAAACACAGGACTTCTTTAAGTGGCTATCACCAGAGGGTACAATAGACCAATGGGTCGCAGTACAGGAACCCGAAAGGGGACCACCTCCGCGGAAATAATAATAATAAATATATGTGCCGGAGAGAGGTGGCGACGCGACAACCGTGTACACGGCTCCGTCACATCGTGTTAGTTAAAGGAAGAAATTCAGCTGAAATAATAAAAAAGAAATAATAACAATTAAGAGAATCGAAGCTAAGCTATTAATACATTTAAAAATAGTTGTAAAAGTTAAAGTGATTTTGAATTTAATATAAGAAAGACATAATTTAAACATCAATAATAAAAACTTAAAAGTTTAAACGTACATCTAAGGGAAACGCTGAGTGCGCGAAACGTAGGTAATTGACCCACGGCTAGAAACTAGTGCAGCGCGTCAACTATAAACGAGTGCGGTTACTATAAGTGAACGATCTAATAGTGTGTGATAAATGGACAAAGTATTTGACAGCAACAATGCACATTTTTAACTATTAAGAGAGAACAGAAATAAAACCGGACATTAATATGGAGGAGGTAAAAGCTATGTTGGAGAGCATTAGGAAGGAGTTGAGAGAAGGTTTTAATGAGTGCAATGAACAAATAAGAAAACTTACTGAAAAAATGATAGAGAGAGAAGAAAAAGGGGAAGAGGAAAAACAGGGCATGCAAAAAAGAATTAAAAGATTAGAAGACAGACCGGAAGCACAAGAAAAAGAAAGGAAAATAAACAACATAGTAAAAGCTATAAACACACAGCAAGAAAAACTTGAAGGAGTGCAAGAATTCATTTGGAAGGAGATTGGAGCAAAAGTTGACGTGACAGAATCGTATAAGGTGGGAAAAAAGCCTGGGCAAAAAGTCATAATAGCTAGACTAGATAACGGCAGGCAAAACTTAGAGGTAATGAAAAACAAAAGCAAAATGAAAGGGAGAAAACTGTACACGACCAACTACATACATGGGATGGAGTGGAACAGAAATTGGCAAGAAAGAAGGGAAAACAAACACTCGGGTTCAAAAAACTAACAAGCAAGTTTAAAGATGGGGTAATCTGGAATTCCCACATGGGTACCCCAAGCGGAAACATTGGGAATATAAATGACAATGAGCAACGAAAAGGGACAGTAAATATAGGAACATGGAATACAACAAGCATACAAGGTAAAGAAGTAGAATTAGTAGAGGAATTCGACAATAGAAAATTAGTAATATTAAGATTAATGGAAACGAAAAAAGGGAAAGGAATAGTAAAGCTCGACAAAGGGCATATATTAATAAAATATGATGGAAAATGCAGATAGAGAGAAAATATAAATAGAGGAAGACCAAGAATAAAATGGGAAAAAGAAGTGAGGAAGAAACTAGAAGAAAAAAGAGTCAGCTGGAGAGATGTGCCACAATTAGCTAACCATGGGAAGGAGTGGAGAAACATAATGCAGGAATGGAAAAGCATACCTCGACACCGAAAGGTACAAGAGGAATCGATTAAGAAGAAGAAGATATATGTGCCACTAGCCATTTCTTTCGAAAAAAAATGGGAAAACTGAAAAGTTGAATAATAAAAGTATTTTTTGCGATCGCGTTAGCCATAAAACCGTCATACAAAACGAGGCCTTTGTTAACCCTATGTTAACCGCCTATGCAAGTCGCATAGATATAGATATACAGATATACCACAACTTCTCAAATCATAGCGCTTATGCAGGGGTTTCGTTTTTGACGGTTTTCTCCGGAACCGTTCAAGATTGTTTCAAAAACTTTGCACCATTTTACTTGCATAGGATGCGCGTATTGGTAAATAGAAAAATTTAAAATCTATCTCTGACGGTTATATGGCCAACGCGATCGCAAAAATGACCTTTTTATACCAATTTTTCAGTTTTTCCCCTATTTTTGCGAAGGAAATGGCCAGTGGCGCGTATAACTCTGGAAAACATTTAGTTTTGATGTCCTTGATGCAATAAACACAGCCTTAATCAAATGTTAGCGACAACGTATCGTGACCCTCCCTTGTGAGGGTCCAGTTTTTGCATTTTAGGTGTAATCATTGCCAAAAGGTTTTTAAATATTTCGGGGGTCATTCGTAGACCTTAATATCTTCCGCTGCAAGTTCCTTCAATAGGAGTGCTGATGCACCTAGGGCATCTCTCCTCCCTATCCAATTACGTACCCACTTTCTTTTTCTTCTGTTTTCTTCATCCTCGATCATTTCATTAATTTCACTTAATAAAACGTCGCAAATTTTTAAACACCTTTTTTTCACTATATAACGTAGATGTCGACGGGTCATACTTGTTATTAAAGCGACCAACTACTGTCATACTAAAATTGTGTCGTGTAAACGCTCAACAGAAAATGAGAGGCGAGTCGAGTGCTGGGTCGAGTTACTGGGCCGAGTTTACTGGGCCGAGTTACTCGACTAATGTAAACCAGCCTATACTTATAGGTTAGCATCATCATAGTCCCCATATTATATTTAGTTTAATTACCTGGCAAACTCCAGGGGTTTGAACTTTTAACAAGTGCGCATTAGTACAGAACTGTATAAGTATTTGAAATTCTTTATCAATTTAGACGTGCTTATTTGCAATATGCTGCACTTTAGTTTTAAAAAGTGATATTTTTTGTTTATTTTATATTGCATTATTTTAACAAGCATTAATCTTTTTTTTATGTTACTAAAGAGTAAAACAAGCTAATTCGGCTAAAACTTCGCTGATTACTTAAGGGGATTACTTGGGGGAGGATTTAAAATAAAATAATCCTAAATGGAATTTAAAAAAGGCCGCCGAAATTATTGACGAATTAATTACAATCAGTAAATGAAAACTTTTTAAAGTGAGGCCTTTAAAAAACCTTTACAGTGATAGATCCAGCTCAGAATGCCAACCAGCACAGAATCACCGAAAATTTTCTCAGTGCTCAGATTACTCAGTCTGCGTCTTCGGCGATTTTAAAGTTACAGCAATGTTTTGTCTTGTAAATACGTGAGTTATCGTGAACAGCATGGGGATCTCGTAAACAGTAAGAGATAAAGAGTTGGTTAAATGAGTTAAAATGATCTATGATTTAAGAGCAACTATTCTACAAAAAGGAATCTTGAAAAAAAAATTTACGGTTTTTGCTTATAAGTTGCTTATTTGTTATCATACTCAAAATTTTTTTTGACATTATAAGGGCCTTTTTTCGCGTAGATTTGAAATTAGTTAATATATTTTTTGTTTTTGTTATTTTAATATCAACTTTCTTATTTTAAATACGAGTTGTAGTTGGCTGTTACACCATTAATTAAAAAGAGATTTTTTTCTTGTTTCATTGATGTATGGGTTATGTTTATTTTTTAAAATAAGTAAGTTATTACAATATTATTGTATTTATTAAGTTTAATCAAAGTGGCCATGGAAAAACATAACAAAACATCACATTAATAAACTAGTTGTAGGTACAAAAAAAACTTGAACAATTTCAGATGGTTTTTACATTTCGTAATAATTTATGATTTTTCAGTTACTATTACTATTGAAACTAAAGTATATCATGATCTTAAAATGTAGCTCTCTTCAAGGCCAATACAAATTTGAGGTCTGCTCTTTGTAGATAGGAATGTTTTCCTAAATATATTTCTTTTTATTTGATGAACTGCACTTAAAATACATGTAGCTAATCTTAATTTAATTGTATTGTGTTTTAAGAACATTTTATTAAACATAACATTGATTAAAAATTAATAAATATAGTAATATTGTAATAACTTACTTATTTTTAAAGATAAATCGAACAACTCATACATCAATGAAACAATTTTTTTTAATGGTTTGACAGTCAACTACGACTTGTATTTAAAATAAGAAAGTTAATATAAAAGTAACAAAAATAAATTAAGATGGGTAAAATATATTAACAAATTTCATATCTACGCAAAAAGTTTCTTGTTAATGTCGAAAAATATTTTGAGTTTGATTATGATTACAAATAAACAAGTTATAAGCAAAACTAGAGTTTACAATACCTAATAAATACATGAGCACAAGGTTGGAGGGGTGGGCGATATCCAAATTTCGATATCGAATATCGATATCGAAATTATATCGATATATCGATATATCGATATATCGCTTACCCCTACAAGGTGGTCCAAATTCGATTGAATTACATGGGTATCTCGCTTAATATTCAAGATAGAGAAACGGTTAACTTACCAAAAATGTGCAGTTTTTTTTAGGACAAATTTAGAACGGTTTTCAAAAATATTCTATCATTTTCGGATTTTGAGTTATTAAAAATTACTGTTTTTTGTCATATTTATAATGTGTCATATCTCCGTTATTGTTGTAAATATCGAAAAAAAGTATGAATATTTTTTTCAGCAAATTTTACGTAAAGTTTGATTATACTAAAAAAATATTTGTACGTTCTCCTTTAAAAACTTATGACACAAACATTTTTTAAAAATGGAACCTATAGTTGGCTGTAACCTATTTAGATTCTTTATTTTTTTCTTATTTCAAATATAAAAGGGGTGATATAGTTATTTTCAATAATACGCAAGTTACGAAGGTTTTTTAGTTAATTTTTTAAATAAAACCATAGTAGGCTGTGAAACAAAGAAAAACAAGGTGTAAAACCTTTTAAAACTCATTTGGTAGAAGTAACGGAGGTTTTTTTAGTTTAGTATATGAAAAGAATTATATTTTATTTTTGTTACTGACGTGTAAAAAAAAACTTTTCATTTCGTCCATAAGACCACTGATAAACGGTTAATTTTGTAGTTTTTTTTTTTTTAAATGAGGCTTCCGACTTGGTTTAGTGTAGGCTTCCGTCAGTGGGCTTTATTTGTACTTTATTTTCTCTATGGCCACCGATATAATAACATCATTATTTTGCAAATACTTTAATTAATGCCATTATTGAATGATAAATACAAAATTATGTTGTTAAACTGGTAATTTTGTTTATTAGTCGTTAATAGCAACCAAATTACGTAAGTAATAATTACTATAGGGTTCTTATATTAATTTGTAGTTTTGATCTGATTGGTTTAAATTTGCCACGCAACTTTAATTGCATAAATTTCATTATTATTCTACGAAAACAAAATATTATTGCAGTTTTGTTTTACAATAAGGATTTTTTTTTTAAGTTTAGACACTTTTCCTTTGTTTATCATCTGGCAGTTACATTAGTTGGTATGATTTTCTTGCAATGTTAATTGTAATTTGCTTACAAAATTTGTCGACTTTCGATTTTTTTTGAGGGTCTTTAATTTTACAAATTAAGAGAGAGAACCGCGGGGTACGAACGTGTTTTTTTTTAACCGCAGAGAAAGTACAAGACAAAGTCGTACTTAATTGCAAGTGTTGTGAATAAAACAATTTCTCCAATAACCTGTAAGCATATCTGCATTAATAATTTATGTGCCAAGAAACATCCCCCAGCGCACAATTTCCTCCATTATGTTACGTGCGTCTGACCGCACCTATGAATTTACAGAATATTAACTAATCCCCGATATATTTAACGGTGGTAATATTAAATGATAGCATCTATCATTATCAGTGTAGCGACCATTATGCGTTACACCGATAACTTTAAAAACCAAGTAGCTTGGTCATGCATGTCGTTAAGCGGCGTCTCTTGACGGAGATAATTTTCATAAAACGCGATAAGAATCGAAATGATGGCATTTTTATTTCTCTTTTAAATGTAAAGCGTATTGTAAGATCATCTTGACACACAGTCTAATCATGTATACATGATTTATCATTAGCATAATAAAAAATTGAACGTAGGTAATTACATATTCGTTTAGATTATTAATAAAATTTAAATATTTCACGCCCACTTTTATTGTCTAATAAAACAATAAGAGAGAGCGTCCAACGTCCATCATCCATGGAGGAAATGACAATGGGTTTTTGGTATGTCTGTTTAATTTATTTTAGGCAATATTCAATATTTCTGTCTCGCCATCAACTGAGTTCTAAATCATCAACAACATTCTTCTTTACAAAGCTTTATGTAGCTAATACTCAGAATCACAAGTACTTTTAGCGATATTCCGGGTAAATTTTTATTCTTGGACAATTAGATTCGCACCTTATTTGGGTTGGTTGGCGGTTCATATTTACTTGTTAGTGTCTTTGTTGTTGTTTTTTTTTTAATTTGACCAGCACCCACACTACGATAATTCAATTTATCCTGTTCTCCAAGAGACCCATTTTATTAAGGTCTTCGAACGATGTCTTTGTGTGTAAGTTATACATTAATCTTATGAGCGATGTTCAACCGCTTTGTCACCCGCTAGATGTGATAAAACGGCCAGGAATATCTAACAATTTATTCAATAGAAATATTCTAATAAATCATTGTACAGTGTACAGTGTACACTAAGGGTGGATCGCTCTTATATGGAAGATTTTTTTTTTTCGAATTTCGATTTCGAGGGGTGCGCGATAGATGCCCTGGTATCTTTTGATTAATCATGCAAAATATTTAAAAAAAATAATAATTGGAAGTACTGCCCCAAAGTCGTCAAAGTTTTCGAGAATTTAAAAAAAGTTACTTTAAATTAAAATGTCTTTGTTCTATTTTTAACAACGAATTTCACGACTGTTTGGAACATTATCACAGTTTATGCTTTTAATTATTAAAATAACAATGTAACACACCGTTTTTCTTACTTTCCTGAGTAATTTTATTGTCACGTGCGCGTGGTGCGCGCGGGTAGTGCAGCGGATATGTCATTTAGCATCCCTTCGCTTTATAGTTTCAATTTTTTTTTTCAGGAAGAGATCACGTTTCGTTCTGATTTCGAATATTTAAGATTTGATAGTGTGATTTTTTTGTAATAAAATTACAAACGTTTACGTAGCAGTGATACAAACTGTCCTATATTTGGTGTTGGCAAAGAATTCCCGAATAGTTTGTTACCGACGCATGAAGGCATGAAGGCATGATATAATATTTTATTTACGTCTCCAAACCTTAGCAAACGATTCCAGGAGTTGGTAAGAGACACTAGTAAAATAGTTATTACTGACATAGAACAAATCTGGAGAAGAGCGTCCTTACCTACAGTAGAGCATCGAACAATCTTAGCGAGAATAAAAACATATCATGACAAATACCGTGCAATCCTAAAGACCTATCAATGTAGAAAGAATAGTGACAACTACAGAAACAAATTGGAGAAGTTCAAAATGGACGTCAGGACTCTGTTTGACATTGCCACGCAAATGTAGTTCGTTCGAGACTAGTTCTTGTGACAAATCGCGAAAGATACTCATTAAAGAAAGATAATTCTTGTTAGACCAGCGAGGTCAAAGAAAAATGATGATGTGTTCCTTAGATAGAGAGACTACAAGGAAAAACGAAACCAATATTTCCAAAAAATTGCAACGAAACTTTTATGAAGAAGCTTCCCAAACATCAAAGTCCCAAAGATCCACGTCTCAAACTAAGGGTTCAAATTCTAAGCCCTTAAAAGCAAATGCTGATATGCAGGAAAAGCAATGAGGACTATCGCAGAAAAGTTGTGTTCGAAGAGCACATTAGTTTATTGAAAAAACCTGGCTCACAATACATTGACCATATTTCTATGAAATCTAGTGACGCAAAACAATTGCCAATTGACTGTTCGCATCATTCCCGAAGCCATCGCAAATCTGGACAAAGTCGAAACTGATATTTTACCTAAATTTTGTTTGATGCCTTGCCACTAGGGATTCTGTCCCGGGACTGTCCCGGGACATTTAGTTCGAGACTCTAGACGAGACTTAATGTTACAGAACACTGAAATTAAATGTTTCTACTTCTATTTTTTTTTAATTTAACGCCACGAGTTTAGCAAAAATATTTTTAGATATATTTTTATGTTTTAAAGTTTAAGGAAAATTGCTAAGTTTATTAGTAAAAATATATTTTACTTATGCCTGTTATGTTTTAAAGTGCATGGAAAGTTGTTAAGTTTTTTTAAATAGGTATTTATTTGGAAATATTTATATATTTTATTTACTATAGAATGAAGACTAAATTAAAAATAATAATACTACTACTATTAATACTATACTTTATTCATGAAAAAATGCTTTAAAAAAAATATCCGTGAATATGGTATGATTTTAAAAAAAATTATCATTTTTTGTTGTTTATGGATGTGTGACGTATAAGTTCTGTCAACTGTCACCACCGATTCACAATCACGATACGTTCAAAGAAGCAATTTTAAGTATGTAGCGGGTGCTTTCCGAAACTATGTCACTGTCGAGAAATAATTTATTTTTTACTGTGAAAATCGCCGTTAAATTTTCAGTATATGAATATTGCATCATATTTCTTGTAATTTATAAAATCTTCCGTCATTTTTGACATGTTGTACCACCATTTTCCAGTACGTATATAACATTCGTAAAAGTCTCGAAGTCCCGGGAATTCCCGGGACTTTGATAAAAAAAGTCTCGAGTCCCGGGACTTCGAAAATTGTCGAGACTCAGAATCCCTACTTGCCACACACAAACCACTGAAAGATGTGTGAAATTGGTGACGGATCAGAAATAAATTAGAATCTTGTCGTATCATACCAAGAAAGACTACAAAACCAAGTTATTAGCTTAATTTTGGAGTGATCTTAATTTTTTTTAAAACTGTTTTTGTGTGATTTTACATTCTGTTCTATTTTCTTATTCTTTTAATTGTCCAAAAAAGTTATAAAAATTTTGTAGCCTAACCTTGAATACTTTTATGGGTCAATTCAAACAGATGAATCTTCCTTAGGTGTAAACAAATTTTACTTTGGTTACCTTTGTTAATAACAATCATAATCTCAATAGCAACAATGGTAACCACAGCAAAATGTGCTTACACCTAAGGAAGATTCATCTGTTTAGATTGACCCATTGGGCATAAACTATAACCTACATTCAGCAAATTTTTTTCAAAATTCAGCAGGCTTGGGGCAGTACTTGCACTAATAATATCAAAATATTGTCTTCATGACTTCTGATTGTATTCCCCTAGAGCATCTTTTCCGCACCCCGCCAGAAAAAAAAAAAATCGATCCACCCTAGTGTACACGCTACACGATTCCTCATTGCTGCACAGGGGATGTCACACATTTAATGACATCATGTTTATGTTTTAATATAAAGAACATGGGAATCTGTGAAACCATAGCTGGTAGAAGAATGGTTAAATTAGCAAAAAAGTGTTTTTATGTGCTTAGCAATAAACTCATTTAAAATTTTTTAAACCACAATCCTCTTAGTTGAGAAGTTATTCCTTAAAAACTAAAATTAATTTTTTCTTAATACAGTGTGCACAAAAAGTAACGTAACATATCAATATCTCGTCATGTGACAACTTTACAAAAAAAAATTTTGAGCAAAAGTTGTTTGTGGTCAAAACCTTAAATTATTTTCAACTATACACAGTGTTTTGTTTTTGCGTACCAATACGTAACTTTGTTTTTCTTTTTAAATGGAACACCCAGTATATTTTATTAATTGTCATTAAAACAGCAATAACTCAAGAAACATTATTTTACACATAGCTGACCTTTAATACTATTTAAAGTCCCTAATTACATTATCAATAAGAAAATGTAAAAATATATAGGGTGTTCCATATAAAAAAACTGTTTTATTCGTGTTTGAAGTTTGACTAAATTGACCGGGCATAAGGAACACCCTGTGTATTATTTTAAAATTTTAACAAGTCAAAAATCACTATGACACTGTTGTCCTACAAAGTATAAAGGAATTCGTTCTGATATAGCCAAGTTGTGAAATATTATTATTTTTTTTAGACTCCTGTTTTTGTCAATATTTTTATAAAAACTTAAATAACTCAATACGACTGATTTTAAATTCAAAAGACCTTGTATATTATCAAAGAGTATTCAATTTTACATCAAAAATTATAAAATATACCTACTGGGTGTTTTATTTAAAAAAAATGGTGACGTATCGGTGCGCAAAAACAAAACACTGTGTATATAAAACAATTTAAGGTTATGTAGTAAACGACCACAAACAACTTTTGTATAAAACTTTTTTTTGTAAAGTTATCACTAGACGAGATATTGATCCGTTACGTTACTTTCTGTACACACCGTATTTAGAGCTATCGACAAACTAAAATCACTCTCTCGGAGCAAATTTTAATTTTTTAGACGCGAATTCAATTAGGTTTCTGTAGCAGACGTTTCGTCTGTTGTAGAATATCATCAACATTATTATATCTTATGGGCGCAATATTGGATTTTTACGTGAGAAGATGGCAACGAAAATTTGAGTAGGTACAATTATATAACACGCTAATAATGCAATTTCAAAGATAACCACAAACATTTTAAAATAACTATTTTTAATGATATCAACATGGCCATGAAAAACAAAATCTGTCCAACGTAATAAAATTATACTATATACCAACTTTATTTTACGGTTACCCCTAGGTAGGTTAAGAAAACATATTTTTATATAACCTTTATAACCTTTTAGTTATATCCTCTGAAATTTTCAATAAAAAATTCGAAAAATTGGCAAAGTTACAGCTGGTCAAGCGCTGCGTGACCGCGTCCCAGCGTTTTTCTCAATAACGGTAACCATTATATCTTAAAAACGAATGGACCGATTTACACGAGATTTTACACAGTGAATCTTGAGACAATTATCTAGTCTTCAACGTGGGATTTTTCTTTTAAACGTTGTAGTTCTTTTTTTTATAAATTAAAGAACATAAAATTTGTAATCAAAAATCCAAAATGTACATTCAGAGGTCGGCCATTTTGCAAAAAAAAATTGGCTGCGTCAAGAACTAGTTTGTTTTGTCCGCGGTTTTGTCTACTCTAAAAATAAAAAAAAAAATGTACTTCAGAGAAAAACCAAATTTTACATTTTATGGAGATAAGTAAGAAATGTTTGCAATGATTTTTAAATGAAAAATTTCTTACCAAAAAAAAATATGTAAATGTTTACTGTACTTACTTTACTTAACCCAATAAATTGCACATTTCGATATAAATTTAAATATATATATATTTTTTTGAAGACTGGCTTTTTTTTCTGCGGACCGGTACTGGGCCGCGTACCACAGTTTGGAAAACGCTGCGATATGACATTCATAAAAAAATTATTTCGATATGTTTAAAAATTAAGGAATTCTAAATTCTTTTAAATTTAAATTGACAACAAAAAATTATGTAAGTTTAGTTCATTTTAACCGACTTTGAACCTCTTAAAATAAGAGATATCTACATGTTGAGCCTCGAATATGAGCCTCTGTATAAAACACGGTTTTCGTCGAGATTCTGTGTGAACATTAAGAAACTAAGATTTCCCATAGACTTGTCAATATAATAAAATTAATGAATAATTATGATGCTTTCATAATATCACCATAAAAGTGTTAACTAATTTAAAAAATTGCATTTGAGTACTTAACGCAACAAACGTAACATTAACGAACAAAATATGCACAGAAATAAACCTTCGACTTTAAAACTGACTCAAAACGTACGACTTAAAATAAAAATTCACATAACGCAAGTGCCTTAAGAAACAATGTGTACTTATACACAATATATACTTATATCGCAGGTGTAAATTGCAAAATGAATTAATTCAATGCCAATGTGTTGTACACACAGTTCCATTATGAATTAAGTCGACGCGGATGTGATGAAGATGCATTTTTCCTTAAACATCTTTTATATGACGGCTTAAGGTCATAATATTGCAACAATATAACGTGCAACTGATTCCCTTATCATTTGATAAAGGTTCTAAACCGAAGCTTACGTAACACAAAAGATGTTTTCTTGCCACATGCAGCAGAAGTACATATGTATCAAATAGTTCATTATTAACTGTCCAATCAAGTGATACCATAGCACCATTGTTAAAAGAGATTAACATTACTTAAACAAAATCTTTATTCTCAGAAGATAAATAAAGAACATTGACTCCTATATTTGTTGGCTAAGCAAAGGAGTCGTGTTTTAAAATAACACCTGCATGTAACTCGTTAGATCCAGATGTAAAATTGTCCGTTAATTTGTTGTGACTACTATATTACTTTGATTAATTTTTTTTTGCGTCCGTCTAGAAAATCTGTTGTTTCCGATCAATTTTTAGGCTGGAAAATACATCTTTACCAGCCTAGGCCAGAAAGTAACTGGTTGGTGGCTGCCATGGTAATAACAGTAACAACCCTTTACCAGCCTAGACCGGAAAGTAGCTGGTTGCCATGGTGATGAGTTGTTTTGTTGCTTTGCGCTGTCAAACAAGCGTCATTATACCACCAAGCGAGTTTTCACCTGTAGTTTTATAAGTTATTGTTTAATTATGGATGGTGACGATAGTGATTTTGGTGTCATTGACGGACGCAGAAAACATTGTACGTAACATACTCGGAAAGTGTCTTTACTGGACTCGTATGCTTTCAGGACTCGCTTGTGGCTCGTCTAAAAATTTGCCTACTTGTCCAGTAAAGTACCACTTTCCGGTCTTGTGACGTAAATATCTATTGTGTATCTAACGTTATTTTTTTAATGTAATGATCGAATTTTGGCCATATCTCGGTTATTTTTTGCAACAAATATAAAAAACTATATATTTTTGAAAAGCTAAAAAAATAATCTTCCACATTAAGTCATGGCCAACTAGGGTTTCCCTTTAAAAAAATGTAAGTTTACTCCATATCTCGAAAGTCAAGGTGGATAAAAAAAAATTACTTTTGTTTTTAAATTAAGCATGAATTCTACAGGGTGTTTCTGAACGATGTAGCATAATTTCTACTGGTGAATCTACATTGAAATATAGGACGATTTAGCCCATCATGCCTTATAGAAAGTTGCATCGTTGCTAAGTTACAGCCCCATGAAGAGGGGATGAAAAATTGTTGTTTTATTGATAAATCAAGAACGCTTTGACCTACAACATTTATATTTGGCACGTATTTTACAATAGGCAAGCGTATTCTTATGCATAAGTTTGAGCGAAATCCCATCATAGGGGGCGCTACAATCGATAATAGCAGAGAAAAAACCTGCTGTATTTTTTTTGTCGATCGTAATTTCAATTTTTTATTGTAACAGTCGGATAGGTAGGTCTAAAATGTACATTTTTAGTAACTTACATTTTTTTGATAGGAGCCATCGTTTAGGAGGAAAACTCGATATTATTAAAATATAACTCTGAGATTTATTGAAAATATTTAACAAAAACTAGTTTACTGTGAATTAACAAATAAAACAAATGTAGTCAGATGTCATATTTTCGTTTATTGTAACAATCATTTTTAGTTGTGTTAGTTATTTTTATGTTTTTTATTAGTTATTTATTATGTCCAGTTTTATTTGTATAAAACATGATTTTGTTAAATATTTTCAAAAAATCTCAGTGTTATATTTTTATAAAATCGAGTTTTTCTCCAAAACGATGGCTCCTATCAAAAAACTTTAAGTAACTAAAAATGTACATTTTAGACCTACCTATCCGACTGTTACAATAAAAAATTGAAATTACGATCGACAAAAAAAAAAACAGCAGGTTATTTATCTGCTATTATCGATTGTAGCGCCCCCTATGGTGGGATTTCGCTCAAACTTATGCATAAGAACACGCTTGCCTATTGTAGAATACGTGCCAAATATAAATGTTGTAGGTCAAAGCGTTCTTGATTTATCAATAAAACAACAATTTTTCATCCCCTCTTCATGGGGCTGTAACTTAGCAACGATGCAACTTTCTATAAGGCATGATGGGCTAAATCGTCCTATTTTTCAATGTAGATTCACCAGTAGAAATTATGCTACATCGTTCAGAAACACCCTGTATATAAGTAAAAACCTTTAAATGGATCAGGGACTAAAAACGAAAAAAATTTCGTTCGTTTCTGTTCGGAACGAAAACGAAATATATCGTTTTCGTTCTTTTCGTTCTAACCGAAAAAAATCCTTTTTTCGTTTTCGTGAACCGAAATAATAACGGTTAAAACCGGTTTTACATTTTTTTTTGTCCTCAAAAAATCGAGAATTTTAATTTTTTTTTTCAAGTCACTTCAACCCTTTATTAATACTATAATAATATTTGCGTTTCCACTAAAATATAAACGATGACGATGGGTTTTGACGCTCACGGACAGCATATTTTAAACTGGCGAACCGCCGCCATATTAAGTTTACCAAATCGTTAAACACATTAACATTTAACCCGTAAGGTGCAAAAATACAACTGGATTAGTTTAAATTGTACACACGATTTTTATTTAAAAATATAAAAATATAGCCGTGCTGTTTTAAATTTGTTTTAGTAGGTACTAAAAATCTATGAATTTGAATTAAATTAGATCCTGCTGTAATTATTTTAAAAGAATTAATTCAAGTGGATAACTCATTAAATGTTTCCATGAATGTTATAAATTAAAAAAAGATATTAGAAAAAACTTATATCAACTCTAAACGCAAATAAAACATACACATTAATAATATATGAAAAATTAAGTTGAAGTATACTCTAACTTAAAAGTTTGTACAAACCATACAATATACATTTTCACAATCCATTCAATCTTACTAGCAACACATCTTCCAATAAATCTTCTTTTACATTAGTCCTTTTCGAACTAAGGATAAATTTTACTTTTATTAACTCTAAACACAAATAAAACATACACATTAATAATATATTATGTCCAATCAAGTGTACAGAGAATATCTGTACCGTTTCTTGTGTTACACGAAACTGCAAGTATAAACAATAAATTTCAAGTGAGATTTTTTACTGTCTCGTGGAGTCTCCCCAGCGTAGAAAGTGAATCCGGGTTTTTTTAAATAATGATAAAACCGGTTAAAACCGGTTTTGGAAAATATTTATTTCGTTTTCGTTCTTGAACGAAAAATAATAATTTCGTTTTCGTTTTCGTTCTTAAAAAAATTTCGGTTATTTCGTTTAACGTTTTCGTTTTCGTTCCGTTTTCAGTCCCTGGTTTGGATTGTTTGAAATTAGCTTAAAATTTAATATGTTAAGGCAATTCTAGTGCTGTTATAGTTATAACATATTGTGTACAAAATAATTATGCAAATTTGGATTTATGCCTAGCGAAAATATTTTAAACAAGAATCGCATTATCTTGATATGTTTATTTATTGTTTTATTATGCCGACGTAACACACATACTTGTATTGTTATGCAAGTACACATCTTTAAAGCACCAAACTTGGTTAGTTGTACCAAATTAATTGGCTAACGGTACTGAATTTAAAAAACGCGGAAGTCGGAAGTTAGACGGCAAAATATTTGTCACATCGGTGAGCATGGGCCGTAAATTATACGAAATGTGGTTCACATATTTCTATAAAATTCCAACCATGTCGCACAATATGAATACGAAAATAACTCAACAGTTATTTTACAAAATTAATATTACAACTAACAATGGATTTTGTTCCGACGTAAACAAAGGCGTGTTCATTTGCAACATTAATGATGGGTTAGTTATTGAGCAACCCGTGTATTTTAGCAGTTTTGCAATAGCCTCCCATGATTTATGGTTTAATGCACATTCTATTTAGTTGTAAGGTGTATGATGTATGTATATATAATTAGAGAACTTGCCAAATTTTGCATACGTATGCCTACATCATCTGCGTTTGCTGCCCACGATTGTGTAATTATGTTTGTATATAATAATTATACGGCTGTTATTATTATACAAATAACGTTTAATAGATATTGCTTAAGCATTCAAAATTAAAAATCTTTAAATACTTGTATAGGTGCCTAAAAAGGTAACTTCAGCCATAGACATTGATGAACATTCCAACTGACAGTTGTTACTCAACTGGCTGTTGTTAGTTTAAATAAATTAAGTGTTCAGTTAAATACAAATAAACAAATATATATAGTAAAAAAAGATCGTTTAAACTTTAAAAAAAGATTGTCAAAAATAAGATCGTTTCTAGTTACAAATAAATAATCGAATTCGGTTAAAAACAAATGAACGTTTTTGGTAAAAACTGTGATCGTTTCTTGTTAAAAACAAATGAGCTTTGTTGGCTAAAAACAAATTAACGTTTTTAGTCAAAAGTAAGATAGTTTTTAGTTGAAAACAAATGAACGTATTTGGTTAAAAACAAATGAACGATTTCAGTTATAAGCAAATGAACGTTTTTAGCTAAAAACAAATGACGCTTCTTGGTCAAAAATGTGATCGTTTCTTATCAAAACAAATTAATCAACGAAGGATTTTTGTAAAACAAAATCATTAAAAACAGTGAACGGCTTTAGATAAACATAATGCAGGTTTTGGATATTAGCAACTGAACGTTTTTAGTTAAAAATAAATGAACGTATTTGGTCAGATACAAATTAACGTATTCAGATTAAAAAGTATTTAGAGTTTTTAGTCAAAAATGTCGTCTTTAGTTAAAAATAGATAAATGTTTTTGGGTAAAAACAAATGCACATTTTTTATTAATAACAAATGAAAGTTTTTTGTTAATAACGAATTAGGGTTTTTACTTTTTTAGTCAAGAAATATCGTTTTCGGTTAAAAGCAAATGAACGTTTTTAGTCAAAAGCGTGTTGCTTGTTAGTTGAAAACCAACAAAAGTTTTTGATTAAAAACAAATACAGGGTGTCTCAGTTAACGTGGACAGCATGGGGATCTCGTAAACCGTAAGAGATACTCAGAGTTATGTTAAACTAACAAATCTTAATTTTTTAATTGTGTTCTACTGTCTTTTTATGATTAGCTGTTTTCATCAAACAAAAAGTAACATGCTTAGGAAAACATTGTTATCTACAAAGTGCAGATCTCAAATTTGCACTGCCCATGGAGAGTGGGCTACACTTTGAACGCATGTTATAATTTAGATTCAATAGTAATAGTAATTGAAAAATCATAAATTATTACTTAATTTGAAAAACATCTTGAATTATTTAGGTTTCTTTGTATTTAATGAAGTACAGCTAGTTTATTTATGTGATGTTTTGTTTTGTTTTCCAATGGCCACTTTGATTACCTAAACATAACTAATACAATAATATTGTAATAACTTACTTATTATTAAGGATAAACGTAACAACCCATACATCAATGAAACGAGAAAAAAATATATTTTTAAAGGTGTCATAGCCAACTACGACCCGTATTTAAAATACGAAAGTTGATGTTAAAATAACAAAAACAAATGAAGATAGATAAAATTTATTAACAACTTTCAATTCTACGCAAAAAAAGTGTCCTAATAATGTTGAAAATTTTTTTGGGTATGATTTTAAATAAGCAAGTTACAAGCAAAAATCGAAAACGTCATGTTTTTGTTTTTTACGAATAGCGCAAAAATTGTAAATTTTTTTCAAGATTTTTTTCATAGAATAGTTGCTCTTAAATCATAAATCATTCTCACCCATTTAATCAACTCTGTGTCTCTTACCGTTTACGAGATCCCCATGCTGTTCACGTTAACTGGGACACCCTGTATACGTTTTTATGCAAAAAAGAAATACACGTTTTGAGTTACTAATAATCGTTTTTAGATAAAAACCAATAAACGTTTTCGGTTAAAATCAAATTTACGTTTTTATTAATAAAAGTTTTGATCAAATAAAATACACGTTTTTGATTACGAAGAAAAGAAATAAACGGTTTTCGAGTTACAAGCAAATGAAAGTTTTTGTTATAGCGTAAACAAAAGATATTAAAAAAATAGTTTTAGGAAACTGTTATTCATTTCGTAGACAATAAAAACACGCCTGTAATAAGAATGTAAATTAATTAAGGTAATTAGTTTATCAATCATTTTTGACAACTAAAAATTTTGAGTTATATACCAAATAGTTTTCTATCATTGGCATATTCGTAATAGCAACTATACATTAACAGAATAATACAATATTATAAAATGACCAATTATTTTTTTAAATTTTAGATAATTTCTATGAAAAATGTGTTTTTAAGATATTAATTTAAGAATTGTAGTTTTTTTGAGATATTTTCTCCAATAGTATGTTAGTAAGTAGGTATTAAGAATTACTTTAAATTCTAACGATGTTCTACATTATAATAGGTTGCCTAAAAATTTAATCAAAAATATTATATAAATTAAGGTTCAAGAATATGTGCAAAATGTAACACAATTTTTTAATCTTTACTCTCATTTATATGTATATTCGCATAGTACAAACGTTATAAATTTTGTTCTACACTGTATAGGAATAACAAGAAAATCAAATCACATCGAGTATTTACTTTATTATGTCAATATATTTAAGATTATCAACTTAACAAAGAAATAATTATCTTCTTAACGTAGTGTTAAAAACTTCTTCTGTAACAAAAACTATACATTTTTGTCTTAGGTTTTGCAATAACTTTTACATTGCAATGTTTTTAATTACTCCTACCTTAATTTACATTTTCAACGCTTTATAGCTATAATTTTGCATGTTTGTAATTTGAAAAAGAAAATGACATTTAAATGGGTTTATTATGGGAAAAAGTTTATCAAGGTTTTAAAATACAGTATAGTTCTGTAGTAAGGTTGGCCTGGCTTGATAATTACGAGAATATTAAAACAATCTCTTACACTACTGAGTGTGAACGAATTATTTATGTAGTGTTTTGTAATGAATACTGTAATAACAATACAAATTTAAGTGCAAATTTAACCGTTTCCGTTAAATGTAACCTTGATATTATCACTACATTTCAATAATATAACTTTATACTAATATGACCTATTTTAAAAATATATCAAAGCAACTACAATGCAACTGTGATTCATTATCATATATTTTTATTTTGTTATTTTTGTTAGCGGTCAGTTAGTATTTACTAATCTGTTATCGCATGCTCATTAATAATTTGTTCGTTATGAATTACATTGCGTTTTTACTAATATTATATTTACATTAACGAAACACAAACACACGAGCTCCATAAACAACTATTACTAATAATATATCATTTTTAAATACATTTATCTATAATACAAAACAATTAAACAGATATGAATGAAAGTCCATTCTAAGTCAAATAAAATTGTTGTAACAAATTGTCGTTGTCCTACTGAACCTTGTCCTTCTTATTGTTGTTAACTTCATACACAAATTTTGGTTATGCGTTCATATCAAAGAAGCATCACATATTTATGGTAATTTTGTACGATATGCGGAGTATTTTGTATAGAAATATTTACGTTATTTAATGCAAGGTTTTGCAACCAGAAAGTCATGCGAATAGATTATGCAAAATTAATTAGCTAATGTTTACAGTACAGATTATGTTAAAAGTAATACGAAGTTGTAAAACACGAATCAGCAATTTCGTTGCATTAGATAAGAGTTAATTTTTTTTTACAACATACACACTTTTGCACTTGGCAATGTCTGAACACCTGTGATGTAAATTTAATATTTTCTATAATTATAATAAAATACGTTACCAGTGGTACCAGTTGGTATTAATCGCCGGGGTGCAACTCATTTCTGGCGCCCTAAATCCACATTGTTAATGTCACGGATAAAAAATGTACAATTGGCAACATTCGATAGAGATTAGAGAGAAGTTAGTGTTATTCGCTTCGCAAGCGCAAGCGTATTATAAATGAAAATTGACATTGTCATTTTACTTTTACGTAGTAGTAAACGTAGGTTCGGAGTTCAGAAAAGCCTGTCGAAATATCGGGAACTTTTCGACATAAATTTCCGCTAGATGGTGATAAGTCTACGAATGAAATTTAGATTGACAATAAATTAATTAAGACTTTTCTACATTTTTAAAATATTATACAGAGCGCTTTTTACGCTTGGTTAAAATAGTGAAACTTTAAACATATAGAAACTCATTTTTCTTTAAATACAACACTCTATATTTTCTTAGTCTTATAAATAATTTTGCGCAGCACTGTATGTTATGTTTACATGTAATTTGTTGAATCTATATGAATTATGTTTATGTTTTTGGTCTTTAATACTTTTTTTAACCCTTTATCACAGGGGTGGCCAACCCAAATGATCTTGCGGGCTACTTTGGAAATGCATCTTAAGTCCGCGGGCCACATATAAAATTATATATCCTCATATTATAGATTTAGATATACTATAGACATTTTTTTGGAGTGAAAAATTAAAACATAATGAGTTATTATTATTGTGTTTACTATTATTCTTACATGTAAACATAGATAATATAATAATAATGATACTAAACATAGGTACATTGTAAAGAAATATATAACACTAAAAATTAAATATAAAAAATATATAAATATAAATGAGATTAAAAAAATGAAATCATTAAAAATTATTTATTTTACTAGTGCGATATTTGTTTCTCCACTCTTTCACTTAGCTTTTGCAAATCGATCTCAATTTGGGTATTGGCACATCGTAATTGGTGTTGCAGGTTAGCGTCCATTATGTTTGAGTGTGTTTTGTGTTTGGTCAATTTCAATTTCAAAAAAACAGGCAATATCTGTCATATATTCCCAAGAATATTATTTTAAAATCAAAGTTAATTTTTTCTCATAATTTCGACAGTTAATTTTTGAATATGTGGATGTACAAATAATGTATTTTTTTAATACATTGGTTTTCACTACTTTGGCCATTATAAAATAAGTATATTTTGTAAAAGTGTGATAAAGCTCGCGGGCCGGAAAAATGTTCAAGGTGGGCCGCATGCGGCCTGCGGCCTGCGGGCCGCGGATTGGCCACCCCTGCTTTATCACATACTTTTTCTGTTCCAATTTCAACTAAATAAAGAGTGTTGGCGATTTTGGTTACATCGGCGTCCTCTATTGGCGATTTTGGCTACTTTAGCGCCCTTTTTTGACGATTCAATCAACAATTCACCTGCTCACCCTGAGTGCGTGCTATTCCTTTTGTTCAGCTCGTATCGTATTGAAGCAAATTATTTTTAAGGAATACACCCCTGCATTCGGCCTTTCGCTTTTGCATAAAAACATATAAAAGCACAATTTTATCTCGTTGCATGCGCCCCCTGATTGACGCACCCGGTAGCAAAGCACCCCTTGCACCCCCGGCACGGCGCGCCCCTGTACGTTACTAAATTATAATACAGTGGAACCCAGTGGCGTAGGCAGGATGTTTCCATGGAGAGGTGAATAAACGTAAAAAGAGCTGAGGACCTATTTTTTTAGGTCACCACTCTCTTTTTAAGTTTTTTTTTGCAGCAGGATGTTTATTGGTTTCATCATCACTTTTTTAGCACAAAATTTACAGTTTTCCAGCTCTATAACGACTTATTGCGAACCTATGGGGGGGTTCTGACCCCCCCCATGCCTACGTTACTGGTGGAACCTCCCTCAAACTTCGAACACAATCTGTTCCAGGAGACGTTTTGTTTATACAGTGTGTACAAAAAGTAACATAACGGGTCAATATCTCGTCTTGTGGTAAAAATGTTTCGAATAAAAGTTGTTTGTGGTCATTTACTACATAACCTGAAATTATTTTTAAATGTACACACTGTTTTGTTTTGGTGCACTGATATGTCACTTTGTTTTCTTAAATAGAACATTTGAGTATTTTGTATTTTTTAGGTGCAAATTTAAATTCTCTTTCAAAAATGTAACAGGTCTTTTGTACGTAACATTTTTGAATTATTTTAGTTTTTACGTAAATATTGACAAAAGCAGAACTCTAATAAAAAAATATATTAATATTTCACAACTTAGGAATATCGGAACGTATTCCTTTGACACCTTAGTTGACAATAGTGCCATAGTGATTGCTGACTAGCAAAAATTTTAAAATAGTATACAAGGTGTTGCTTATGCCCGGTCCATTTGGCTAAACTTCTAAACTTCAGGGCAAAGAAAAAAAAAATAATAACAGTTTTTTTCGATTACCAGAAGGGGGGCAAAGGGGGTGCTAAATTTATAGTAAATATTTTTTATTTTACGATACCTACATAGGAAAATAACTCATTTGAAGTTTTGTTTCAGGGGCCGCTGGCCTATCACTTATCCTGCTAGGCCCTTTGACAAAATTTCATTATGAATTATTAGTAAGAATTATGATAAAACACTAATCTCATAACTCTTTTATGAAAAAATAACTTTTAGGCGTGTTTTATTAGGTATATTACATGCCGGTAAAAATAATCATGTTGTGAAGTCTTATGCAAAAATAATTCCCTTAAAATAAAATGAGCTATTTTGTCTTTTGGTGTCTTAAATAATCAATAAAAGTTTAAATTAGCTTTACACATATTTGCTGCCAAGAAAGATGAATAAGCTCGTAAATCCTGCATTATCCTATGATTTATGAAGTCATTTTTAATTTAAAACTCATTTAATCCTGTCGGGCCTATTTCTATTAAGGGCGTAATGCTCGTGTTAGTTATGAGACATGTTGTAGGGTATACATTACTCGTTTATTAAAAAAGGTAATCATATGAGGAAAAAAGCCTTCAATTGTCGATGAACTAATTGATGTCCCTACGTTATTCAAATTTTTTTTTTTTTTTAAACAAGGCGCAAAAAAATTGTTTAAAATTGCCCATTTTGATAGTTCAGTAATATTGTAAAAATTTGTAAATAATCAATATATGAGGACATAGATACTTACATTGAAACTTTTACTTTACAAATCAGTTTTCCTGTAAATAATATATTTACAAATAACATTGCAATTCTTATGTAACAAGTGCATGTTTTGCTAAAATATCAAATACACATTGCCTAACTATCAGGCGCTTTGCAAGGTATCGTTGTTTTTTGTGGCATTAAGATAAGCTACACTGTAAAACTAGGTATTTAAATGTTTTCTTATCGACTAGCTGACTAGGGACTAACTAAATAAACACGCAAGTGATGAATACTATAATATATACAACTTATAATATTATGTATGAATACAAACAAACGACATTACTTAAATTTAGAAATGGAAAAATAATGTTTTAACAAAATAAATTATATATGTACAACTTAATATTATACAATATAAACAAACGAAATTACTTAAATTTAAAAAATAAATATTTAATAAAATAAATCTTATAATAGTTTAATAAAGACATTTTTAAATTTATATATGTTTAATAAAATAAATCTTACAATAATTTAATAAAGAAATGTATACGTTACATACTGAGGTAAACCTATCTTTCTAATTATTGTGATATTTACATTCATATAAACTATTATTAAGCGATTTATTAAAACAATCGATACTACTTAAATATTTTAGTAATTTTAACGGTAAAAATGAAAATTTTGAATTTACTGTTTTAACGAAGATTATTTAGTTTTTAATTTACATGCTGATGTACCATTGTTTCTTTTTTTTATCCGGGTGCTTTTATAACAATTTTATTAAAATACTTAGTTACTAATTTTGAATATTGCAATGCAAACAATCATCTCAAATCTTTAAATGTTTTTTTTTTAAGATATTGGGGATCAATTATTTCTGGTAAAAAGCATTTATAAAAAAAAGTAGATAGTTGATTTACCATATTTTCTTCCCAAAATTTATTATCTTTATATATTTTTTCAACTGCAAAGCCAAAAGGTGTCCAAATTACAAACATGCAATAATTTTTTTGTGCGACATGCAGTTGTCCCTGTACTTGATAGTAATAATTGTCCCTTCTTTTTAGTTTTAATTCGCCATTTTCTACCTCAGCATATGAAATTTTTTTATTATTAATCGCTTCGAGTGGTGTACAAGACGATGCATTAAAAGGACATTTTATTTCGATGATACCGTCATTGTCTATAAGACCATCGGGGGAAGCCGCTAGAAAGTTATAGTTTTCATCAACAAATAGACCACAATCGATAATTTTCAAGTTATATTTTTCCTCAAATTCCCGAATAGCTATTCTTTCATGGTCTTGGCCCCAACGAGTAGCTTTGTTTCCAATAAAAGTAGAATAAAGTATACTTTTAAGCGTATTCCCACAGTTTGTTTTCTTTCTTAATTTACATATTCTGCCGAAATTTGATGCAGTTAGTCGAATAGATCTTTCTTGCCTCCATAATACGTTATTTTGTTGCCCAATGCTACTTCTCTCAAGGTCTTCCCGTTCTTGTTTGCTTTTTATTAACGAAAACAAAAATTGATTTTCGGCCTGCATATATTATTTTGGTGATAAATCTGGAATATCGTCAACGGCACCATAATCTGAATCGGCAGGCGCTGAAACAGTCTGTTTCTTTTTGTAAGCCGTGGGAAATAATTCCCTTCTACATATTCTCCATGTTTGACGATGTTCCAGACTCTTTATATATTTTTTGGTGAAAAATCCAGGACTACGGTTTTCAACTTTTTTATGTATTGCCCTGGAAAGTTGGCCAGCTTCTAAGTTGAAAGAAATAGAAGCAGCTTCACACCGCGTCTGGTAGGAACCTCTTCTACCGAAATGAACGCGTTTGCCGCCAACAAATTTTGCCAAAACGGCGTTATACGATTCGGCAATGTTTGTGTCCATATTTGAAATTAAACTTTCAGCGTTTCTTGCTGCTCGATCTACAATGATCATTATGTCCGAATACAAACCCGAGTTTTTCATCTCTGACACCCAATTTTTTTCGTCTGTCTTTGGCCCTTTGCAAAAATACGTTGAACATTCTGAATGTTGCCCAAATACGTGGTCTGGTCCATTCAGAATGTCTTTACGAAGACGTTGTACCTTATCAAAATGTGTCATACTGTCATCTTCCACAGTAAATCTTATTGCACCTTGAATTCCCCATCGCAGTCTTTTAACATTATTATTCAAAAAATTTGTCCAATTATTACTCCGACACCTGATGAAGCATTATAATTAGTCCTATAGGATCGTTTACTCCATGCTCCATCTGCTACAACTGTAATCATAGGTATGCCATCGGAATCAACTCTTCCATCTTGGATTGCTAATTGAGCTTCCTGTTTTCCGGCATTCTCTATGACCTCCCATGCTATGTCATGGATAATATACGATAAACTTTCTTCATTTTTAGCAAACATATGTGGTCCCATACATGAATTATCACACACTGAAAGAAATTCGCGCATTTGTGCATATCCAGCTCCTGTCGAAACATATCCCATTACTGCTGCTTTATTAATATCCATTGCATTTTCATCTTCATCTGAATTTATGATTTTACTAGTATGACACATTTTACAAGTCACATTAAATTTACTTTTTAAGCCAAGTCTTTGTTCATTTGTTATATGTAAATGTTCGTTACTGCAGTTGAATATTCTTAAATGCGGGAAATTGATTATTTCTTCGAAAAACATCTTAATATTTACAATTCTTCGTCCAGAAAGTAAAAAGTTTTGACTAAATAAAAACAATTTATATTAATATTAACGACTCATTTGTTAAAGCTAGATTTGTACTAAATACCTTTCTGCAACAGAAGGAACAGATTTAAATTCATCATCTGTTATCGCCATGTCCATGATAATGTTATCACCAGCAGATTCTTTAGAAGTTGAAGATGCAATAATGTTAACTTCAGAAAATTGTAATGACGTTGAAGGTGCAGTATTTAACAATTTTTTAAGGTCTGCATTTCTAAAAAAATTATTTTCATGTATGGTTGAATAAATGTAGTGAAATCCTGAGTAGAGGGTGTTTATAAACATTATGGTGATGCACATAAGCGCTTCATTACAGAAAACAATCGTTACATACTAAATTTAAAACGAAATAAAAGATACTCTGGTATTACGGACAGGACGATTACAAATTACAACCATATGATTTATTTGGTTTTTAAAAAAATTTTAATTGTTGTGATCGTCCTGTAATACCAGAGTTTCTTTTATTTAGTTTTAAATAATTTAACGGTCGCAAACAAATACATTTAATAGTTACATACTTAAGTAAAAACAATTAAATAGTTAAAATGGGCAACGTTTACGTTCATAATCATTTTTTAGATGTAAAATGTTGTCTAAATATTAATTAGTGCAAATGCACTAGTATTTTCTTTTTTATAATTACTTGCTGAACATGTTATAGTTACATTTTTCAGTAAAATTCAAGTAGATAATTCTAGTATGACAAAATAACTGGCGTATTCGAGATTTATATTTATACCAAGCACTGGTTTCTAATGTAGTGAGAAAAATTATTTAAAAAATTTGTGTTTATGTTTATAATATATAATCCTAAAAGCCTAATACTCGGGAAATGTAACATGCATTAATGTATAAAATCTATGAGTCGTCCGCTTTTTTAAAAACAGTGTACCATAACTCATTCGGGCAATTAAGCTGTCAATCCAACAATGAAACATCTACCTCCTAACATCTATGGATACGTATACTTATGCTACGTCAATAACGCGATTTATATAAGTTCATCTCATTCAGAACTATGTTGACTCTCTCGTAGTTAAATTTTATTTCGTTAGCATTACACCCTTAATGGTAAAAATAAAATTAGTGTTCGAGATTTGTAGGTAACGCCATGCTGTGTTTTAGCATATTAATGGTGGGCTTGCAGCGTGCTAGTATTATTGTTTGATCGTATGTGAGTTGGGATTCCTTTATTTTTATTTGTTTGTCTTCCAGAACTGTCATCCCACAAGCTTAAACACGTGGCTTTCTACTCATCAAAATTACTTTAAAATGTAAACAATAGAATGTAAATGTGTCGGCGTACGGATAAATTAATTTTCTTCGAATGAATTGGTAATACAGGCTTACCAACTTGCCATATTTGTAATAATATTACAAATCGTCAAAGACTCAGGGGTTCTAATTGTATGCTAATGTCGCAGTAAGTTTTACTTTGGACGTCGTGTTGAAATGTCTGAAAATAATGGTTATGGTTATGGTGCTTCGTTTTTCGAAACAAGTAGATACCTCTGAAAAATTAAATTTGATAATTGCATTTACATACAGGGTGCGCCATTAGTGCGATAAAGTCCATTATTGCCCTTAATGTCAACTTAATAAAAAAAAGTTTTTAATGAAACTTATAGTATTTCTACACGTGCATGTTTTAAAATTAGTTTCAAGTATACAGGGGGTTTCATAAAAGTGGGGCAGGTTGATAATAACCGAGATACCCCCCCTGTATGGGCATCGAAAATACGCCACCCTGAACATAGACCGCATCAATCAATTCTTTTTTTGGAAAATTCCTATTAAATATGTTATACTCATTTATTTATGTTTTAACAATTGACAGCAATTAACTCTGACATTTGTTACTACAGAAATTATTGTTTTTATTGTCAAAGTCGGGGCCTACTCCGAGAAAACTAGGAAATTCCTACACAACGCTTATAAGAATAAGTAAAATGTAAATATCTCAGAAAATATTCATTTTAGGTATAGGTAAGTATTAAGAAAAGTTGAAGAAAAACAAAAATGCAACAAAATGACGTAATAATATACAGGGTGTTCCATTTGAAAAAATAAAGTTATTGATGTTTGAAAATTGGGAAGTTGGCACATCTATAAGAAACACCCTGTATAATATAAATTAATTTTGATGTATTTAGACTGTGACTACACCTTTTGACTTTGTATGTACAAAATATCATATGCCAATTATTATTCATAACGTTGTGCTCTTGACAAGTATTGTACCCTGTTTTTCTGGAAATTCAAAGATTTTTTAAGATAAATTGGCAACGTCGCAAAAAAATGAAAAAAACAAAATACTGTCATATGGAGATTTTCTTGCTGAATTCGATTATGCAAAAATATATGGGTGTTCAATTTAAAAAAAATACCTTTAGTGACGCCCCACTTTTATGAAACCCAATGTATACTTGAAACTAATTTTAAAACATGCACGTGTAGAAAGACTATAAGTTTCATTAAAAACTTTTTTTTATTAAGTTGACATTAAGGGCAATAATGGACTTTATCGCACTAATGGCGCACCCTGTATGTAGAGTACTCTCCTTGCTAGTGTGACATTAATTTTGGAAGATTGCATTTATTTATTTATTTTTTTTACTTTATGGGGAACAAAAACTTTCATGTAATGGTTTTTGATTGACTAAAGTTTTGATCCATTTATAATTTTGCTTCTGCTTCTTTTGCTTATAGGCTTATACCATTCAAACTGTTTAATGTAGGTACAATTTAATAACATAATACGGGTAAAAATTGCCTTCTTATACACGGTAATTCAAAAAGTTTGCGGTGATTGTGGGAATTTTACCAAGAGTTATGTGCCCTTATTTGAAGAGTAGCTAACAAAACAAGTTCATAGGAAAAAGTTGTTTAGAATTAGAAATATGACCTAATATGAAATTTAAAGTTAAATTTTAAATTTTTATTGTTATAGTAATTTTAACATTAAAAAGTCTGCAACTAATGGAAAAGTTTTTTATTATCGATCTCTTGGAAAAATTTATTCTTGATTATAGTTGGTGTATGACCCAAAACTAATTTTAGGATGGAAGAAAACTTTTTTCATCTTTGAGTGTTAGGCCATGCACCAACTTTTATCAAGAATAACTATCTTTTTTAAATCAAAAATAATAACCTTTTTTATTTGTTGCAGACCTCTGGAATGACCTTGTATTAGAACTGTTTTTAACATAACATTTTGCAAATTTTTTCAACCAAAATCTGTCAATAGTTTTGAAACAACATTTCTCTTAAATTGCAACCCATAAAATAACTTTTTTATAGTATAAACAATCTTCATTATACAGGGTCTATTAAAGGGGCTCCTTAAATTTAGGTATAGATTCAGATATAAAATGAAACAGAAAAGTTTGATACTACATAACTGCTAATTCTGACTATTGTTGTTATCTTATGGTTAAATATTCATAATGTTTATCTCAACAACAAATTAAAAAACCTTCGTAACCCCGTACCACATGAGTTTTAAAGGGTGTTACCCTTGTTTTCTTAGTTTTCACAGCCTACTGTGCTTACTGTATTTTTGTTTGAAAGAAAAACTAAAAAACCTTCGTAATTTGCGTATTATTGAGAATACCTACATCAACCTTTATTTATTTGGAATGAGAAAAAAATGAAAAATTTAAATAGGCGATACCCAACTATAACTTCCATTAAAAAAAGTAAGTTTGTGTCATAACTTTTTAAGACCAACCGTAATTTTTTTTTTAGTGTCAACGAATTTTGCATAAAAATATCTAAACATAATCTTCATAAATGTTTTTCGATATTTACAACAATAACGGAGATAGACACATTATTAATATGACAAGAAACACTTTTTTTCTAATAACTTTAAATGGCGGAAATGATAAAATATTTTTGAAAACAGTTCTGAGTTAGTCTCAAAAAACTGCACATTTTTAGTAATTTAGCCCACTTCTCTATCTTGAATATTAAGCCAGATACCTCCTATTGAATTTGGACAACCCTGTACAAAAAAAACATATGTATGAAAGTTTGTTCCAAATATTTAAATCTTTTTTTCCTGAAATGTAAATGCTATTTAAAAATTTGATCCGTTAAGTTGAAGATACAGCACACGAATAATATCTTTCTGGAGAAAAATTGTATGCAATTTTTTTTTTTCAAAAGTATTTCCATGCAGGTATCTAATAATGATATGTGGTAATTATTTTCATTAAAATTTAATTGCCGTTGTTGAATGGTAAACAATGTACGAAACGTGACCGTATGTGTATGTTTGCAATGTCAAATTTTGGTCAAGGGATATATCATATCGTAATGTATGCATTACGCATTTGTTACGAACAATTAATGGAATATTTTGCCACAAAAATTTCACACTTATAACGTTTTAGCCTTGCGAGCACACATCAAAGTCGCCTAGACCTACTCCACAAACGTCTAACAATTGATGCTTAGTTTAACGTTAGCAGTAATGACGTCTGCAATACTTGTACGAACAGTTTTCCATTGTGTAGTTTGCTACATAAAAGAGTTATGCCATTGCACAATAAGCAACTCGTTGGCGATTGTAAATTTTTAATAAAATTAAGTTTTGCATCGTTTTTTTTTGTGTCGAAAATATTATTTCGTTGAAGATAAATTGCTAGGGTCTAAGAACATTCTTCGCCCACAATTCTTCGCCCACATTTCTTCGCCTACACAATTCTTCGCCTACACAATTTTTCGCTTCCACAATTCTTCGCCTCCACAATTCCTCGCCTTCAAATTTCTTCGCCTACATAAATTCTTCGCCTACACATTTCTTCGCCTACACAATTCTTCGCCGCCACAATTTTTCGCCGCATACAAGCATATCACAAATTTTATTTGTAAATGTGATTGTTTTTATTTATAACGTAATTTTTATAGATTATTTTACATAAGCCTAAAGTTGTTTCTTGTATATTAATACTTCTTCTTTTAATATTATATTTAAAAATTTCTACATAAATAGCGTATGTTGTGATTTTTAATCCTGTTTATGTTATTATAGTATAAATAAAAATTAAATTAACCTAACCTGACCTGACCTGACCTAACTTAACCTTATGTAAAATAATCTGTAAAAATTACGTTATAAATAAAAATAATCACATTTACAAACAAAATTTGTGATATGCTTGTATGCGGCGAAAAATTGTGGCGGCGAAGAATTGTGTAGGCGAAGAAATGTGTAGGCGAAGAATTTATGTAGGCGAAGAAATTTGGAGGCGAAGAATTGTGGGCGAAGAATGTTCAGGACACGAAATTGCTATCATATTACGCTTTTGTTTTTTTAAAGAAAAATAACACTAAGTTAGTCGAAATTACAGATTGAATAAAGTTTTCACCGAAGTACGAACTTTTTGTGTCTTACTGAATGATTTGATCAATTTGGCGATCTAATAACAAAAATATATAAAACTTAAGCTATACTCTTAAAGATATAAAAGTGCACCTATAAAATACTTAAAATAAGAAAAAAAAACCGCTATGATATGACAGTTCATAACAGAAGCAACACGACTTAATAGACCACGCTAAATTGTAAGATCAAGGTATGATCTAGGTATGCGTCCACACCGCCCGTATCCGTTCAGGTATCACTTCTTTGACTTTCGACTTCACGTGGATCATATCCGTATCGTATCGGCAAAGAGTTACTAGGCGTCCCTGAATTCGCGGGACAAATTGCGACACATCGAGACAGTCCCGCGAATTCCGGGACGTCTGGTAACTGTTTGCCGATTCAGTTTAAAAAAATACCGACTCAGGAGTCTGGAGTCGGCTATTTTTCTGCCGACTCCCCATCCCTGCAGGATATGATGCGGCATCCTTCCACACTAGGCCGATCATGCTACGCGTGCAAGATACGATACGAGATATGACACAAGTGGGGACGCGCCTTACGAATCATTTTCATAAAGGTTGCCTTTTTCCAGGCCAACATGATTATCTTTACAGTTATTGGAAATTTGGCACATCGCGTTTTGAAGAACGATCTTCATCCTATTTTATTTAGTCACGAGTCCTTCTACTGTTAGGCGTAGGACTTCTTTATCCTAACTCGTTGTTATTTGATTTTAACAAACTAAACGGCATTTGATAGCAAATAAATCAATAATTAACGTGGTATGATAATTTTTTTTTGGATACTTGTACCTGTTGTATGTTGTATCAGTAAATAAAAATATGTTTTTATGCATCAACGTTTACTTATGTGTATATTACCACCCCATAATCTATAAAATAGTTGTATAAAAAAATACTAACAATAAGATTTTTATTTGCTCTCATTTCATGCAAAAATGTTCGAATTATATTGCACAACAGCTAAGATATTGTCGTTAAATGTGCGCCCCCACCAGTTCTTTCAGTGCAGAAATCAAGATATCTATGAAACAAAGTGCACTTTAGTGGTCATATTTTGTTACTGTCCTCGCCAATAAATGTTTGTGTTCTATTTTTCAATGCCTTTTATTTGTATATTGTAGGATTAGGTAAAGATAAATTTCAAAGAAAGATAATGAATGAATATTTGGACGCACATTTTAATTTATAAGATACCCTATGGTGGTTAATTACTATGCAATTTTTAAAGCTTCTTTGACGATTTCGCAAGAGGTAGTCATTAGAGTGAAACAATTGCAGTTAAGATAGCGTCGTTTGAATTCATAGCCATTTTTATCTTCACATACTTTTTAAATCAACGCTAATAAACCAATTCTTTTTTAAATCCTAATAATACCTATAACAGAATAAATAAGATTTTAAATAGAAAAATAAACCTAGACTTTTTAAATATGGGTGAAAATTTCCTTTAACTGTCAAATTTGCGTTTTCAACCAATCACCAATCTTAAATCTTCTAGAGACTACCAATAACACGGTAATAATTTTACATTCTCCTGTTAGATGTTGATCCTCCTGTCAAATTTGCGTTTTCGACCATTAACAAACGTAGATTTCCTAGAAACGACCAATAAACATGATCATACACTGAGAATATCCTTTTTGCAATTAACAGATTTTTATGCGTGTATTGGTCGATTCTAAGAAATCTGAGTTAGTGATTGGTCGAAAATATAAATTTGCAGAGGGATTAAATATTTTGGTCTTGATATTTTTTGACGAATTTCCGCGACCAGTACTTAGCGTTACTTTAATATAGATTAAACCACACCCCTGACGCACCGCTCTGACAGTACCTGTAAAATTTGACACAACATACATTTAATTGGACAGGTAGGTTAGAAGAAGGTAATTTTCTGACAAAATATAACTCGTGCATTGTAAATAATCTATAATTTTTGACACTTCGTGCACTCGTGTTTTTTCAGCTCAACTTGCATGCGAGCATATTTACCAAAAATTATCGATAATTTTCAATGCACTTGTTATATTACTACTGAAAATTATAGTATAGCGCTTTTTAAAAATTTGAGTTGTTGCAATTTTTAGATAACCGAAATTGATAATATTGTATCCCAAACAATTTTTATGTAATATTAAAATATGTTGAACACCTATATTTAACGAATTATAAGTTGGAGCGCTCATTGTAAGAACACGCGGTATGTTGGCATCTAAAACAAAACACTGCAGATTTTCTCTGTATTGAGAATAAGTACATTTTTTTTATGAATATTAATAATAAAACTCTCTTTTCCCGTTAGACAATAAGGCGTTTTATATTAACAGTCGCAATAGGCGATTGAATAATAAGGCGTTAAACCATATATAAAGGCATAAAAACTGCCGCGCGCATTGTCCTATACAAACACAACTTGTTCGGGTTTATGATTAGCATACAAAATACCTTATAACAAATCATTATACAAATTATTCATTAATTTTATTCAGGTTTGCCGCGACGGACACGTAATGCCTAATGAATTTTTCAAATCAGATCATACATAACTATGACAAAAATACGTTGTAAAAATAGTACGTTACTTTTCCTTTCTTTCGGAATTTTTATTTTATGACGAGTGTCGTGACTTATCCGACGTATAATCGCAATTGCGAAACATTCTTTTAATGCAAATCATTTAAATGACAGACATAAATCAATCAACCAGAAAAAAAGAACATTGAACGAGAAGTCTTACGTAATGATAGTATTGTACTTATAATGAAGAACTAGAATTGTTTAACAAAATTTCATTTAAATTTTGATTAATTGAGGTTGCGTTTGAGGACTTACATACTTGATTAAAAAATAATTAACACTGTTTGTAGATGTACAGGGTGGGCAAATTTCGATGTTTTCATAGGGAATCTCGGTAACTATAAGGGTTGTGGAAAAACGAACCGCGCTTCCTCGATCTCTTTTTTCGACAAAAAGTTAATGGTGAAAACTACAATTGGTTATCGTCTTTTGTTTTCGAGTTATCGCCGATAATACCAAATACCAAATATTTTGACTTCTAGTTTATGCTCCTATTTTGACATGTTTATTAAAGCTAGTAGATATTTAAAATGACGTCGAAGCAGTTGGTGGATTCTTATCGCGATATTTTCCATTTTCTATGTTCCACATAACGTAGCTCCCATATATTTCGAGGAATTTTTCACGTTCCACTTAGTCATTATTGACTTTTCACAAACGCCATTCAGTTGTGCCAAAATTTGTTTGAAAAAAATCGCATTATTCAAGTTGTCTTGAAAAGTTGAAAGGTTAACTACTGTGCTTGAAACTTAAAAGTCAGCTTCAAGTCAACTCAATATCAGTTTCATATTAGTAAAGTGCTTTTAAATTTACTTGAATTCAAGTTACTTGAAGATTAGATTTTATACGCAATAAATCTTTATGGTATACTACCTTATAAATTTTAAAATTGCTCTGATAAATTGTGGAATATAATATAGTTACATCCCTCAACTATCCTCCATTTATGCTTCACAAAGTCAAGCCTTATCTAGGCTGTTCCTCTCATTGAATAAAAAGATAAAGGAAGGAGCATTTTAGCAATCCTAAGGCGTCCAAAAAGACTTCTTAATATGGCGGATGCATGTTTCCGCTTCTCAGTGGAGTATCTAACATTTTTAAATATGTATTGATTTATGTAAATATTTGCTTTGTTTTGAATTGAGCCTGTTATTTACTTATTTAGTTCTTGTTTGGTGGTTGAGAGAATTAAGAAAACGACAGCATATTTCAATATTTGGATTGTTTATTGTGAGAGTTAAAAAATATGCTGTACACAAATGCACGCCACTGATATGGCATACCATTTTGACAGACCACATCAAATTTTCAATACATGATTACACTACAAAATATTAATGTCTACTTACCTATGAAACGTAATCTTTTTATCTTTAATATTTTTTGACTTAATGAGACTATAGGATTTGCAACTAACCATTGTAGGACTTAAAACTCTAAATTTCTTGACTTTTTGACTTGTCAAAACCGACCGCCCTGAGAAGATTTTTATGTCGTCATTTCCGTCGCCGTCAAACGTTGCAGTATAATATTAAAAAATATGTATCTTTGTATTCAGTGGTTGCTCTGGCTCATGATAGCTCGTAATGTTTGTGACTCCATCGCTCGTATTTCTTGTCCAATATTATTCTTTAGCTTCGGTATTGTTCAAGGTTTGTTTAGGTAACTTTTTTTCTTAAGATATACTCAAAGAAAAAAATCGGGAACTGTCAAATCGGGCAAACGTGTTCCACGTGAAATTAGTCTGCCGTAAAATATTCTATGAAGAAGCTCTAATATTGCACTTGCAGCATGGACCCCATCCTGCTGAAACCATGTCATTGTTGTGGCGTATCTTTGAACGTAAAAAACTTTGAATCATCTCTCGGTATCGCTATTCTGTTACCCTGAATGCATTACCTTCAAACAGTAATATGTCCGTACACGCAAAAATGCGCTGTTAGAATCATTTAATTCAATTAAACTAAGACGTAAGCACGTACGTTTTAAATTTTAATCGCGACCCAACTCAAAACTATACGCACGGACAACTTTCGTGCAGCACAAACCAAATAAATAAACTACGTAACATTTAATTGTTTTTAATAACTCGTGTTTACGATTATTTAATAACATCTGAATGTCTGAAGGCAAAAACAAGAGTAAATGTAGCACGTTTACTGAATATTTCTCAATCTAATAAAGTGTTTATTTGTTTCACATAGGTACATAACAATTTCATACTTGAATGGAATTGATTCGATCTTGTTTTTTGTAATAAATAATATAATTATTTCACCTACAGTTGCATTTATCAATTATATCAATGAATATATAATATAAGGGAAAGAGATTCGATTAAATTACCAAAAAATAGTGTAATAACGTTCAATACGTAGCGGTATTCAAATGTTTTAGTAAATGCATAGTCAACTTAATAAAAGAAATGCATTAAGTTTTGCAATATATTGTTTAATTCAATAATTTTACGCTTTTAAAAATTATAATCCAAATTTTTGTGCAGATGTGATAAATTCACATGTGCAATAAACTGGTGATATCAGTTCTTCCATAGCATACTTAATTATGAGATTATGACGATACAGTAACTTTTGATTTTCTTATGGACGTCATATTGGCTATTTACATAAATCAACAGCATTTGTTTTTCTCGTTTTAATGATTTATCATTTTTTATTTAAAAATGAATGAAAATATTTACCCACACCGTCATAAATAATTTCTGAGCAAATAACAATTTCTATAATTTTATTTAAATCACTAAAACATATCGATGTTGCCAAACAAGTGACTTTTGTTTTGTTGATAACAAATTACCGTTCATGGCCAACTCGTTAAAAAAAAAAGGTGCTATCTAAATTATATCGTCCACAAGAAAATCGAAAGTTGCCTCTAATGTCTTCAAATATTGGTACCATGTTGTATTTTATACAAAGTATGCAAATTAGGCAACTATTGGGATCTATTGGGTTAATGCCTAAGTTCTCAGCGTGTTTAGTTCCCAAGGCAACGTGCTTAGGAAAGACACGTTTGACATAATATCAATATCATTTTAATGTCAGTATTGTTTATTAAATATTTTGCAATTTTTACAAAGTTTTTGTGAAGTGTTTGTTAAATAAAATGGAATGTCAAGTACAAAAAATAAACGGACATATCTGTCATATCTTTTTGTTTGAATTTAACCGAAGACTTGAGGCACCGAAGGCCGCTAGAATCTTGCCGTTTACAGGGAGAGCGCCATCTGAAAAAGCACAGCACAAAAATCTTTTTTTTGTTTGTTTCAAAGAAGGTTATTTTGACATGAATGATTATCCACGTTCCGGAGACCAACCAACTTTGATGAAGAGGGTTTAAGCGCTTCAATTCACGATGATCCACGTCAGCAGATTCAGGAATTGGGCATAATGATAAATTATTGTTATCAGTCAACTATCGTACGAGATTTGCATTCCGTGGGTAAAGTTCAAAAATTGGTTATATGAGTAGGTAGTAGGTACCATACGTTTTGAGCGAAAACAACAAAACTCAGCGTGTTATCATTTGTGATTCTTTGCTTACTCGTCAACAAAATCCACCGTTTTGTCCCAAATTGCCAGCCCCATTATCCTAATGTTTCTCCATTAGATTTTCATTTTTTTCGTTCAATCTGCAACAATGAGGAATCTTTATAATTAATAACGACATTGTTTTTTAAAATTGATTTGACGACTGCTTCACCTCCAAGCCACCAAATTTCTTCAAGCGTGGAATCGAAAAACTGCCAGAACGTTGAAAAATTAATCGTAAATAATGTAGGAATTATTGTTAGTTTATAAAGGGTGTCCCAGATAAAATGTCCAGCTTGGAGATCTCGCTTATTATAAGAGATACAGGTTTACTTAAATTAGATTAATTATTCCCAAGTATAACAGGAGCTAAAATAAATTTTTGAAAGTACAAAATTCTACTTCCGATGTTATAGCAAAAAATATGAAAATGTTGAATTTCTTTTTTCTCTCATAACTTTTTCCTCTTAATCATTAAATCAATTTTATTAGTACCTACTCTCTTAACGTAGGTAATTTTTAATGGAGAATGTAACTGTTATTTTGTATTTTTTTATCACTTGCCATTTTTGAGATATTACCTACCCCTATTTTCATTTTTTCTTATGGGCCGCTAAGTTGGCTATGGAACAGTTAAATGTGCATTGTTTTCCTTTTTAATGAGATATTACTTGCCATATTAATTTTTATAATTAACTCAGAAAAACAAGAAAAATCGTATTGTAAAGGTGCATTTAAATCAGAGCGAACAGAAGCGAACGAACGAATTCGTTCGGTCAAGCTCGCGCAATTTGCATGGCGAAGCGAAGGCGAGCGAACGAATTCGTTCGCGTTCGCACAGGTTCCGTCGCGTGTCGGTAAACAAGCGAATCATCAAAGGAAGTTCGTGCTCGATTTGCATGGTGCATTTTGTAGCTAGCGAATTCTCTATCCGACATGGTTTGTTTTCAGGTTTTCACACTAGCGCGGATCATCAACGAATGCGAATGTTCGTTCACATTGCATTGCGCAGAGAACGACCGAACGAACGAATACCTAAAAACCCGTTCGTTCGTTCGTTCGGTTCTGTTCGCTCTGATTTAAATGCACCTTACCAATCACTTATCAAGCTGTCTATGAAGAAAGAAACAAAAACCAACTAATTAAATGTCAAATGACAGTATCAATTGTCTGCGGTACCATTTATTCGAATTTTATAGTATTGTTGTGTAATTTAATAGTCTTTGCAGTAATTTTTATTATGGTTACATTTAAAAATAACGAAAAATTTGACATGTCGACAAGTGACATTCTTTGCCATAAAAACTGTGTAGAAGCTGAGCGAGTATACTCAGCCCTGAGTGCGCGTACGAACAGAAATTCCGAAATAAATTTAAAAGAATATGGTTTCATCGAGAAACCGACCAAAAGCTACAACAAATTAATGAAGAATTAGAATTATGAGTTTTTACACAATTTCTATGGCAAAAAATGTAGCAATATGTCAAATTTTTCACTAGTTGCAAATGTGCCCATAATTATAAAATAATAAATTTGTTACAAAAACTATCGAATTACATAACAATACTATTAAATTCCAATAAATGATACCGCAAACAATTGATACTGTCATTTGACTTTTAATTAGTTGTTTTTTGTTTCTTTGTTCATAGATAGCTTGATAAGTGATGGGTAAAATACGGTTTTTTTAGATTTTTGACTTATTTATAAAAATAGATGCAACAAAGTAATATCTCATTAATAAAAAAGCACATTTAACTATTCCACAGTCAACTTTGCGGCTCATAAGAAAAAACGAAGTTAGTGGTAATATCTCGAAAATAGTAGGTACGTGATAAAAAATCTAAAATAACAGTAACATTCTCCATTAAAATGTACTTCAAAAAACTGCGAATAACACTACTGATCTAATGATTAAGACGAACAAGTTATGATTTAAAAAAAAAAGAAATTTAACATTTTCATATTTTTTTCTATAACATCTGAAGCACGAGAGGAATTTTGCACTTTTAAAAATTGATTGTGGCTCCTCTTATACTAAAGAATAATCATCAAAGTTAAGTAAACCTGTATCTCTTATAATAAGCGGGTTCCCATGGAAATGTGATCTGCGACACACTGTAATTTGTAATTCAATGAAAACGCTACGAACTTATATGCACCAACCATTAGGTTAATTTGTCGACCAGTTTTTTTCAGTTTCAGCAAAATTATTTATTAAAAGTCAATTATGAGAAATCAAACGAAGCAAAATTAAATAAAAAATGAATCCTTAAGGTCTACAATGTAGATATATTTCCTCTGATTAGGATAGCTATGTGTTTTTGCTTGTATGTTTGTATGTATAATGTAATGTAAAGATAATCAAACAAATTAATATCTTGTATATTTTATTAGAACGATCGAACACTATTGTTTAAACCTTGTACCTAAATAGTTTTTTGTTTTTTGTTTTTTGTTTTTTGTTTTCTGATTTATTGCTTTCAAATTCAATTACTCATTAATTCAGTCATGGAACTCGCTGCCTATGTAAATTAAATACTAGATTATGTGAAGTCATGGAGCCTATTGTTGGTGACATTTATTTAAGATCCGTGCTTTTTGCAAGTAGGTATACATATTGCTGAATTCGCTCGTCATGATAGTTTCCTAAAAACGTATAAAAATTAAGTTCCAGGTCGTACGGTCCATTGTCGTCATGAATCATTTGGCACGACGACGAAATCTGTAACCTTGTTCAAGATAACATTAACCGCCAATGTAACACTGTTTTTAAGGTTTTAATTTAACCAATTTGGTACACCACTGTGCAAAAAGTGGCTTCTGATCCGACAAGCCGCAAAAACTTACTAAGTTAGATTTATTAGCCCGAAAATAGTTTTTACTGCATTCTAAAATTGTAAAGAAAACATAATCGACAGGCACTTTTCTAAATATTTAATTAAGTGATTCATCTTTATTTTATTATACAGGGTGTTCCAGAGATCCTTGCCAACTCGAATATCTTATTTGTTTTTAAAGATAACAACAACAAACCTTGCACAATGATGCGCTAAAGTATGGAAACAGACAAATGTCTAGAATACTGTTGCAGATATTACAACGAAATTTTGAACCCAAGCGTTATCGTATTTTTCGGATTTGACCGGAAATCGTATTGCAACCTTACCAGGGAAGATCACGATACGTTGTCGCTAGAATCTGATCAAGACTGTGTTTATTGCATCAAGAACATCAAAACCATGTTTTCCAGAGTTATACGTGCCACTGGCCAGTTGCTTCGGAAAAATAGGGGAAAACTGAAAAGTTTGTATAAAAAGGTCATTTTGGCGATTGCGTTGGCCATGAAACCGTCGGAGACAAAAATATTATCTTAAACGGTTCCGGAGAGAAACGTCAAAAACGAAACTCCTGCATAAGCGCTATGGTTTGAGAAGTTGTGGTATATCTGTATAACTATATCTATGCGACATGCATAGGCGTTTAACATAGAGAAAGGCCTTGTTTTTCGCGTTTTTCTCTGAAACCGTTTAGGATTTTTTCAAAAACTTTGCACCATTTTACTTGCGAAGGATGCGCGCATTGGTAAATAAAAAATTTAGATTTTGTATATGACGATTTCATGGCCAACGCGATCGCAAAAATTACTTTCATTATTCAGCTTTTCAGTTTTTCTCCTATTTTTCCGAAGAAAATGGCCAGTGGCACGTATAACGCTGCAAAACATTTAGTTTTGATGTTCTTGATGCAATAAACACAGTCTTAATCAAATTCTAGCGACAACGTATCGTGACCTTCCCTGGTAAGGTTGCAATACGATTTCCGGTTCAACCGGAAACAGGCTCAAACTTTGAATTTGAATTTACAATTTTATATTTTTGGATTTCTCTTAAAATTTACTTGAAAACTGTATTGAGTTATAAGGTCTTAAATCAACCGTTTTCATAAAATTTACATTTTTATGAAATTTTTAAGCGATATACACTTTAAATTTTTTTAAAAAATTTAAGTTTTTTAAAAAAGCAGTGGAATTTCGTTTGAAAATTAAAGTGACAATAGATTAATTAACACTTTGCTCGAACTTTATTTTTTAAATATTATACAGGGTGTTAGTTACGGTTGGTCAAACTTGTGAAACTTTAAACATCGTTAATTCAATTTTCTTAAATAGAACAACCTCATATGTTTTTCCATAGCCTTGTAGAAAATTTGATTGTCTTTCAAACACATCAACCATGTTTTATATAGGTACCTAAAACTGATATTTTTCGAGATATCGTGATTTCATCGTAGATTATTGGGGCAACATAATATTTTTTAGTAGGCTATGAAGGTAGACGGCGGTAATTTTGGTACAATTGAAAGATAAAAATAGGGAAGTTATAATTTTATCTTTTCCTGGCGAATTTTTGACCTTTTTTTAATCCTGAAGGTGTAATTTACCATTTGTACGTTTAAATCGAGATTTCTTAAATCTACATGGCTCTAGATATTATTTTCTGACAACGACCTTTAATCATACTAGTGTTATTTTGAAAACTAAAGTCAACAACACAACAATAACACATTTTTAATACACATAAAATTCAGAATATATAGGGTGTTTCATAATTGAATGCTGATCCTTAAGGGTATTACTCCTTCGATTTTAAGAAAAAAAGTTCATATCAATGTAGGTCCGCAACCGCCGTATTTTTGAGATACAGGATGTTAAAAATTGAAAAAAATATCGGTTTTTTCGTAATATCTTTGATACCGCTTTAGATATTTTTTTGAATTTTAGTAGGTACTATCTAGTAACTAGGCATAAAAACACATTTTTTTCAGAAAAAAAAATTGTTCTATTTCTGCCAATGGCGCCCGTACTAACATGTCCTTGAATATTTTTAATGAAAAAAATGATATGCCACTGTTTTTTTTCCAAATAAATGTTATTTTTATAATTTTGCTTTATCTCTTAGTAAAAATGGCTTCTTGACTTTTTTTTGTCCGACGAACGGTTTTCGAGTAAAAAAGTAAAAGGCTATTAGGTACTCTTGAAGAGTAAAAGAGTACATTTCACTTTGGTTTTAATTTTTAATAATCAAGTAAATACATTCAAGGACCTGTTAGTATGGACGCCATTGGTAGAAACAGAACAATTTTTTTTTCTGAAAAATGTGTTTTTATACCTAGTTAGTAGGTACCTACCTACTAAAATTCAAAAAACACCCTGTATCTCAAAAATACGGCGGTTGCGGACCTACATTGATATGAATTTTTTTTTCTTAAAATCATCCAAGGAACAACACCCTTAAGGATCAGCATTCAATTATGAAACACCCTGTATTTGGTGCTCTTATTTTTAAAAACAAAATAGATATTAAGATGGTAATCATTTCTGAGACCTGCTGTGTATTCTGCACGAGTTTTGCGATAGGCTCACGGTTTTGTCTGTCGAAAATTATTCTGCTAATTGAAATTGAAATTCAACATAGAGATAAACACACACCTTTGTTTATATCGTAGAATATTTTAATTCAGTATCACCACAAAAATGTTGGAGGTACATTTCTAAATAAGACCAAATATTAAATGAAATATTTAATCTAATTAATATTAGTAAGTTTCATTAATCGACGTTTCCTGCATTTTATCAAATATAGATTTTACTGTTTATTTTCACTCTAAGGTAGTTTTTAATTACGAAAAATTTTGTATTTACTCGTAGAATAATTAGAAAATGTTTTTTATTTAATGTACGATTACAATAAGTTACCTCTAACAGATTACAAAATGATGACACCATGATAATAGACAACGTGAAACAAAGTTATTCTTTAGATATACGTGTGTAAACAGCTCATAAGTGCATCGTTTTGTTAGTGTTATTAATAAATTATACTTGAACACACATTTTCCATAAGCGAAATGCATAACTATGTACATATTTACATGACAAACATATAAGATTGCTGGAAACCACCCAGTCAACAACATTATCGATGAAATCGAAATCGTAACAACTATTACCTTAAACTAACTTAGAAAATACTATTCAAATAATCAATCAACTGATAAAAACCAAATATATGACATGCGTCACATCCCCTTGGCACGAATATACTGATTAAGTTGTCATGTTGACAATCACACATATGAACCACTCCTTGAAAATGTCTGTTTACCTAAATAACATGTCACAAAAGTTCATGCAGTCAATTATTTTATTATTTATTACTCCTATTATTTTAAAAAATCTGTGTGTTTGTTATAGCGCACAAATGGGACACCCTGTATAGCTGAAAATAATTTTACGACGTAGATCAGTGGTTTCCAACCTTTTTGTACTTTTTCATAAATTTTTTTTTGTGCCCCCCTCACTTTTCGTTACAATCTAATTTCATAAATACTGTTCTAATAAATAAGAATTATTTAATGGACTACAAAACAATACACCATATTCTGTATAAAGAAAGTTTTTTTGTATTCAAAAATGATATTTTGGTAACAGCTGCGCGCCACCCTTGCAATAGTCTCGCGCCCCGCTAGGGGGGCGCACCCCACAGTTTGGAAACCACTGACGTAGATCTTTTCAAACCAATAATTTTGAGTATTTAACTTTTTTTCTGTCTCCTACGGGCGGGGCGCTATGAAAGCTTGATGCACTGTTGCAGGACCCTGTATATTTGATTTGCCAATCAAATGTGATCGTTTTATAGCTTTATAAATTATACCGGGTGATTCAGGTTAACTGTCGCACCCCTATATTTTTGTTACTTTATGGGAAAACTCCTATCAACCATATTTTGTTGTAAATCGCAGGAGGTTCTCTATAAAATGACGTTAAAACGTTTTTTATCAGACCGGCGATATTCATTTCTCCCCTAAATTACAAAGTGTACAGTTTTCAATTAATTCTGATGGAGAATTTAATTTCAAATCCTATAATCAAATAGAAAAATTAAGATTCATAGGAAAATGTTTGAGGAGAATTAATTTAAACATTATTTATTGTCTTACAAAATCTTACTTATATTTTTGATGAGACAAAATACGATCAAATCTTAACAGCACAACAGAAGTTTGATTAAATGGCCTACTAGCTCAAACTAGTTTTTTGCATTTTTTATAAACATTTTATAGTATAACCCTACTAAAAGTCTAGACCAGTGTTTCCCAAAGTGTGGTACGCGTACCCCTGGGGGTACGGGAAGAGTTTGGTGGGGGTACGCGTTGCACCGGGCTTTGGCTGCACCTGGTGCAGTATTTGTAGTTTATTATGAATAAATGTTGTTTTTCGTTTATTATTTTTATTTATTTTTTAACAAGGGGTACTCAGTGTTACGAAAATTATAAAAGGGGTACACAGATGTCGAAAGTTTGGGAAACACTGGTCTAGACCGTTGAAAAGTACTGAAAATGCTCTACTTACCAGAATACACCAAAAAAATTATATCAATAAATTTTTAAAAAAATGTCGGTGACGTCACAACAAATAAATGAAGGTGTTTGAAACAATTTAAAGTTGTAGCTAAGACTGTCCCATTTCATAATATAAATGGTCTGTTGATGGTTAAATCACAATTGAAGTCGCTATAATCTTGGGCCCATTTTGTAGAACAGACTGTACAAAGTGTATGGCAAATTGTTGACTACATTTTGACGTACTTCGTTTTTTTTTCCGGCCAACCGTGTGCAACTGACAGGCGATTGTCATATTTTTTAAATGGCAAACTATATATTTTTTTTCTTTAATTGATAGAGAATTTTTTTCTCTTTTCAACCATATTCTTAATGTTAAATAAAAAAGCTTTGAGAAAGATGAGTTTCAAAATTATGTAGATATTAGTTTTTACAAAATTGTATTTAACTAAACAATACACAATCGCTGTAGTAATAGACAGTTTATAACTGTAATACAATCTTGGTTTCCGGGTTTGGAACCGCGTCTTCTATATTTAGAAGTAGTTGACGTTTCGACCATTGTGTCTTGGTCTTTTTCAAAACGTTTTGAAAAAGACCAAGACACAATGGTCGAAACGTCAACTACTTCTAAATATAGAAGACGCGGTTCCAAACCCGGAAACCAAGATTGTATTATGGATAACGGCCGCGAAAGCCTCAAGAATAAAATAGTTTATAACTGTGTTTTATTATTTTTTAACGAAAACCCATTATTTTGTGAGTATTAAACTGAAAATGGACCTTCCGTCGATTTGCTTTTGTGAGTGTGTATTTAAGGCGTTGCAATTTAATGTTCACAAAATAATGATTTTTCATTGGAAAATAATAAAACACAATTAGACAACTTATGATTTGTCAATTACTACAGCGATTGTGTTTTGCTTAACAATAGGTATTATAAAAAATTGTTTGATGTGATGTGTGATGCTCAGTTTTATTTTAAATGTATTTTATAAAGTAAGAACTTTATAATAATTTTATTAAATTAGATAAAAGTTTAAGACAATTTGATCGCTATCTCATACTATGTTATACATGCTAATGTTTTCAATCAAAAACTGTTACAGTAGTTTACAGTTCTGTTATATATGTCGTAGGCATAATGTGAAATCCGGCATTTTATAAAACGCCGGCTAAACGAGCAAATTATGACTTTTTCTTAGACCCATACATTTGTATTCATACAAAAAAAAAAGCTTTAACCAACCTTTAACCTGACCCTCATTCATTTGGTCAGTAGTAGAGAGTCAGGTTAAAGGTTGGTTAAAGTTTTTTTTTTAAATAAATAATAAAAATGAAGCTAATAGTTTTGTGCCTAGGCGTTTTATAAAATGCCGGATTTCACATTATGCCTACGACATATACACAGGTTACAGGTTTCTGTATTATGGGAAATAAACGGCAGAGTCTTGTCGGAGTATATCCGACATTGGTCCACAATCGGTAACATGTATTGTCGGATTTATTCCGATACACAATCGGTAAGGGTTTTAATACTTAAACACAATGCTGAATGATATTGTTTTTTAAATTACTAATAGAGTACATGATGAGCATAATTTACTGTAAAACTATTTAGTCCAAAACGGCCGTTAACCAACCATAAGTTTAAATAAGTAGTTCAAAAAGATTAACAAAGATTTATTGATAATAGTTATAATGCTTTTTTTTTTCTATTTTAGACAGTTTTTTCATGGCAATGTGGATTTAACGAAAACTTTTTATTAGGTATTGAATATTTTGCAGTTTTTTTCAACATCTACCAATAGTATGTTGTGTCATTGTAAAAAAGCATTGACTCTTAATATTTTTTTACGAACTAAAAGAACTATGAAAATTTAAATTTTGAATTTAAATTCACAACTTTATCTCTATTTAACAGACTTTTGTAGCTCTTAGCGAGATTCTTATGTTGATCTTCTAATTTGAAACATCCTGTATAAATAAAAGTTAAGAATTGCAAGAATCAGAAGAATAAATACAAAATCAGAAAGTGCTGCTAAGCCTACAAATGAAATGTTCTTAGATGGAGCATAATTTATTAGGGAAAACAACACAACTTGGCAGCAGGTGTTGCATTGTAGATAAAACTGGTGATTATTAGAAGTTATAAAGACAATAATTGTCCCTTGTAAAAAGCCGTGAAGTAATTACAGTATCTGAATTCGATAAAAAATAATCTACATTTTGTTGTTCCACCTGCACACAATACTAACCGGTCAAATTATATAGGTTTTGATACAACTTATGATAGATACAACTTTAAAAAATGAGGGTCTTAAGACACTAGTAGTCATTATCATGGGAAAACGATTTTACTTGAACAATAACATTATGCGGTATAAACTACATCGCGTGGCGACAATAAACCCATTTTTTATGCTTTGTTTACCATTTGAGTACGGCTATAAAATGGATTAGATAAAAGCTAATGTGGAGGTAGGATAGAATATTTGCTTTGTAATATGAAATCCATTTTACATTTTATGAAATAAGAGTATACCGGGCGATTCAGTTTGACTGTCGCCTCTGTAAACATTTATTATTTCAAGAGGGCACCCTTATAAACCCTATATTTTTGTAAAACGCAGGGAATTTTTTATACAATGACGTTGAAATATTTTTTCTACAATGAAATTTATGAAATTACATAGTAAGAGTATATTTTTTTATGTATTCTGATAAACAATCTAATTATAAATCTTATCTTGCAAATTCAAAACAATTTTTGTTAAAAAGGAGTTTTAAAAATTATTTATTGTTTTTCACAAAATATAAGTAATCTTTGTGTTTTATTTGACGTGATAAACATGATCAAATGTTAACAATTATTGCAATATTCCTAAAGCTAAAATGTACCTACTAAAAAAATATTAAGTAAAAATGGGAACCGAAAAAATAAACGCTAATACATATTATTTCAATACCAAATTTTATTGTTTAAAATGTTCATTGTCTACCACTTGCCTTCGAACACAGATGTTCCCTGTATGTAATGCCTTGAATACACACTCGGGCCCGATTGCATAAAAGCTAAACCCAGGATTAACTCTGGGTTTATCCCTAGTTTTAAGCGTTAACCCAGGGTTAATCCCGGGTTAAGCTTTTATGCAATCAGACCTCGGAGAAGCAATTCGGCAGAATGTTTTTTGCCAAAAATAATAAAAACAGAATTACTAAAGCGATCATGTTTTGTCTTGCCATATAGAGGGTTTGAAATTCGAGTTTAAGCATGGGCAACTCGCTTATTATATTAGCTATAGTATAGGTTTAAATTTGGCAAAGTTGCTAAATTTTGTGCTTATTAATAATCCAAAGAGAAATTGAAAATATCTGAAACGGTATCCAAGAAAATTAGGAAGAATCCAAAAATGAGAATTTTGAAACCTTTTTTAAATCCTTTGAAGTATGAAATATTTCAACTGAGTAAAACTTTATTTTTTCTTATGGGCGGAATTGTTGCTATTTACATAATCAAATGGATTTTTTTTCTGAATTCATCGGTGTATCACACATGGTATTTTACTTCTACATTGATTGTCAAATTTATACAATTGCGTTTTGGAGAGCAACTACTATAAATCAGGAAGCAACAATTGCGTCCATAAGAAAAAATAAAGTTGATTGTCATAAAAAAAAAAACGAATCGACCTCGGAAAAATTAGTGATTACGATCCGATCCGGCTGAAAAAGTTGCTTAAGCAATGTTTTTACAGACTTTAAATATTTTAAACGGAATTATAGACGATTTTTGAAAATTACATTTTCCGGTTTTTCCTAATTTTCTCGGATACCGTTTGAGATATTTCCAAATTCCCTTCGGATTATTAATGAGCACCGAATTTAACAACTTTGCCAAATTTAAACCTTTACTCTAGCTATTATAATAACCGAGATCTCCAAGTTTAAACTCGACTTCCAAAAACCCTATATAAAGATTCCAAAGATTTGTGAAAAATGATAAACAGTTTTGAAACTAATTTTTATGTATGTGGAAATCTAAGGTCAGTTCATATCGAGCTTGGTGGCTGGTTGGTAAAACAACCTAACTTGGGTTCGATTCCCAGGGCCGACTGACATTGTAGAGGTTTCAGGTGGTTTCTTCCGTGGTTAAGGCAAATGCTGTGGCAGTACTTCCACCTATCCTTACCCATCCTTGACTATCCACATCCCTACCCATTATCCTTGTACCTCTTACGACTGAAGAGGGGGGTCAACCCCCCTACAGCAGTCTCCGCGCGAGCGGAACAAACACGTGACCGTGACCTTGGTCAGTTCATTACATTGGTCCTACATTCAACTGTGGATGGACTCAGGACTAAGACAAAAAGCTTTTTTCTATTTTGCGACTCTAAAGTACTCATTAGAACGCGCAAATGCGTGTCATAATGAGGTCTGTTTCGATACGCATTGTTTTATATTTACGGTTGGCACAACGAATGCTACTGTCAAACTCGTCGTCACTTATTGTATGGGTCAATCTAACTAAACAGATGAATCTTCCTTAGGTGTAAAAAAATTTTACTTTGGTTACCTTTGTTAATAACAATCATAATCTCAATAGCAACAATGGTAACCACAGCAAAATGTGCTTACACCTAAGGAAGATTCATCTGTTTAGATTGACCCATCGGTGTGTCTGATCTAACATCAATGTTTTTAAATGATTCATATACTAGCTTCATTTTCTTTAAGTAGTACATAATAACCACTTTAGTTTGTTATCATTTTACATTTAAGAGTATAGAAAAGTTAAAAGTTACTGTCAGTCACTGTTTCTGACTGTTTCTCGGGTAGTGTGACCAACCACCACATCAGGCTTACAAAATCCCCTAAATGTATATATGTTTGATGTAATGTAAATATTTTATTTTAAAAGTCATAAAAACCGCAAAATAGAAAAAATAGTATCTATAAAAAAAAACGTGTCATAAGGCTTTTGGCGCACTCGTCCTTTGAAAAACTCGTCGCTTCGCTCCTCGTTTTTCAAACTTGGACTCGTGCGCCAAAAGGTCGCCTCATGACACTAGTGTTTTAATGTACTATTAATACACATAAATAATACTAACAAAAATAATATAAATGTATAAAACAGCTTAACATTGTAACTATTTGCATGCGAAAAATTTATGTCGGGAAACTCGTGCTTTAAGCGACAGTTGTTTGATTTATTTATTTATCTCGGTGAGAAATAAAATAACCTTGCCTCCAATAATCGAAAGCTTTTTCTTGTTTTTTAACGGCATACCTGATCATGCTTAAACAACTAAATCTTATTCTGTATTTACGGTTATAAATTATGACAACAGAAACAATAAAACACATACATTCGGTAATAAAATTAATTTATGTTCTCAGTGATAAGGCGACCTATGAATGTGAATATTCATATTTAATTCTGGTTATTCCTCAATGTGCTCGACTCAAGTCCGCAAAAATGTGCTAGTGGTATTATATTTCACAGAAAGCTGTTGTTACGTACAATCACAATGTCCTTTATATCTAAAAAAAAACACTTGAGTGCATATTAACATTCACCAGACATACGATATTACCATCAGCAAGTAAAAATATATACCAACAATCTAGTTGGCTTATCTAAATCAAAATAATGTGTTCCTTGATACAGTACAGTGTCAGATACCATCTAGCAATAGAATTAGGCAATCTATCTAAATGAAACTTAAAGAGCAATGATTTGTTATCTACTTGGTCGGTTATTTGTTTACGTTGCGTAGAAATTAATTTTTTGATAATCATTTTGCAGATTAAATTGTATGATTAAATTTTTCTATTGTTAATTTATGTGTCGCTAATAAATACCAACCGACATATCATTATATTTAGGGTATTATTAAAATTCTTAATTACTATTTGCAATACCTTCAAAAATAAGCTAGCCAGTTGCTATTAATTCGTTTGTTTCAATAAATATGTCATCGTATAAAGCAAATATACGCCCATTAGGCTAGTCCCGAGATTTCCAAACTTTCTCGGTTCACGGTGTCATCGGTCAGGGTCGTCGAGAGGCAAGGGGGGTGATGAAGTATAATTCCCCGGATCCGGGATTCTCCAGGATCCCGACGTCATCCCACAATTTGTTTTTTACGCGCTAATTAACCGTAGAGCGTAGACAAATACATTTTTAAATAATTTAATTACTTTAGAGCCAATTTAAGTTTTTTTCCCTGGCAGGGCGACGTCCCTGTCCTTGGTGGTCAGTAATTTTTGTAAGGTGTTCCTAAGACGAACAAAATACTTTCACACACAAGGACTAACAATTAACAAATCACTTTATTGAATTTTGCTAGATCTCGCAATCGCATAACTCCTTAGGCACGACTTTTTTTAAAATTTGATGGTCAAAATGATGATTTTTTTACGTGACGCCCTTTGTCTCCAAAAGAAATGTTATATTAATACTTGGACATAAAGCTTTTGGCTCGTCGGAAATAAACTCAGGACTTGTTCTGAACAGCATACGGGCACTCAACGTGCTAGGAAGCTGGAATAATGTTAAACTGGTATGGTGCCCAGGGCACACCAATATACCAGGGAACAAGAAGGCAGATCGCCTTGCCAAAAATGGCAGCGACACCAGAACCTGCAGTTGGTACATTCTATGGAACAGCCAGCCAAGCGGTGTCTTAATGACATATTAATACAAGGGCATAATGCTCAATGGAAAAAAATTGCTGGACAAGCCCATTCATTCTAAGGCTATCCTGTCAATGGTCCCTAAAGAAAAGACAAAAGAAATGCTCAACATGAGTAGACATCAGAGCAACCACAGGACTCGTCACAGGACACTGTGGGCTAAATAAACACTTCTACATAATAAGGCTCTCTGAGACCGATATGTGTAGAGGATGTGGTGAAGAAGAAGAAACTCCTCCACGTAATATGCCAGTGTGAAGGATTCAAACCCTATCGGCGCAGACTTCTAGGGATGGAAAAAGCCAACCAAGAAGAGTTAAGAAAAACACACTTAAATAAAATCCTGGAGTTTTTCAAAAACACAGGACTTCTTTAAGGGGCTATCACCAGAGAGCACAATAGACCAATGGGTCGCAGTACGGGAACCCGAAAGAGGACCACCTCCGCGGAAATAATAATAAAAATGGACAAATTGTTAATGTAATTTAGGTTAAAAATGTCAATTTAATAAATTAACGTCGGTTTAATCGCATCATTTACATACATTTTATGAAATTAATAATAGTTGTGAAAGTAGTTATTGTTTACGATTTTATTCATAACAGCGCAGCGGTTGGATTTGCAAGATTTTGGTAAAGTTACAAATTTTCTTTAGGAACCTTGCATTCGGCAAGATTCAACAAAATTCGTTTTTAAAATAAGTGTATCACTAGCAAACATTCCTAAAACAAAAACTTGAAATACTACTGAAAATTCGCACAAAAGAATTAAACTTGAGGTTTAAGGCCGGCGACATACTTGCGGGTGAACCGGTGCGGGAAAAGTAGCAATCTGCGACGTAAGTTTTGTAACTCACACGTTGTTATGGCCGAAGACAAACAAAGACACAAACAAAGAGTCGCATTGCGTACGGGCGCATTACTAGTACATTGCGGGTAGATTTACGAACGCAGCAAGTGCGATAGCATTGCGGGCAGCTGCAGATCCAAATGCAAGCATATAATAACGTGTAATGTGCCGGTATGCAATGTGACTCATTGTTTGTCTTCGGCCATAACAACGTGTGAGTTACAAAACTTACGTCGCAGATTGCTACTTTTCCCGCACCGGTTCACCCGCAAGTATGTCGCCAGCCTAACTGTGGCAACAATTAGCAAACCATAGTCTTGTTTTAACATAGTCGCTCATGTACATCTTTTTGAAACAAACCTTGAATTTACGTTTTTACAACGAAAAACAATATCCTACGTTCTCCCATTCTACGTACGTGACCTATCCATCTAAGGCTCGCTGCACACGTACGTTTTTCGCCCGCAGCGGGCCCGCAGCGGGCGCCCGACGGGTGCCGAAGTTGCTTTGATGCTCACGTAGTTTTTTGCGGCACAGTGCCGTAATTGTTATTCAGTCAGGCATTCGTTCTTTTGCGAGCGCTTTTCTTTTCCTCATCACATATGGAGGTGTCACATAGAAAACGGGTAGCATTTGCATACCTGGTATATAAACATTATGTTTCTAAAAACAAAAGGCGTTATTGGGTGCATCCGTTCACCGAGCAAAGACTGGCAATGGGAGAGTTTGGGCGATCTTTTGGTGATTTAAGAGAAAATCGAGACAAGTTTTACAATTACTTCAGAATGGGTGTCCCATCGTTCGACGAGCTGCTGGGTAGAATAAGTGATAAGATAATGTCTCAAGATAAATGTATGAGACTTGCCATACCTCCAGTGGAAATGTTAGCTGTGACTCTTAAGTTAGTAAATATATGTTTTCAGTAAATAAAAAAATTCCTTAATAAAGTTTTATGAACATAGTAGCAATTAAGAGGTTCATTAAACACTGAACATTTACTATGAGAGATAAATGTAAATAAAATAAAAATACAAGACTTACAAATAAGCGGACATTAGAGGTGTCCGCTTAATAGAAAAACTGATACCAGAGAATGAAATGCTTACCTTGAATTAACAAAGGAAGTATATGTATAAGACCACTAAAACAGTACAAATACTACTTATACTAACAACAAAAAGTAAAATAAACTTCTCTTTTGTGTAAATTGCTCTGGTGTTATGTTAATAACTGTAAATATTTTTACGCGCCAAAACACCTAGAGACGGCCCTGATACTACAATGTACTATAGCACCGCAAATAACTTGCCCGCTGCGGGCCCGCAGCGGGCCCGCTGCGGGTAAGTTGCGGGCCCGCAGCGGGCCCGCAGCGGGCGAAAAACGTACGTGTGCAGCGGGCCTTATAGTGTAAGGCCTGAGTGAAAAAGCGTGCAGCGGTGCGTGCGGCGGAGCGGGGCGTGCGAAATAGTAGCGTTGACTGAGTGGCCTCAGTATACGCAGTAAACAGACAGCGTTCGAGTAACGTATATAAACTGTCATAATGTTCCTACGATATTATTGATATGTATTTAGAAGAATAGTTATTTATGTATCAAGGCCAAAAAGTGTAACTTTTTCGGCCGCGTCTGGTTTGCTGGCCGAGACGTATATAATAATATACAGGGTGTTCTATTTAAAATAACTAGCTTGGTTGCCATAGCAAATAAACCGTAAAAAACAAAAAAAACATCGAGTATACCATAAAGCGCGAAAAAGATAGCGATGCATATTTTATAATAGTTATTTATGTATCAAGGCCAAAAAGTGTAACTTTTTCGGCCGCGTCTGGTTTGCTGCAGCAAACAGGCAAGGCCGAAAAAGTACGTTTTGGCCGAGGTGCATATTACATTTTTTGTGCGATCGAATTAAAAACAATTTAAATTTTTAGTAATTTTCAAAATTATAGGTTAGAAACTACTTGACATTCTGTCACTGACAGATGACGGCGTATGTACTGCATTACCGGCCCTCTCCTTAGCAACGGCCGTAAAAGTTACTTTTTCGGCCGTTGCTAAGGGTAACGGCCTGGCACTTTATGGTTGCTAACGCGTCCGTCAAACAGCTGTTTCTAGTACAATCGCACAAAAAATTCATTTTTGAAATTTGACGACACTTTAATATATAAATAGTTGTAATTTATTAATTTAAGGTAGGAATAATCTGAAAATTTGTATTTGTATCCTCTGTTTATTCGTTTTTTCAAATTTAATTACAAAATAAACAATAATCCTAAACTATAAAGTGTAAATTCAGAAAGAGAAAAAATAATAATATTTATTATTATAATGATTTTAAAAAGTACAGCAAAAACTGGCGAAAAATGAGCAAAAATTGTAACATGAAAAGATTGAAAACATTTCGAGTTTTTAGCAAATGTACCTCAACGTAAAGTTGGAGGTACAATTCTTTTTTTTTTTAATTATCTTGTATTTGAGACCAGCAAAAAATTTATGATGTACCACAAATACTGGACGGACCTACCAAAAACGCTGGTGAACGCTGTAAAAAGACAAGCTGGTTTGAACTCGAACGCCACGCCACGCCGAACGCAAACAAGCACGCTCTCCCCCGGCGTGCACTCAGGACACTTGCATTCATAACCGTGTGTTTGACACAAACGCCGCACGCCCCGCGCCGCTGAACGCTCCGCTCAAGCGGGCACTCAGGCCTTACACTTAGTTGTACCTCCTGGAGTCCTGGATATTGCGTTTTATTGCTTGTACTTCAAGATATTCTCTGCGAGTTTTATACAGGGTGTCCCAGATTTCAAAATTCCAGTATGGGGATCTCGCTTATTATAAGAGATACAGGATTGCTTAAATTAGATTAATTATTCCTTAGTGTAAGAGAAGCTACAATCAATTTTTAAAAGTACAAAATTCCTCGTACTTCAGATGTTTTAGCAAAAAATGTCACAATGTCGAATTTCTTTTCTCTCATAACTTTTTCGTCTTAATCATTGGATCAATTTAATTTGTACCTTCTGAAGGTACTTTTTTATGTAGAACATAACTATTATCTTGGATTTTTTTATCACTTTTCATTTTTGAGATATTACTCAAGTTCATTTTTTGTTATGGTCCGTCAAGTTGGCTTTGAAATAATTAAATGTGCTTTTTTACCCTCTTTCTAAACGATATATCATATTTGGGATACCCTGTATACTTTATTAAAATGTGAAAAAAAAGGGTTTGGTGCCAAAATAATGTGAAATTCATGACCCAAAACTAAGAGCAGTACTAGATGTTTAAACTGTTTGCTTCTTGTATAATGCTTATTAAAAAAAAAAAACATTTTGCTAGTTAACGATTTTAGCGAATTATGAAAATTGTTTTTAAAAACAAAGTTTTTATTGTATGGAATATGTAGAATTTGGTCAAAAATAGCAATATTTGACCTTAACAAACAAGTGAAGTTAAATAAATGTTTGAAAAAACAAATTATTGTTGAAAAACCGAAAAAAAAGTAGTTTTTTTTAAAATTGTACATAATAAACTGGGGCAGTGGAGCAATAAAAATTATTTGCTTCGGACTCCGCTCCTGCTCCGGGCAAAAACCCATTGCTCCATTGTTTTGTGCTCCGTGCTCCGCCCCAAACCCATGAATTATAAATCTTTTACAGTAGTATGGTCATGTAAATAATCTACAGATTAAAAAAAAAATAGAAAACAATATTATATGTGAGACTAAATAGTTATGTGTTTGTGATGTACTAGTTGTCTGATAAAAACATGATATTACCGTATGGAAATAATCAAATCATATACATCTCTTTAGGCACTTCGTAAATCTTTAAAACTGAAAGGATGTTTAAAGAATTTTGCAAATGAAATTATGTTCAGTAAAAGAATTCGAACATCCAATCAAATAAGAATTATTTTTATGTTTGTTTTTAATTAGGTACATATTAGGTTTAAATCCAATTGTAACAAATACGATATAGCTACTAATAGGTAATAGCAGAATTTGCAAATGTAATGAAGAGGTCACTGTGTAAACCATATGATCGCTATAGGAATATTAATATTGTATACAGTCCTTAGTAACTTGACACATCATTTATTGATGTAAAAGAGGAGGATGAAAAATGCAATAGAAACAATAAAGAAAAACTATTGTCTGTTTATAAATTAAGTATAGTTACTATTTGCAAAAAATGCGTATCTATTTATTTCTCTTTTGTTTTAGGTAAGTGGATCAATCAGCGGCGACCAATTTTTCACTTTGTACAAGCTAAAATCGAATGTAAGTAATATTTTTAAAAAAATTATGCATCTGCCTGAAGTTCCTTATTTAATTTAATACAATTCAATTTTAATTGTATTTAAGGTAACACTAACAATTAACAAAACAATTAAAAAGAATGGTTTCACATGCATTTTAAGTTCATTTAGATGTTATCAAAAGTTATCTTACAATTATATTTAAATAAGTACAACAGTTTAGACACAACCTTCCCAGTGTACGTAATAAATAATGTTATCAATTACATATCGAAAACCACCTTCAAAATGTTATCAGTTGCTGCAAAAATATACAGTCCTTGTTCATATCATTACAAACCTGTTAAATATTAATTTTTTTGCATCAAATATTACATACAGGATGTTTCACTTTTCGTTGTGGCACTATTGCTATCTCGGTTAATAATGAAAATGCAGTCGGACAAAATGTGTTAAAGTGTATTTTAAACAAGATCTTGTTTTGTTTAATAATTCCATGACTTACGTGATATAACGAAATTGATGTTTATCAATATCTGGCTATTGTTGCTAATACACAAAAAAAAAAAGATTTTGTTTGTTTAAAAGTGGTGATAATTAAATTTTTATTTATAGGTTTTCGTGCGAGTTAATTTATGTAACTATAGATTTAAATGACAGAGTTTAACTTATAATTAGATATGAAGATTTTTTTATTTTTTTATAATGATGTAATATTTTATTAATTTATTTACAAAAACAAGCAAATCAACTAAAAATTGGCAAAATGTTTGATGAAAATCAACGTTTCCATGGAAAAAATAGTAACCGAGTACCATTTGTTAGCGACTGCGTCGCGGATTTTAGGAATCAAATAGGCAGATAGTCCTAATATAAAAGTTACTTTTGTTACAATAATCTAAGCTGAAATGCCCAGTTTGGAATACAAAATACGACTCAACATCTAACAACCTATATAAGTACCTACTCAGTAGACTTATCGATAGCTTAACCTAAACACAAACAATACACCCTTCAGTACCATAATTTATGGACATAGTTCCTTCTTGTAACTCAAACATGCAAAATCTAAGATAAAAATTAACATTGACATGGAAAAAACAATAACCGACTTCAATTGTTTTATTTCGACCCTTGATAGTCTATCCTGATGTCACTCTTTAGACGAGGGGTGGCAAGCTCAAATGTTACCAGAAGCCAGTAAGTGAGATGTGTGAGTAACGGGCCGTATCGAAGTAAGGAGTTTTGTTTTTTAGGTCACCAGCCTCTTTTTTACATTTTTTAGTAGTAGTAGCGACGGAATTTATTCAATAGTTGAGGTCGCGGACATTAAAACAATTTAATGCAAAATTAAAACAAGGTGTTAATAGTTAATAGTCTCACACAGCGAAGGACTGCAATACAAGTACAAATACAGGGTGGCCTATTTTTGATGCATATACAGGGTATCTCGGTTATTATCAGAGATAGAAAAAACTAAGTACGTAGTCTCGATTTCCATTTTCGAGAGAAATTCATTGCCATAAACAGTTTTTGATATCTTTTTTAATTTTCGAAATATAGCCAAAAACCGATTTTTGGCAACTGTCAAAAATGTTAAATATCTCGCTTAAACGAAAAGATACAGAAAAACTTTAAAGACATTTATGGCATGGTTTTTTATCTTAATAAGATAGCGATATTAATTTTTTTTTTTACTCATAAAAATATCGATATATTACACCTAACTTTCTTATTTTAAATGGCAACCATAAGCAAATTATACATTTTTGAAAAGCGCAAACAGTAAGCTTTCGATTTATGTCAAAGCCAACTATGGTTGCCATTTAAAATAAGAAAGTTAGGTGTAATATATCAATATTTGTAGGAGTAAAAAAAATTGAAAATTGCTATCTTGTTAAGGACAAAAAACCATGCCAACAATGTCTTTAAAGTTTTTCTCCAACTTTTCGTTTAAGCGAGATATTTAACATTTTTGAAAAGTGACAAAAATCTGTTTTTGGCTATATTTCGAAAATTAAAAAAGATATCAAAAACCTGTTTACGGCAATGAATTTCTCTCGAAAAAAACAATCGAGACTACGTGTTTAGTTTTTTTTCTATCTCTGATAATAACCGAGATACCCTGTATGTGCATCGAAAATAGGCCACCCTGTACAAGGAGCATTTGGAGGTGTTACTTCAGAAAATATTTAAACCGTTAAGTATTTGCAATATACGCGATTACCAGGAATAGTAAAGAATCAAGAATAAAAACATTTGCTGTTTATAGTAGCTTGAACTATTTTTGTGTCAATATTGCTAAGAGTTAAATAAAAGTTGTTGTAAGGATAACAGCGTTACCAACCAAACTCTGATTACCAATTAATAGTAACGGCTTCCCTAAATATAAGTGTGGTCACTTTTTATCGAAACATATTCTCACGCACACGTTAAAATAAAACTTTTAAACAAAGGAATAATAAAACTTTAAGTGAATACGCTTCATTTCCATGCAGTGGGCCACAAGGCCAGATACATCAAATAGTAAATAAATAAATTTAATGATTTAACCGCCAAACGCTCACTACCTCACTAAAAGCAAACACCAGAAGTTGTCTTTCCACAAACGAATCATGAATTTAAATGAAGTTACCGATTCGGCGGTTAACGTACATTTTGGTCAAATAACGAATGCACCCTGAAGCAGGTCCGTATTTATACACTGCATTAAGCAATAAAAAGCGAATGGTACCACAAGCATAGGTTATTTTTTATTTTTAGTTAAAAACACTAATAAATCTCAGTCAGTAAAGTCAAGTTTAATAAAAATTTGCGTTTTTTTAGCTGCTAGACCAGATCCAAAACGTTCGTCTCTTGGTCAGTCCCAATCTTAATTATTTATCTACAGCCAGATAAAACAATAAGGTTGCTTCTGACGAAGAGACGAGAGTCTTGAAACTGGTCTAGCATTTCAATAAGAGATTCGCAAAAAAGGGATTTTTTTATCAAACTTAAAGTTATCACGTTGGCGCCGGGTATTGTTTTCAGTGTAGGTATATTCATTAGGGACGAAGCGAAACACCAAGAAACGCCTAACCACTTTGTGCCTTGTCAGTAACCTAAAATAACTGGAAATATTTTGTTCTATTTACTTTATTATTATTATTATTATTATTATTACCAGTGGCATAGGCAGGGGGCGGGGTAGGGGGTCAGATTCCCCATAGGTTCACAATAAGTCGTTATAGAGCCGGAGAACTATAAATATTATGCTTAAAAAAGGGGTTTCGGCTCTTCTTACCGTTTATTAGCTCCTCATGATGAAACCATCAAACATCGTGCTGCAAAAAAAAAACTTAAAAAGAGAGTGGTGACCTAAAACAAAAAGGCCTCAGCTCTTTTTACGTTTATTAACCCCCCCCCCACCCATGGAAGCATCCTGCCTACGCCAATGATTATTACTTTAAAAAAATAATTGAAAATAGTGTATTTCATTTACTTTATTATTAATATTCACAACAAATGTTATTTTCTTGTAGATTGCTTAAAATTCTGTACAAGATTATTATTTATACAGGGTGACAATAATCTACGTTTGTTGTATAGGTATCTTTGTTATTATAAGAGTTACATAGTCGGTTAAACTAGCAAACTTGGGCAGAATTTCAAGACGAATTTAATGCAATTTTGACATTTGACCCACACCATTACATTTCTTTTAATGTCACCGCCTAAAGAGTGACAGGATAGACTAGCAAGGGTCGAAATAAAACAATTGAAGTCGGTTATTATTTTTTCCACGGCAACGTTGATTTTCATCTTACATTTCGCATTTTTTAGTTGCAAGAAGGAACTATGTCCATAAATTTTAGTACCTACGGAAGGGTAGGGTTGAGCAAAATATGATTTTTATTAAAAAAATCAAAAATCGTTGATTTAAATTTGAAAAATCAAAAAAATCATGAATTTTTGATTTTTTCCATTTTACAACTACAAATTTATTCATTTTCCAACCTGCGTTATATATTTTCTACAGCGTCATTTAAAAAGTATGCAACAAATGGAAAAGTTTTTCTCAGAAACTTTTATTCTTGATAAAAGTTAGCGCATGACCTAAAACTAATTTTAAGATGGAAATAATTTCATAAAACTTCATACGACACTAGATTTTAGCGATTTCAGAAAATTTACAGTAAAGTGACGTTATTTTAAGAGTTACAAAAAAACTTCAAAGTAAAATAGGTGCACTTTATACTTGCGAATATTTCCAAAATCGCTAAATGCTAGTGTCGTATGAATTTTTATTGATCTTTTTTTAACTTAAAATTAGTTTTAGATCATGCACCAACTTTTCTCAATAATAAAAAACTTTTCTATTGGTTGCAAACTTTTTGAATGTTGAAGTTAAAGCTACTATAAAATTCGAAAATTAAGTTTTAACGTCAAATTTCGTATTAAGTCATGTTTTTGATTTCTAAACAATTTTTTCCACGCATTGGTTTTGCAAGTTTTAAAATAACGCACTTTACATTTGCGAATATTTTTAAAATCGTTAAAATCTAGAGTCATATGAATTTTATCCATCTTAAAATTAGTTTTAGGTCATGCATCAACTTTTATTAGGAATAAAATTTTCTGAAAAATCGATAATAAAACAGTTGTCCAATTGTTGCAGACTTTTTGAATGACGCTGTAGATATCTTTTGGCCCTAAAATTAAAAATTATTGTGAATATTTACAAAGTAAATCTACCGGAATGCGTCTCTAACAAGAATATTCATGTAGCGATTTTTTTTCTCCCCTATTTATGAGAAGCCAATAGGTAATATTTCTGGCGTATTTTACTGGCGCAGTGATGTCCAACCGGTAGCTCGAGGGCTCTTGGTAGCCCGCGAGGCTATCTTAAGGCGCCCGCGAGCAGCGGTTGTTTTAATTACTCATTTGAGAACTTTTAAATATTAAACATTTCCCATCAATAAAAGAGGCGACAGAAGACAACGTCAAAACTTATCAACCACAAAGGCACATTGATGACCTTAAATTCCTTAAAGATGAATTTAATAGACATTTTCAGGATCTGAAGGGACTCAAACCAATATTATTATTTTTGGCAATATGACATAAGCTACGTTTTTGCAAAAATTTACGTACGTTGACAATCCACAAATTGAAATTGTTATTTTAAAAAATTACGTTCAACTTAAAACTTTTGAATTTGATGGTTTTTGGCAAGCAATAGACCCTGTCATATATTAGAATCTTATAAAATGTGCGATTAAGATAAGCTAATTTTTCGCTTCTTTATACCTAATTAATATCATCAAAACCAAACATAGATATGGTTTACCGATTAACATGTTAATGATTGTTTGAAAATAGCAATATCTCTTTACGAACCAGATTTTAAACCACTATCACAAAAAATGTAGTAGCGAGTTTCCCCTGAATTATAAATACGTTGTAACTGTATTTAATGCGTTTTTTTCTTTGTTCAAATGGCTACTTTCTGAGTTTTATTTTTTTGCCATGAAGGGGGAGGGGGGATGACAGCGATTAAGTAGCCTTAAAAAGGTTGGACATCACGTACTAGCGGTTGTTTTAGCGGGTGGATGTAAATTGTTCATTTAATTTATATGTGACGTGTGACGTTGAATCGTGAAAATAAATAAAGTTTGATTTAAATCATGATTTTTATTTTTAAAAATCAGTTGATTAAATCGTGATTTAAATCAGGCCAACCCTGCGTGAAGGGCTTATTGTTTATGTTTAGGTTAAGCTATCGATAATTCGATATGTCTACTAAGTACCTATAGAGCTAAAAAATTAACATGGTCTATTCGTCTATGCAGCACATATTCTTGTATAGTTATCAGTTGCCGTTTGACAACTGAAAGTACAGGTTATAAACTGTCATTTATATAAGTGATTGTGTTCTGTTTTGTAAAATTATATATTGCTATGCTTTTGTACATTAAATACATTTTTAAACTCGTTTTTCTCATTTTTATTTATGAATGAACATTTTTTTATGCATCGTATTCAGAATAAATGTTTTTAGCAAAGCCAACATAATTTTATATTTCCTAATTTGTAAAAAAAATCTTGCTGTCTGTTATTTTAGATGTAGAAGTAAAGTATGTGCATAATCTTGTGTAAAGATTTAAGCGATTTACAAAAATATAAGGTTTAACGGTTTATGTTTTGAAAACAACAGAAACAAATGGACTCAACATGCAAGTTGAATTATTGCATAACATTCAACCGAAAATGTATATTTTGAAATACTTATTACTTATTATTAATTGAAATTTTTATTAAGTTCTTAAGATATTGTACAATATTGGACAACCATGAAAACATAAAACACTCTCACATTTTTCTTGTTAATATATTCTTCGGCCCGGTTCTGATATCGGTAAACGTTAGATATTACATAATGACAACGGTACATTAATTTGCACCTTGCTGATTATCATGTAGACATGTAAATAGAAATTTCGCGGTCGGTAGTTCTTTAAACGCTTTCAAACGTTCTGTACATATAAATAATAACAAGTGAATCATATACATTACAGGAACCAAAAAGTCAAGCGACTGGTAATAATTACAAGAACTAATGATTCATATCATATCCGGAGAAACTGACAAATATTTGCAACTTGGCGCCTAGAAAATTATACAACATATTTCGATTTATTTAAAATCATTTTAAAACTTTCTCAAAAAAATTGCTGCACAATATTTGAACTGGATTGTAATTATGCAAAGTGAATCATTTTAAATGTAAACATGTTCATACAAGTTTACTTTAAATACATTTATGTTGAAGAGTGTTTTTTTTTACCATTAATTAATTAATTTAAGTTGTATTTCTCATATAAAATTATGAATAGGTAATATTTTGTATTGTTGTAAAAATTAAAATTCGTTAATGCACGTAGAGGTATCGAACTATTTCATGCATATTTGGAAATCATGCTAAATTTAATAGTGACAAATTAAATAATGCAAGTATTAATTACCCTTTTTTTTCTAGAAAATTGTCATTAAAAGATTTTATACCGAATTTTTGATTCAATCATAAAGTAGACATGTGGAAATTATCGGGGGTAATTATTACACTAGAGCTTTTTTTATAGCCGGACAAAGTTGCTTTGCTACGAAAGTTTGGTTGCTAGGAAAATCGACGAGACAAAACTGTCTGATAAAACAACGAGTCCGTAGGACGGGTTGTTTTATCGTTGACAGTTGTCGAGTCAAGATTTGCCTTAATAGCAACTAAACTTGAGTTTAGTAAAAGCAAGTTTGTCCAGGATATAAAAAAAGCTCGAGTGTAATTCGGTACGATAACTGCACGAATAAATTATAACCTTCAAATAATAACTGACAAAACGTCAAATCTTTTACTTAGTTACAATCAAATAAGTCGGTTGCATGGTAACAAAGTAACATGCAAAAATGCAAGTGGATATTTAGTTAGGTATCTTTTTATCCGCTGTCATAACGACAAAACGTGACGTCATTATGGAGAATTTAACATATGAGTGTAGTTATCTGTGTAACAACATCTGATAAATGCCCTCCTCGGCTTTGCTGGCATTCGTTCTTTTGACGAAATTTTCAATCAACGTTTGGCATAACGGTGGCTGGATTTCAGTGATACCGCGTCTAATCTGCTCCTTAAGGGCTCGGCTTGTTGACATAAACTTTTGACTTCAGAGAAAGAAGTCCAAATTGCACGATCTAGGCGGCCAATTCTGAACGCCCAAACGGGAGATTACACGACCAGGGAATATCTCGTGCAATAATGCTATTGTTTCACGTGATGTGTGGCAAGTGGCAAGGTCCTGTTGCAGCCACATGCCTTTGAGATTCATACCATCCCTTTGAGCCACAAAAAACTGGGTTATCATGCCTTGATACCGTTCGCCATTGACTGTTTGTGCATTCTCGGTAGCGTCTTCGAAGAATAATGGTCTAATGATGCCTCCAGAGTCCAGACCAATCAACACCAAATAGTGACACGTTTGGGATGAAATCCCTTCTCATGGAATACATGTGGGTTTTCGTTACTCCAAATGCGGCAATTTTGCTTGTTTACAAAGCCATCAACATGAAAATGGGCCTCATCGCTGAAGATTATTTTGTTGTAAAACTCACCGTTCACTTGTTGTTCAATGATCCAATTGACGAACTCTCTTCTTTGTGTATGGTCTTTAGGCTTGAGTTGTTAAGTCAGTTGGATTTTGTAGGCATGAAGACGCAAATCTTTCTTGAGAATACGCTGCATAGTGCTTCTTAAAATGTTCAGTTCTTGAGCACGATGCCGAATGGATTGTGCCGGACTCTCGGCCACATTCTGGCGAACAACCGTGATGTTTCCTGCTGAACGACCTGGACGAACACGTGTCGATTGTCTGACATAAGTAATCGACCCAGTCTCCTCGAATTTTCTGATTAAACTCTTCCCAGTTGATACACTTGAAACATTTTAATTACCAAAAATTGGACGCTATTTGCGAATCGTTGCAATCAAATTTTCACCATTTTTGAAATAATTTTTAAGAATACGAATGCATTGTTGTGTCGAATAGCGATTCATTCTTAATAATGGCGCACTGAATACCATCGAACTGTCGAAGCACAACAGCAAAAATGGCGTCAAATTTAAATTTTCCGTTCTTGTTGGGACACCTTTTAATATAATTTGAATGCCGATAAATAGATATTATAAAATTTAAATATTTCAACATCGTGCATTTGGTAGAACAAAATATTTAACTGCTTAGAAACAGTTGAAATGTTGTTTTTTTTTTCATTAAAATTGTTTAAATTATTTAAAACGTTACAATTGAAAACTAATTAGATACGTGTGTGTGTCAAATATTTTTAAAGGCAGTAGAATCATCTTAACAGGATTTGTAATGCTGATAACAGCAACTATTTTTTTAGAGGTTTAATGCAGTTTTAAGTATATTTTTAAATTAATTTCTTAACTGCATTGCTGTTGAAAAATACAATTTTTATCATTATCAAATTACCAATGTCCTCCCTTATTATTATTATTATTATTGAGAATAAAAAACACGGCCAATATTTTCTAAGATTATAAGTAATTCCCTTCAGCAATAATTCACTTCACCATTCTTAATTTTCACTTCCTTAAAAGCTCCCGACCAATCTTGCAAAATAATCGTAAACTGAAATATTTACGGTTTTTTTTTAAATTTGGTACTCAAAGGGTTAACCTTAAATGACCGACAAAGAACTGAATAACCTGAAGTTGCGGATTTTCATTTTCGCAACTTACCAGTTTTTTATTCTCGATAAATTTAGCTTGGTCGTCGTACAAACACGTGTAAATCACCTAAGATTTTTTTTTGTCAAAGAGTGTCATAATCGTGACACATCGTGTATCAAATTGAATACCATTATCTTGTAGCAATAATTTTATTGGAATAACATTTATGTGTGTATACATTACGCATGATAATTTTCTTATAACATCAGTCACACGTGACACTAATCAAGTGTATATCATATTTACTCACCTGCTTACGATTAAATTATAAAATAAGAATGAGAACGAAGTAATTTAAAACGTCAGTAGCAGAGATAAGCTTTAAATAAATATGAATTAAAAATTGTTGCTGCTTTACTATTAAATACCAATAAAGTACGTGTTAAATTATACATACAGGGTGTACCAAATTCTAATTAGATCATCATGTCGATTACAAAGGTTCATATAATAGTGTTTTAATTTTATTTCTTTAGAAATAACTGAAATACAACAAAAAACGTAGATCATATTTTTACTTTTAATAAATATATTTTGAGGTAAGAAGGCTGTGTGATTTTTTCCTGGTTATTTTTAGCAACTTTGTCGCAATTCAACCAACGTTTTAGCTTCAAAGCAAAGCAAGATGTCGATGTTGTTTCAAAGGGCCAAACAAATTATGTTTTACGTAAATAAATATCGCTAATAAACTGAAAATATCAAATGTGCCATGCAAAAAATCACAGTTAATTAGGTTTCGTGCTGTTGTGTTCAATATATTACTGATAATATTTAATAATTATATAATATAAATATAAAAATAAAATAATATAATAACAAAAAAATGTTAAAAAAATTATTTGTATGCAAATTTCCTTAAAAAAATTGATAAAAAGTAACTGATTTGTTTGTGATTATTTTATTTTTAATTGGAAAAAATTTAAAGTTTTCTACTTAATATACCGGGTGATTCAGTTTGACTGTCGCACCCCTATAACTTTTTAAATATTGAAAATAACCCCAACAAACCTTCTATTTTTGGAAACGACGACAAATTCTCTATTAAGTGATGTGCATTTGTTATCTCTACGATGACGTATGTCAAATCCGCGATAGGCAACTGTTTTTTTTTTTAAATTACATTGTATACATTTTTTGGTTGATTCGGATAGAGAATTTAATTCTGAATCCGACCATGTATTAAAAAAGTATGTAAGTATGCATACATAAGAAAATTTTCGAGAAAAATTAGTTCAAAGTTTATTCAAATTATAGCAAACAGCTGATTTAACATTACAAAAAACGATCAAAACTTAAACATTTTACTATAACTATCAATGGAAATGTATTAAAAATTATTTTTTAGTAAAAATAAAAATACATATAAACGTAGACATAAAAAATTAGACTCTAAAAAAAAGCAGTTACACATAGAGCAGCGGTTGCCAAAGTGGTGGTCCGCGGACCACTAGTGGTCCGCGAGAAAATTTCGCTGGTCCGCAGAAAAATGTGGAATATTTAAACCATCTTTTAATTGTTTTGTTTGTACAATTTTTGTTTATTTTGTTTATTTTATTATGGTTTATTAATAAAGCTTTCATAACTTGGTTACTATTAATAGTTTCATTTTATTAAATAGGTACATTTTATGTGTTCTTTGATCACAATTTTTTTTTATAAATATATTTAACACTTAAAAAATCCTATTAGTGGTCCGCGGGATTTAAATTATGAATTAATTGGTCCGTGAGGTCAAAAAGTTTGGCAACCGCTGACATAGAGAACAACTGTGTTTGGAAGTCTAATTTTTTAATGTCAGCATTTATTATTTGTTTTTATTTTTATAAAATATTAATTTTTATTACATTTCCATTATTATAATATATTATTATAATATAAATTTTAAGATTTGATCGTTTTTTGTTATGTTAAATCGGCTGTTTGCTATAATTTGAATAAACTTTGAACTGATTTTTCTCGAAAAGATTCTTCTGTATGCATACTTTTTTAATACATGGTCGGATTCAGAATTAAATTCTCTATCCGAATCAACCAAAAAATGTATACAATGTAATTTAAAAAAAAAAAACAGTTGCCTATCGCGGATTTGACATACGTCATCGTAGAGATAACAAATGCACATCACTTAATAGAGAATTTGTCGCCGTTTCCAAAAATATAAGTTTTGTTGGGGTTACTTTCAATAATTAAAAAGTTATAGGGGTTTGTAGGAAAGGTTTGACGCTAAAATATCAATTTCCAATTTTATAGTAATTTTAAGTTTTAACATTCAAAAAGTCTGCAACAAATGTAAAAGTTTTTTATTAGCTAATTCTCAGAAAATTTTATTCTTGTATAAGGTTGGTGCATAATCTAAAACTAATTTTGGGGAAACTAAAAGTTCATATGACTAGATTTTGGCAATTTTAGAAATATTCGTGAGAGTCAATCGCTTTTATATAAAAAATTGCAAGAGTCCATTAAAAATAGTTGTTAAGAATTCAAAAATATGACAATATACAGTCTGTTCTACAAAATGGGCCCAAGAGTTTTATGGCGAAACCGCATATATTCTCCAACTTCTGTCGCAGTTAGGTTATGCAAGTCAATAAGGGCTACATTTTAAAAATATTTTCAAACATACAGGGTGCTCCAAAAAAGAGTGGCTTATCAAAGTTATACTTTTTCTTATGGAACACTCTGTATATTTTTACATTTTTGGATTCCTCTTTAAATTTAATTCAAAAAATGTATAAGGTTATACGGGTCTAAAGTCAACCGTTCTCGTGAAAATTACATTTTCATGAAAATACAGTATTTTCAAAAATTTTCAACATTTAAAAACTTTGAGAAGTCTGAAGAAATTCGCTTGGAGATAAGATTGACAATAGATTATGTAACACTTTGCACCACCTACATTTTTAAAATATTATACAGGGCGTTTTTTACGCTTGGTCAAACTTGTGAAACTTTAAACATCGATAACTCATTTTTTTTTAAATACAACACCCTATATTTTTTTACACCGTCTGATAGAAAATTTAATTCTCTTTCGAAAACATTAAGGCTGTTTTTCACCTATGAAAGTTAAAATTAACACCAACTACAATTATTGCACTGTATTGCGCGTTTAGCATTCACATTCGAACATTTAAAAACAAAAATTGTAGTGTAATTAATGTCTGTAAAAGTTTTTTCTCTAAACGTTGTGCTGGTAACTATCATAAATATTGTTAAGTGTCCATATGAATACAGTAACTCAATTGAATTGCAACGAAAAAGTGAATAAAACGTATGATATGAATAAGAAGAGTGTTCTGTTTTACATTGTGGCTGATGTATGTTAAACATCTGCATCAGTTATAATATTTTACTAAGCTATCGAACTAAATGGAAAAATGTGTATCTTTATTGTGCGTCTGTCTGGACAATCAGGTCATTTACGTATTAATTTAATTTTAAATGGCAAATAAACAAAGAAAAAAAAGTTTTAGTAACCCAAGAAAAATTGTTTTTTAGTAACTCGAGAACGAAATTTTGTGTTTAAACCATTAAATTGTTAAATAAATCATTATTTGTAAGAATTTTTGTTGTTTTAACAACATAAACCACTGTAGTGTACATAAATTGATAAATAAAACCCTTAATTATACAGGGTATCCCGGTTATCGTGAACAGTAGGTGTGGGCGATATATCGATATTTCGTGGTATGGACGACAAAAATTAGAGCGACAAGTTTTTTTTTTTTAGGTCACCAGTTCCCGCCCCTTTTATATCGCCATATCGATATAACTTCGATATTGATATTCGATATCGAAATTTCGATATTGCCCACCCCTAGTGAATAGCCAGTAGCGGATTAAGCAAAACCGTGGCCCTAGGCAAGGTTGTAAGACCGGGCCCTACCAGTAAAAAAAATCGTTCAAAAATTTTCATAATAAAATGTTTAGTAAAGATCACTTACTTTAATATTTCCTAAATAAAAAAGAAAATAACTTCTTTAAAGCAAATTATAGAAAAGAAAAATTAGTGTGGTTTAATACCATAAAACCCAGGTATTGACATAAAAGAGTTAAAGAGGAAAAAATCAATATACTTAGAAAATATTAAAAATTAACGGAAGTGATTTTTAAGTAAACATTTTACTATCAATATAATATAAGTACACATATAACCGAAACATATTGGGTATAAACCAAGTTATAAATTCTTTTTTCTAACTTTTTGTTCCGAAAATTCATCTATAATTTTATCATAATCAATTGCATTTTTTAATAGTTCTTGTTGAATGTATGTACAGGGTGGTCTATTTTCGATGCCCATACAGGGTATCTCGGTTATTATCAGAGATAGAAAAAAAACTAAATACATAAACTCGATTTATTTTTTCGAGAGAAATTTATTGCCGTAAACAGATTTTTGATATCTTTTTTAATTTCCGAAATATAGCCAAAAACCGATTTTTGGCACTTTTCAAAAATGTTAAATATCTCGTTTAAACGAAAAGATAGAAAAAAACTTTAAAGACATTTTTCGCATGATTTTTTGTGCTTAATAAGATAGCGATGTTCAATTGTTTTTTACTTATATCAATGCCGATATATTACACCTAACTTTCTTATTTTAAATGGCAACCATAGGCAAATTATATATTTTTGAAAAACGCAAAAAATAAGCTTTCGATTTATGTCAAAGCCAACTATGGTTGCCATTTAAAATAAGAAAGTTAGGTGTAATATATCAATATTTGTATGAGTAAAAAAAAAATGAACATCGCCATCTTATTAAGGACAAAAAACCATGCAAAAAATGTCTTTAAAGTTTTTCTCAATCTTTTCGTTTAAGCGAGATATTTAACATTTTTGATGTCTTTTTTGATACTCGAAATTAAGCCAACACCATTTTTGGCTCTTTTCAAAAATGTTAAATATCTCGTTTAAACGAGAAGATGGAAAAAAACTTTGAAGACATTTTTGGCATGGTTTTTTGTCCTTAATAAGATGGCGATGTTCAATTTTTTTTTACTCACACAAATATTGATATATTACACCTAACTTTCTTATTTTAAATGACAACCATAGTTGGCTTTGACATGAATCGAAAGCTTATTTTTTGCGCTTTTCAAAAATATATAATTTGCCTATGGTTGCCATTTAAAATAAGAAAGTTAGGTGTAATATATTGGCATTAATATGAGTAAAAAACAATTGAACATCGGTATCTTATTAAGCACAAAAAATCATGCGAAAAATGTCTTTAAAGTTTTTTTCTATCTTCTCGTTTAAACGAGATATTTAACATTTTTGAAAAGTGCCAAAAATCGGTTTTTGGCTATATTTCGAAAATTAAAAAAGATATTAAAAATCTGTTTACGGCAATAAATTTCTCTCGAAAAAATAAATCGAGTTTATGTATTTACTTTTTTCTATCTCTGATAATAACCGAGATACCCTGTATGGGCATCGAAAATAGACCACACTGTACATTACAACACACGCATTTAATTTTTCCTGTCCTAAAGTGCTTCTCAAAAAGTTTTTTACCCTGGCAAGTACCGAAAACGATCTTTCGCCACTAGCATTGCTAATAGGCAACGTTAGATTTATATTCGTAAGATTATATTTAAATTCGCAAATGTTGCAACAATATTATTTTCTTGGATAAAGGAATGCATTGATTCTGGGGATTTTATATTTTCTTCTTTAATACAGGCCCTAAATTGTATCAGTTTATTTTTTAGTTCCATTAGGTTTATGTCGGATGCATAAATTTTTAGTTCTTCAAATGTATTGGCATTAGTAGTAATATCCATATCATATTCTTTCAATTATTTTATGTTGAATATCGATAACATAATTTAATACGGGAATAACCTTTTTTTTTGTTTTCAACTATCTTACTATTTTAAATTAAAATACATTTTTACGGGCCCCAAAAATTACGGGCCCTAGGCACGTGCCCAGTTTGCCTAGTCCATAATCCGCCCCTGTGAACAGCATGGGGATCTCGTAAACGGTAAGAGATAGAGAGTTGGTTAAATGAGTCAAAATGATCTATAATTTAAGAGCAAATGTTCCATGAAAAAAAGCTTCAAAAAAATAAACAGTTTCTGCTCTATTCATAAAAAACAACAAAAAAAATACGTTTTCGATTTTTGTTTATAACTTGCTTGTTTGAAATCATACCCAAAACATTTTTCGATATTATTAGAACACTTTATTCGTTTTGTTTATCAACGGCCACTTTGAATTAACTTAATAAATACAATAATATTGTTATAATTTACTTATTTTTTAAGATGAACCCAACAACCCATACATACAGGTAACGAGAACAAAACTCTCTTTTTTATGGTGTCACAGTCAACTACAACCTATATATAAAATAAGAAAGTTGATAAAAAAAAAAAAAAAAAAATGAAGATAGGTAATTAATTAACAATTTTCAATTACAAAATCTTGGGAGCTAAACAACATACAAAAATTATCTGCACACTTTTCCTAGTTCTTCTATTATCTAGCAAAATAATTAACTTTTTTTGAATAAAATATTTTGAAAACAAAAAATCAATTCGATTTTTTTTAAGTAGATCGTGTATACATATGTAACTGGTCTTTTCCTATCTTCAATTATAAGCGAGTTACCCCACATTTTCGTTAATACACCCCGTGCTTTGTTTTAAATCAATCGTTAAAAAAAATAGAAACATTTAAATGCACATTAAATATAAAATATTAAAAATCATAACTACAGCTCCTACAGACATTTCGCGACCTTCAAACTATATTCTTGCCGGAGGCTATTTTTCACACGTGCTACTTCCAATATATTTACATCGCATTTGCAATATTGTGTTATCCGTGCAATTGATTCGTTTAGTAGATCTCTAAAAAATTTCCATAAAAACCAGTTTGTTTTAATATCACGTTGTTATTCCGTTATAAAACTTGGTTATTTTCATTGTAATATCGATAATCAACTAAGCAATTTTATTTTTTAATATATTTCAGCGATTTATCATATTTTCAGATATTATAAGTACAGAGTGTTCCACAAGGTAGGCCTTCGCTAATTTTTGCATAAATGGAACGTTTAGGTCTTTAGGACCTATACAAAACGTTTTAACCAATTACATTTTTTTTCATGAGTCCCAGTTACCTATAGCGGACAGCATAATGATCTCGTAAATGGTAAGATACAGAGTTGGTTAAATGGATCAAAATGATCTAAGATTTAAGAGCAACTATGAAAAAAATTAATAGTTTACTTTTTCCTGCGCTATTGATAAAAACAAAACACATCAGGCTTTTAAGTTTTGCTTACAACTTGCTTAACTGAAATCACTCAAAATATTTTTCGACATTTTTGGAGCACTTTTTTGCGTAGATTTAAAATTCGTCTTCATTTGTTTGTGTTGTTTTAACATTGCTTTTTTATTTTAAAAACGGCTGATGTAAAAATAACAAAATTAAATAAAGATATGTAAAATTTATTGACACATTTTAAATCTACGCAAAAAGTGCCTTGATAATCTCGAAAAATATTTTAAGTGTGATTTCAATTAGGGAACTTGTAAGCAAAACTTAAAAACCATTAGTCCGCGTTCACAATGAACGTAGTAGATAGTAGATAGTAATTAGTAATTAGTAGTTAGTGCGTAATACGTAAAAAGTACGTAATGAAATGTTTACTTGGATACGGGTAACAACCGACTTGCTTGTAGCGCAGCACATAACCACTTCTTCAATAATTTACTGCAATAACTTTAATATTTGTTAAACCGAGATGCCCCGTAAAACATTCGAATTTCATCCAACCTGTACATTAACATAACGGATATATTTTTGTGCTATTTCATGCAACTTTTCCGTTTTCCAATGATTTAAGAGTGTGTTAAGGTTATTTTTAAAATTAACGAGATATTTCAGATGATAATGATCACCCTGTAGATAAAAAAGGGCAAAATTATTAGAGTTAAGTGTCCTAATATGGAACAGTTACTTATTATGGAATACATCAGTTTTATGACAATGAATAAGCGATATTTATTGAAAAGTATATGTACCTATTTGTACATTGATCACACATTCCCAAATGTAAAATAGTTAAAAAATATTCACTAGATTACACAACAGTTTCAAATATATTTTTGACGTGCTACTGAGTTTTTAAGTTAAATCTGTTAGTGTAAAATATTATATGCTAGGGTAAATAATATAAAATATTGTATTGCATGTTTATTGAGCATGAGCCTTTACATTTCAATTAAATGGACCAAAATTTTGATTGGGACCATTTCATCTTTTACATATACCGATTTTTGAAATGTCACATTGATGCCTAATATGAAATACATACAGGTGCCTTATAACATAATGAATATGATTATAGTCACTAAGTACAGGAATATGGGTTCAGTGTCAAAAGTGTCAGAAATGGGCATACGAAAAATGTGCAAAACACCCAAAAAACAATTCTATTGTCCTACCTGTAACCTGTAACAAATAAATAAATGATCAACATTAGTTCGAATGACATTTGAATTATAATTTAATTTACATAAATAACAGAGTTTTGGTTTGGTTTAATTAATAATGTAAATCAAAAAGAAATAAAAGATTAATCTATGATGAGTTGTTTATTTTAATGTATATTTCCTATATAATTTTATATTCCGTATTAAGAACCCTTAGCATTCCATATTAGGTTCCCTGGGAGCTTAATATGGAATAGTAGTAACATGTAAAAAAAATAGCTATATAAGAAATATCTACAGTAATATCGTACCAAAATTCGAGTAATGTGTTGCTTATTCATTACAAATTCTTTATAATGTTTTTTTTGCAAAATTTTGTTGAATAAATGTGAATATTATTGCCGAAAACAAAAAAGTATTCCATATTAGGGCACTTTACTCTATTTATTACCGAGTATGCAATGCTCCGATAAGCAGGTACTGTTCGATTTAATCAAATGTCTTTGTAATATTTTGTAAATACGGTTTTAATTAATTTTATATTTAAAAAAAAACATCACTTTAACTATTAAAAATCTACAATTTTCTCCATTTAAACAGTTTCATCAATATAACAATAACAACGTTATTTATTATTTGATTGTTATTGAGGCACACTCTTTACTACTACACTTAAATTTAATACTTGTAATAAACACTTTTTGTTATTTATTCATACCGCAAAGTAACTCATTTGTGATCAATTATTCAAGGTTTGTTTGACTCATATCATTTCCTCTTATGCATAATCAGCGATGATACAACTGGGAAGTCAAACGAAAGCGAAGCTAATTCTCTGTAGTACAAAAAAGGCTTAAAAAATTTAGAATAGTAAGCATTTTGTTCTTAGAAAACACATTTTAGTGCTTCTAATGCGTGTAAAATGTACTAAAAGCATTTTCAAGTACTTATCGCAACTGTTACCCTCAACTTAATAATATGACGTGACAGTTACAAAAAAATGCAGTATATCGTAGGCGCCTCTGCAATTTAACGTCGCGACATTTCAAAACAGTTGCCAACAAAATATAAAAATTACAGTAAGTGTACGCGATTTTAGGAGTAGCGTGTCCCTTTTATGACTTACGATAAGCGAACAAGTTTAGGACACCCTACGGTCCCCAGACAAGTACGATAAGAGATTAACTTTTACTAGGAATCATGTTAAAAGTGTAATAAAGTGCAGACAACATCGTAAATGGTTGTAGTTTATGCAGATCGTCTTTTATTTTTTGTAGATTAGGACGATGCTGATGCTACTGCGTTTAACCAACTACAGTTATTGTTGTTCTTTAATATTCATTAAAAATACAAGTTGCTTTGCTGAAATGACGAAGCGTAAAATTAAAAATAAGTCAAAATAAGCCGATACCAGAGGCGTAGCTATTATAAAGCAAACCAATGCAATGCGCGTAGGGGCCCCTAGATGTTAGGGGCCTTTTAATTAAATATATTTAACTAGAAGGATGCTAATCACAAATAAATCAGTTGTGAGTCTCAAAAGATGAGCAGCAAAAAGCACTGCAATAAATAAAGAAAATTACAAATATTGAATTTATTTTAATTGTGTATTTCTACATAAAATGTTAATTGAAATAAATTATGTATTAAAAGACTAACTAAAACTATACACTGATGCGCAAAAGTATGAAAACAGACAAATATCTAGAATACTATTGCAGATAGGTATTACAGAGAAATTTGGTATCTAAGCGTTATGCATTTTTCGGTTTCGATGAAAATATTAAGGTTGCAATAGGACTTCCAGTTGAACCGGAAAATTTTAAATAGAACACCCTGTATATTTTTACATTTGTAGATTTCTCTTAAAATTTACTTTAAAAAATGTAGGAGGTTATATGGGTCTAAAGACAAGTGTTTTCGTATAATTTACATTTTTATGAAAATTTTGAGCGATACTGCACTTTCTTAACATTTAACTTCTTTAAAACAAACCGTAGAATTTTGTTTGAGAATTGGATTGACAATAGATTAATTAACACTTTGCACTAGCTATATTTAAAAAATATTGTAAATGGTGTTTTTTACGCTTGGTTAAACTTGTCAAACTTTAAACATCGATAACTTAATTTTCTTAAATACAACACTCTATAAGTTTTTACATAAACGTGTAGAAAATTTGATTGTCTTTTAAAAACATTAAATATGTTTTATTCCTAAAACTGATATTTTTCGAGATATCGCGATTTTATTGTAAATTATTAGGGAAACATAATATTTTCGAGTGGGCTATGAAGGTAGATGGCGGTAATTTTGGTACGATTGAAAGAAATAAACAAGAAAGTTATAAATATATCTTTTCCTTAAGAATTTTCGAAATTTTTTTAACTATGGGAAACCTTTTAACAAGTACAAAACATCTTCCAAATGAAATTCTCCTACACTTCTCCAAATTTGGGAGATAAAATAAAAACCTAAATTTACCGCTCCTCTTTAGGGGGGTGTAAGTCCGAAAGGAGGCGTATAAGAAAAAAAAATCCCCCCTTTAATTTTCGAAATTTTTCGCAATATTTGAGGAACACTTGGATGAGGCCACATAAACTCTTAATAGCACGTGGATTACTATTAGGGTTTTTTATATTGGATATTGTTGCTTATCCCGGAATCCCGGGACAAAATGGGACTATTTTCCGGGATTCCGGGACGTAATGAATTATGTTTATGTTTTAAAATAAATAAATTCAATAAGGAATGAAGCGGGTGATTATTTAAAAGCAGCTTCATATTAAAAAGACTGTTGATTAAAGTTAATGACTTAAGATTAGCTATTTTAAGGACAATTCACCAAATAAAAAGAAATATGATTAGAAAAACATTATTATCTACAAAGCGCCGATCTCAAATTTGCATTGCTCATGGAGAGTGGGTTACGCATAATTTAGATTCAATAGTAACTGAAAAATCATAAATTATTATAAAAATATAAAAATTATCTTAAGTTGGGTTGTATCCCAAAAATCAAATGTGCCATGACTTTTTAGATATTTTTTCTAATTCTTCGTAAAAATATTTACAGGAATCATATTACATTTTGATTTTACCGTAGGTGGCTATGGAATTATTTACCGTTGAAAAAAACGTCTGTTTTTAGTTTTTTCAAAATATTTTAATAAAGTTGAATGTGTAGGTCAAATGTTAAAATGACATTAAATTCTTCTTGAAATTCTGTCCAACTTTGTTAACTTAATGGACCATGCAACTCTTATAATAACAAAGTTACCCATACAACACATGTAGATTGTTGTCACCCTATATTTTGGACAAATGAAATAACAAAAGTAGTAGTACTAACAGAAAAAGCTTTAACAATAAAAATATTTTATGAAAAAACAGAACATATTTTGTTTTATAAATTAAATCAGGAAATTTCTAACAATATGTACACATAGGTAGAAAAACAAAAGCAAAATAATAACACTTATTTATTTCTTTAGTAAATAAAATCACAAAAATCTAAGAATATATGGATAATGAGAGTTAATTGGCATCTGCTGAACCACCAAGCCTAATTCTTCTTTTGGTTTTGTTGTCGCAATATTTGACAGAGCCATACTCGCACAAGTACGTACCTACAAAAGGCAGAAGAAGCCTACTCACTGCTTTATAGGCTATTAATATATTTGGTAAAGTTATCAGTAGACCAGCGCAAAATGATGATAGATACACAAGAAAATTTCGTTCACCTGTCAAATTGCGTTTTCAACCAATCACTCATCTTAAATCTTCTAGAGACTACCAATGGGAGCATTATTACACAAAATAATTTTACATTTCCTGTCAGATGTTGATCCTCCTGTCAAATTTGCGTTTTCGACCAATAACAAACTCAGATTTCCTAGAAACGACCAATAAACATAATCATACACTGGTAATATCCTTTTCACAATTAACAGATTTTCATGCGTTTATTGGTCGTTTCTAAGAAATCTGAGTTAGTGATTGGTCGAAAATATAAATTTGGAGAGGGAATTAAATATTTTGGTGTTGATAATTTTTTGACGAATTTCGGCGACCAGTAGCGTTACTTTAATATAGATTTAACCACACCCGTTACGCACTTCTCTGACAGTACTTGTAAAATTTGGCTTTTTTTTGTTTAAATAATGTTACCATCTTAGTCTTAGACTAATAAGTAACTTAGTTCTATTCCTAATATACTATAAAAAAGTTAAGATCTAAGTCACCCATTGGTGTCCCTTATCTGTTCTAGCATTTGGCACTCTTATCTTGTGCACTAACACAAACACTGACTCTGCTTTTTTTTTTTTTAAACACTTGTTAAGACTTTTTTTAAAGCACTAATAGTGTCACATTATACCAGCTCAAAGGTTTTTTTCCTTTTGAGTCTCCTGAATATATTTGTGTTATCGAGAAGCTGGATAGCCTCGATATTCACGTGCTGCAGTAGTCTTTTTTCGTGGCTTCAAGATCATACTTCACAGGATCATTTCTGTAGTATATTTTCTCATACACTCTACCCAAAATTTGACATAACATACATTTAATTTAACAGGTAGGTTAGGTGAAGGTAATTTTCTGACAAAATATAACTCGTGCATTGCAATTAATCTATAAATTTTGACAAATCTTCACTTATGCAAGTTGAATCAGAAAAAAAAGGCTTGGCCATTCACCTATAATTTTTAATTTCTGTATCGTCGTTCATTAAATGAGGTTGATAATTTTGCGAGATGTAGAATAATTGCTTTTTAATAAACTAATTATATTTTGAAAAAAATAAACAATTGAAATTCCTGGCCACAACCTGGCACAACCCCGCGTACCCCTAGGGGTATGCTTATCGTCGGTCGAGCCCACTGATTTATACAAATATGTTTGACGCGATTTTACCAGCACTTTTATATTGATTTTCAGGTTTAAAAATTGTCTGTGTAAGCAAGATTAATTTATTTAATATTCACTCAGCCCATATTTCATTTAGACAGTGAGGCAGTACAAAATAATTTCATGTGTAATGTTAAAGGTTAACAATTCGTTTTATTTGACAACGTAAAAAATTCGTCTGTGATTCGAGTCAACTGATCGAACAAAATTTATAGCCGGCAAGTGTCTGAAGGTAAGCAAAACTAAAAGGCAGAGAAAGTCTTAGAGTAACCTTCAGTGTGACTAAACAGCCGGAAACACTAAAATTTAATTGTGTTGCAAGTGCTAATGATCTACATTAATTTGCCATTTTTTTTGCAAAACTTGAAAGCTGCACCGACGATCGCATATTATCTCGTTTCGTTGTTTTCGAATGCGTCATACGTTAATTATGCGATAGACACAATATTTAATTTTCATTTCGTAAGACTAACTTCAGAACAAATATTTTAAAACTGTATTTATACGCACTTCCCATAAGTTGCACCTCGTAAGAAAGTTTATCGTTTTCTAAATAAACAGTAATATTTCACAACTCCTTAAAAGGTGCGTTTATTTGTCGAGTTATTTAGTAACATCGCCGTTAAACCTAACAAAGGTCGTATTGAAACTGTGATCAAAACATGTCAACGCACGTGCATTGGTCGCTTTTCTAACCAGAACATTTCTGCCACTTATATATTTTTCAATTAAATTGCAACAGATGAGGTACATGCGAGAAATTCCACTTGGAAAAATTACCTCCATTGTGTGTTGTCTTTAAATGCCAGTGTTACGTAAAGCATGCAATTTGTCTTTGGTAATTTGTCTTTGGTAACAGATGTCTTGACTATTGCATGTAGTTTGTGCCCCGTCGCGTATTTAATAAATTTTTGCTCAACACTGAAGTGATACACATCTAATGATTAAATTACAGGACAGCTCACAGAATATACCGGGTGATTCAGTTAACTTGTTGCACCCCTATAACTTTGTTATTTTAAGAGAAAACCCCCATATTTTTGTCGAGGGAAATTTTCTATCAAATGACGTTCAAATGTTTTTTCTACGATAAAATATGTCACACTGACGATAGCCAGTTTTTTGTGTAAAATTATACAGTGTGACAATGATTTACATGTATTGTATGGATAACTTTGTTATTATTAGAGTTACATAGTCGGTTAAATTAACAAAGTTGGACAGAATTTCAAGACAAATTTATTGCCATTTTAACAGTTGACCTACACTTTCAACTTTTTTAAACATTTTGGAAAAACTAAAAACAGACGATTTTTTCAATCGTAAATAATTCCATAGCCATATATGTTAAAATCAAAATGAGAAATGATTCCTGTAGATATTTTTACGTAGAATAAGAAAAAAATATCGAAAAAGTTATGGCACACTTGATTTTTGAGATATAAGTCAAACTTGACTTTTCTTAAAGGGCAACCATAGTTGGCCATGGCTTCATTAAAAAGAGAACTTTTTTGTCGTTTCATTTATGTATGGGTTGTTAGGTTTATCTTTAAAAATAAGCAAGTTATAGCAATATTATTGTATTTATAAAGTTATTTGTTAATAAACCCATAGCCAACTATGTTTGCTATAAAAAAAATCAAATTTGGCTTATATCTCTAAAATCAAGTGTGCCACGACTTGTAAGATATCTTTTTTCTTTTTCTTAGTAAAAAAAATATCTATAGGAATCATTTTACATTTTGATTTTAACGTAGGTGGCTATGAAATTTTTTACAATTGAAAAAATTGTCTGATTTAAGTTTTTTCAAAATATTTTTAAAAAAGTTGAAGATGTAGGCCAAATGTCAAAACATTTGTCTTGAAATTCTGTCCAACTTTGCTAATTTAACTGACTATGTAACTCTTATAAAAACAAAGTTACCCGAACCCGTTACACATGTAGATTATTGCCACCCTGGTAGTATACTTTTTTATTGATTCTGATAGCGAATTAAATTCTTAATTTGGTAGTGCATCAAAAAAATAAGCATACATAGGAGAATTTTTGAGAAAATGAGTTCAAAAAATATTTGTTATTTTAACAAAATAAGTAGTTGTATTTGTTGCAATCTTCGTTTACGGGTTTGGAACAGCGTCTTCTTAAAAATTGTTGTATTTGACTAAACAAAACACGATCGATGTTGTAATTGACAGTTTATAACTTGTCTAATTGTGTTTTATTATTTTTCGACGAAAAATGTTAATTTACGTGTAACCAATCTGCGTCTGTTTTTGTAATTAAATAAAATGTTCATACATTTGGAATGTTTCTTTATTATTTTGATGTTATTTTGAATCTGTATTTAGATAATCGATTTAAGTGATGTAACATGTGCTGTTCAGAATAAAATACAGTTCAAATTGATTAACCTAAGAAATATAAAATATCAAAATTAAATTAGGCGTAAATAATTTATTTTAATATCCATTTAAACCAAATCAAAAATAATCTTGAACCGAAATGAACCATGTAATATGAGTTGCACAAATATGAAATATTTTCATTCATACAATTCTTAATTAGTAGCAGTATTAATATCGACATGTAAATAAATCTATTTGAGAAATAACGAACTTTCCAATCAAAAAAAAATTTGATTAAGAAAATTGTTTATACAGTTCAGTTTTTCGCGCCCCCATAACTTTGTTATTTTAAGAGGAAACCCTCATAAGCCTCATATTTTTGTAAATAGTGGAAAATTCTCTATCGAATGACGTTCATATGTTTTCTCGACAATGAAATATGTTAATCTGGCGATAGTCAACTTTTTTTTTGAAATTACATGGTATACTTTTTATTATTGATTCTAATAGAGAATTACATTCTAAATCTGATACTGCATTAAAATAATAAGCATAAATTTAATGCTTACAAAACAACGATTTTTTGTTGAAAAATAATAAAACACAATTAGACAAGACCCGAAAAAATAAAATGAAAATATTTTCGTGTTTGTAGTTGTATTACTTTCATCTAGAAAAATTTACCGGAGTAAACTTACCGGCCAGTCTTGGAAATTTTTGAAGTGAACTTTTTAACACCGATTCATTTATTTCGCAGAAAATTATTAAATTAATAATATGCGTTAATCCTTTTTATCTTTCAAAAGAGATAGACCACTTATATTTACAATAATTTAAAATCGAAGTGCTACGAGAAGAAAATCTAATAAACGTAGCAATAAATTTTTTTTTAATCGCTTATAGTTATATTAATTGTGACACTAAGTAAAAATAAGCTTAATGATAATCAAAAATTGGCAAAACGTCTGATAAATCATGCAGAATAAATGTTTTTAACTGTTATTTTATGTTTTAATGTTGTTAAATGATGATATACGGAATTTTTACTTTAGTTTTTAATACAAAATTTAATCTACATTTTTGTTTTAAGTCTTAGTTCAGCATAAATGCAAACTGTATAATTAATTCAAACAAACTTTCATGTTTCTAAAAAGATCAAAATGTATTATTTTTTGCTAAAATTCTAACGTACCTATAGGTAAGTACATATGTGCACTTTTTGTGGTTAATAAGTGGAGAAATTTCCATTTATTTTTATTCTATAATTAGCTATAAAGGTTGTGGTCGCGGTTTACTTACCACTACATCGGACGGATTTTTATGTACTACAAGGCCGATGCCATGCAATTTATTAATAAATAATAATCGTCTTTTTATTTTCATCGTAGTAAAATCCGTGGTAGAAACAACAATAGTGCTTAGACGTAAACCGACTTTAAATAACATTTTTGTGATAGTGGGTACGGACATTCACCATATACTAAATTATCATGAAAAGTCAAAATTGTTTTAAATTATTTCAGTTTTAATTTTTTTGTGTGCAATTAAATACAACTAGCTTATTTGTTTTCAATAACCATTTTGATTAAACTGAATAAACAATAAAATTGTAATAACTTACTTATTTATAAAGATAAGCCTAACAATCCATTCATCAATGAAACGAGAATTATTTTTTTAAATGATGTCACAGCCAACTACAATCCGTATTTAAAATAACAAAGTTAATGTTAAAACAAAAATAACTGAAGGTCGGTAAAATTTATTTGCAAATTTCAAATCCTCGCAAATAAGTGTCCTGATAATGATGTCGCAACATATTTCGAGTGCAATTAAGCAAGTTATAAGCAAAAATTGAAAACGTAATTTTTTTATTTTTCATCAATAGCGCAAAAAGTATTAATTTTTTAAAGATTTTTTCCATAGAATGGTTGCTCTTAAATCATTGATTATTTTAACCAGCTTTGTATCTCTTACCGTTTACGAGATCCCCATGCTGTTCATGATAACTGGGATACGATATGGGTGGGACTTGGTTACAGGGTAACCGGTAAAAGATAAAAGGTCCGCTGAATTGGACAAAATTGTTCTGTTTTATGAAGCTAGTCAGCGATGCTTTTTTTAAATTATTTATTTAATGCGACAGACAAAAACTAAAATTACCACTTTTTTTAAATTTTTAATTCTTCCGTTACAGTTCCTCATAGAAAAATTCGTAAAACTAAAAAATGATAAAATAACAACGCTCAATTGTTTAAACGTAATGAAGAATTTAAAATAAGTGATTAAAGTTGATTTTTTTTTAATTGGCAACTATAATAATTGGCTTTAAGATCATTAGAAAGCTTTTCTCTTTTTAAAAATATAAAGGTTATGAGTTTGAATATATATTTTACTATGTTGTCTTAAAATTCATAAAATAATCTAAAGAATTAGTGTGCCATGAGACAAAAGTTCTGAGTACGATAAAAAAAAAATATTCAAAAACTGTTGATTTTAGGTACCTACGATAAACCTCATGCATTTTTGAAAGAGAATTTGATATAAAATTAACGAGTGACTTATGAAAGAAATACACACCAACCCTGTATACTCAACTAAGACAATGGCAAGAATTTTTATTGTGATCTTCTAAATGGTGATTTATTAACATTTTCATTTATTTTATTAACATTATTAATATTATCCTGTCATCTGGTTAAAATAATATTTGCATCTAAAAATGCTGTTATTTTCTAGTCAGTTTTCATTTACTTCAAAAGTTGACTGATCCTAACGGAAATTAATTTTTTACGTAATTATGTCCAACTTTGTTAATTTAACGTTCTATAATAACAAAATTGGACGATTTTTCCAACAAGGCTATGTACGATCCAATGTACTAGCAGGATTCTGCGCTGTATCGATATCGCGTTCCAGCACAGTCTCTGATAGTTCACCGGACAGTTAGTCGGCTGTTCCAACTGTTATATAATCAGTGTACGGTCAAAACAGTACGGGAATGAAGGCATGTACTAGCGCTTGGATTTTTACACGCATGCGCTGTTCATAACTAACGTGATATCTGGTAGTTATGCATCGCCCTCCCAATTTTTCATTTAGTACTGGATTCTTAAGGTGTTTACCCTTGCGATGCGCTCATTTATATGAACCCAATAGACACAAATTCATTTACAGTTAGGCCAGTCGTATAAGCGTACCAACAACGGCTAATACTGATTCTATACATTTCTTAGTTTCTTAGTACATAGTTCACGCATGCGAATAAACCAGTTCATAGTTCGTGTACTCATCCATGAATTGGTTTTAAATTGTTGGAACAAACCTACTTATTATCTACGTTTAAGGAGATAGATTATTTTCACCGCGTATAATAAGTTAAATTAAAAATTTAAGTAATTTAGTACAAAATTTAGCATTGTGATTGTAAAAAATACTCTTTAGCTCACACTAGATTATTTTAGTTAAATATTTTGTCAAAATTATCTGCCACTAGGAGAAATCCATTAAGAGGGTCATTTTAAGAATGAATCATTATTAATAAAAGTAAAGATATCGTTAAAATGTATGGAGTTATGGAGTATCGTATAATAATGTCAACAATCGTTTAAATTTTAAATAGAAACATATGAATTTTGTTAAAGATTAAAAACATACATTGTTCTGCGGGTTTTTATGCGAAAAATAACAATAATCATTTATTTAAGTATAATAGGTTTAAATACCATAAAATACAGAGGCAGTAGAGTTGCTCAAGTTAAGGTGAGTTATTAAAAAATACTTTTTTAATATTTTTACATGTTTAATAATGTCGAGAGAATCAAATCATAATAAAAAGAACATCAAAAAACTAAACATTTATAGCCACTAGTGACATAAAACACACAATACCTACTGTTTCAAGGTCATTACTACTTCCTTGTAACATAAAAGAAACAGACGACTCTAGAATTACCTAACACCAGAAAAACCGACTAAAAAACTTAAATTCATGATTTCTTAGACATAGTTACTCGTAATTTTATGTAATTTGCACAGATTGCTACATGCTTGCTTTGTTTTTTCGTTAAGGTTTGCCTTTGAAATTTAACACGAATTCGTTGTTTAGAATAGATTAGTGCAGGACACAAAAATGAGCCCTTGTTAACATGTGTTTAACACCCCCGACAAGTGTAAGAATTTTGTCCCCTATTTAAAATCGTCAACATATTTTAAAAATACAGCGACAGGTCTGGGATTTCGACCAGTAATACGATACTTTTAGTTATTTATTATGTAATAATGTTGTGTTTGTGAGAATATTTGGCTTTGTAATGACAAATAAATACAGATGTTGACTTTTTACGTCAAAAGAGAGAGATATGATGGTCGCTCTGTGAAAATTATGGGACCACCAATTGTAAAAAAATACACCAGGTGCTTCGGGTATTTCCTAGTCCTTACGTTGATTTTTTTTTTTAATGAGCTTTAAATTAAACAATTAAAAAAGGAAGTAGTATTAAGTTTGATCTTTATCGGATCGCTTTTGTTTTTGATGTAAATGAAACACAGACATTTTAAACTATTTTCGATTTACAAAAATCATAATTTCTTCCCGGATTTGCTCTCGACCAAAAAAATGCGGTTATAAGTTAAATGTTTACTGTTTTAATTTTAGTTAAATAAATAAAAAATTAAAGCGTTATCAAATCACGAAATGAATAATTTTTCGTATGAAATGTTAGTTATAGGCAACACAACATACACCGCAGATGTAGTGTGTTGTAGTTGTAGAAATTATATATATTTTTTATTTCAAAGAATTTTTTTTATACTCCAAATTCCGAACAACTAGCAACGGTCGGACAAAGTAACAACCGTACGTAGTAAAAAAAATACACAAATAAAAATAAAACAAATGCTATATGTTCACCTTTTGATGTTTTCATTGCAAAAAAAAAATATTTTGGACACCAGCTTATTGATGTAAATTAATTTTCTGACACCTGATTTACAAAAAGTTGTTAAGATCTTTATAACTTTTTGATAATTTACAAAATTTTAATGATTCACCAAATGTTAAATATTGTTAAAATCCACAATCTTGGTAGAGAACATTCGTCCAGCGCCGGATTTAAGACGAATGAAGCCCAAAGGTACACTGTTGGAGTTTGGTTTGAAAGAAATCCGTCTCGGTTCAAACTGATGACAACAAAAAAATCGTTCTCTCGACTTTTCTGACGAGTTAAAAATTGTGAGTCCCGGGACAGTATACAGGGATGCGCAAAAGTATGGAAACAAACAAATATCTAGAACACTATTAATAATATTTCAATGAAATTTGATATCTGACCGTTATCGTATATTCCGTATTCGATAAAAATATTGAGGTTGCGATACGACTTCCGGATCAACCGGAAACGGACCCAAACTTTGATATTTTTAATATAACACCCTGTATATTTTCATATTTTTTGATTCCTCCTTAAATGTACTTCAAAAAATGTAAAAGATTGTATGGGGCTAAAGTCAACCGTTTTCGTTAAAATCACATTTTTATGAAAATTTTGAGCTATACAGCACTTTCAAAAATTTTCAACATTTAAGAACTTTGAAATGGCAAGTAATTTTTTTTTTAAATTTATGTTGACAATAAGCTAACTAACACTTTGCACAACGTACATTTAAAAAATATTATACAGGGCGTTTTTTACGCTTGTTCAAACTTGTACAACTTTAAACATCGATAACTCATTTTTCTTAAATACAACACCCTGTATATTTTTACACATTTTTATAGAAAATTTAATTCTCTTTCGAAAACATAAAGGCTGTTTTTCACCTAAAATTGATATTTTCCGAGATATCGCGAAATTTTTGAAAGTTCTGTATAGCTCAAAATTTTCATAAAAATGTGATTTTAACGAAAACGGTTGACTTTAGCCCCATACAACCTTTTACATTTTTTGAAGTTAATTTAAAGAGGAATCCAAAAATATAAAAATATACAGGGTGTTCTATTAAAAATATCAAAGTTTAGGTCCGTTTCCGGTTGATCCGGAAGTCGTATCGCAATCTCAATATTTTTATCGAATCCGGAATATACGATGACGGTCAGATACCAAATTTCATTGAACTATTTTTAATAGTGTTCTAGATATTTGTTTGTTTCCATACTTTTGCGCATCTCTGTATGTACATATATTTGCGAGGCCCTGCCAAAGGAGAGTTCCTCAACTAAAGCTTGTCTAGGTTATAGTGCAAATCCGGCACTGCATTCGTTACACTCCCAGATGTAGTTTTAAGTGATTACCTTCTAAAAAATAAAAACACTTTTTTCAAAAAAAAAGTAACAGTATACAGGGTGTCTCAGTCAAGACGAATTATTCGCTAGCATAGTTATTAGTAAGTTTCAAATAAAAAAAAATTTGAATCATTTACTACATAAACTACAGTTATTTTCAGCTATACAAAGTGTTTGTTTTTGCGCATCGATACGCAACCGTCATTCATTTGGTCAGTAATAAAAGGGCAGGTTAAAGGTAAGGGAAATGTCCGAGGTACACCTGGGCCCTGTTTCTCGAAACTTACAAGCCTTGTAATACAAGTCCGTAGCTTAGCTACATGTGTAGTTTTCCATTAGTTTCCATGGAAACTACACGTGTAGCTAAGCTACGGACTTGTATTACAAGGCTTGTAAGTTTCGAGAAACAGGGCCCTAATCTACCAGGACGTCATGACGGTGTCCACGATCTGAAGATTACCGTTTTATGTATCTAAAATTAATCGTTGTTGTTTTTTTAAATATTGACAGGAACCGCATTATAATAATATATTACATAACAAGAGTTGTAAGAAGCATATTACTGCGAGTGCGTAATTGCTTTATAACTCGTGTTATGTAGCTTATTTTTTCTACGAACACAATACCTACGATTTTAACGGCTTTTTGGCTAACATACACATGTAATTACGTTGTCTTGTCAATTTTGAAGTAGACAAGTGTGCGTTTTGCTTACCGTGCATTAGGACTCACTTACTATGCATGCTTCTTACAACTCTTGTTATGTAATATACTATTAATTTTATTCATACTGTTTTTTATTGTCAAATGAATAAAGTCAAACAGGCTAAGCAGTTGTCAGAGCATAATTCCAAGGCACTACAGATTTTAGTCAAAACGGCGTTTTGCAATTTTCTCAATTTTCAGTTATTGGAAAACTAAAAATTAATATTGATTACATTTGTAGACACATAAGATTTTTCTTTACAAATAACCCAAATAAACTTTTTTCTAAATTAATTAGTGGAGACAACTTTTAAAATTTTACCATTGTAATTACTTTGTTGTGTGATCCAATTCTACACCCTGTATATGGTATATGGTTGTATACAGGGTGAGTCACGACGGACGCGTCGGAGTTTTATGTCGAAACGGTTTATATTTTCCAATTTCTGTCGCTGTTAGATTATGTAAGTCAATAAGGGCTACATTTTAAAAATATTTTCAAATATACAGGGTGCTCCAAAAAAGAGTGCCATATCAAAGTTATACTTTTTCTTATGGAACACCCTATATATTTTTACATTTTTGGATTCCTCTTTTAATTTACTTCAAAAAATGTAAAAGGTTATATGGGTCTAAAGTCAACCGTTCTCGTGAAAATTGCATTTTCATGAAAATACAGTATTTTCAAAAATTTTCAACATTTGAAAACTTTGACAAGTCTGAAGAAATTTGCTTGGAGATAAGACTGACAATAGATTATGTAACACTTTGCACCACCTACATTTTTAAAATATTATACAGGGCGTTTTTTACCCTTGGTCAAACTTGTCAAACTTTAAACATCGATAACTCGTTTTTTTTAAATACAACACCCTATATTTTTTTACCCCGTCTTATAGAAAATTTAATTCTCTTTCGAAAACATTAATATTGTTTTATACCTAAAATTGATATTTTCCGAGATATCGCGATTTTATTGTTAATTATTAGGGCAAAGTAATATTTTCGAGTAGGCTATGAAGGTAGACAGCGGTAATTTGAAACAATTGAAAGAAAAAACAAGAAACTTATAATTTTATCGTTTGACTACACACTTTTGACATATTTTTATAGGAAAGTTGTAGTTTTACCATACTTACGTTTAAATAGAGATTTTTTAAAATTATTTATGCATTTATTTATTGAACCAGTATTATAAGATAATTACTAAATCCTATAAACCATTTTTTGTCTGTTTACGATACGACACTACGACACTCTACCGAAAACAGTACCAACCATGTTTTTTTTTTAATGTAAAATTAGACAAGTTAGTATTACTTTTTTTTTTTAAATCAGCGTTCCGTTCTCGTACCTAATACATTATCAATCGTTTTTTAGGACTTGGCAAACGATCAAACTCAATTATATGAAAAATAGTGTGGCCCTGATGAGAAACTTATATTTAAACGTAAAAATGGTAAATCTACAACTTTCTTATAAAAAAATGTCAAAAATGTGTAGTCAAACGATAAAATTATAAGTTTCTTGTTTTTTCTTTCAATTGTTTCAAATTACCGCTGTCTACCTTCATAGCCTACTTGAAAATATTACTTTGCCCTAATAATTAACAATAAAATCGCGATATCTCGGAAAATATCAATTTTAGGTGAAAAACAGCCTTAATGTTTTCGAAAGAGAATTAAATTTTCTATAAGACGGGGTAAAAAAATATAGGGTGTTGTATTTAAAAAAAACGAGTTATCGATGTTTAAAGTTTCACAAGTTTGACCAAGCGTAAAAAACGCCCTGTATAATATTTTAAAAATGTAGGTGGTGCAAAGTGTTACATAATCTATTGTCAGTCTTATCTCCAAGCAAATTTCTTCAGACTTATCAAAGTTTTCAAATGTTGAAAATTTTTGAAAATACTGTATTTTCATGAAAATGCAATTTTCACGAGAACGGTTGACTTAAGACCCATATGACCTTCCACATTTTTTTAATTAAATTTAAAGAGGAATCCAAAAATGTAAAAATATACAGGGCGTTCCATAAGAAAAAGTATAACTTTGATATGGCACTCTTTTTTGGAGCACCCTGTATATTTGAAAATATTTTTAAAATGTAGCCCTTATTGACTTACATAATCTAGCAGCGACAGAAATTGGAAAATATAAACCGTTTCGCCATAAAACTCCGACGCGTCCGTCGTGACTCACCCTGTATGTATTTATGTACATGATCAAATATATTTTTGGGACAATAAACATTTAGGTATGCTAATATTTTTTCGCATGTTTCCATATTTATGGTTTCCCGCATTTATCGTTTTTTGCAAACGGTCCCTTTCAAAACGATACGTGATGTTCCACTGTAACAACAATGTAGCTTTTTAGCTTAAAATGTGAGGGTCTTCTGAGATCGATTGTCTTTGAATATTGGTATTAAACATTTAGCTCCCCGCGAGTTGGTGGCCCGGCTGGCCAAGTGGACCTGCTGGCTCTGAGTCTAACCAGAGCCTGCTTATTGATACTTAACACATTTAACGTTCACACGATATTATAATTGATGATTAGCACATGAAAATGATGATTGCTTCATTAGGCGATATGTCTATTTGCATCTCGGTCGTGTCGTTAATAAATCAACTTGTCTACAATTATTATTTCTGTTGTAAATAATTAGGTTTTCCGTAATCCTTTACCGTTTTTCAGAATATCTGAAGCATGACGTCGTTACTGGCGAATACAAACAACTGTTGCGTAAATATCTCATATCCACATTATATTGTATTAATTAGTTTTACTTAAAAAATGCGCTTTCGTGAAGTTTCCAAGGATAAGAAAGTAAGAAAGAAGCATGTGTGCATCGGTCCATATCTTATTACTTGCTGCACACATATCACTAACAATATACTATTATTAACGCTGTGTGCTATGACATTAACACTATTTCATTACTCAGGTGTGAAGCTGTAATTTAAAGAGATCTCCGATATCAAAGTAAATACAAATTATTACAATTTAGGAAATAACTGATAAAAATCGTCAGCTGGCGCAGAGTAAAGACTTATAATGTAATTCATTTTATACAAGTTGTTCAGAATTCACTTTTATCATAAAATCAAGCTCACTCTGAGTTTTACTTTCGTCAAATACGTAGTATGAAGAAAGTGCAGTGAATAACATAACACGAAAACGCTTAACATGAAAAATCTGTTAATATGAAAATTCCCTTCACCTGTCAAATTTGCGTTTTCAACCAATCACTAATCTTAAATCTTTTAGAGACTACCAATAGGAGCAATATTACACGGTAATAATTTTACATTCCTCTGCCAGGAGTTGATCCTCCTGTCAAATTTGCGTTTTCAACCAATAACAAACTCAGATTTCCTTTAAACGGCCAATAGACATAATCATACACTGATAATTTACTTTTCGCAATTAACAGATTTTCATGCGTTTATTGGTCGTTTCTAAGAAATCTGAGTTTTTGATTGGTGGAAAATATAAATTTGGAGAGGGAATAAGGTATTTTGGTCTTGATAATTTTTTGACAGATATCGGCGACCAATAACGTTACTTTAATATAGATTAAACCACACCCCTGCAACACCACTCTGACAGTACTTGTAAAATTTGACATAACAGATTATGTATGTACCTAAATACTATTTGGTTCATTAATTTTTATTAAAATATAATTCTTGAATTAAAAATTAGTTATAAATGATCTATTAATAATAACAATCGCAGTAAGTAGTAGGTATACTTTAATTTTTCTAAATTAAACAACATTTTAATTTTACATATAGGTTAGGTGAAGGAAATTTTCTGACAAAATATAACTCGTGCATTGCAAATAATCTATAATTTTTGAAAAATCTTCACTCATGCATTCGGGCATATTTACCAAAAATTATCGATAATTTTCAATGCACTTGTTATATTACTACTGAAATTATAATATTCGATGGTCCCGATAAAATGCTATGTAATTTCATACATTTATTTTCTTCTAACCTGAAACAAAAAACGCTTAACACGAAGTGATTTTACATATCGAAAGCATAAAAAGTGAAATATTGTTAAACTTATCTCCCTTAACCCTTTGGGGTCCTATGTCGGGACGCTGCCGACAGAATGTTTTAACGTTTGTGGTCCAAGGTCGACTACGTCACTGTGACTGCCGCTCATTTCCATTATGTAGAAACCTGTAAGCTGTATATATAACGGACTGTGGACGTGGTTTAAAATGTTATCACTAGAACTCAATAACAAAATATTTTTAAATTAAATTTAATCAGAATTTAAGAAAATAAATGGGTAGAATTTTGGGAATAGCGTATTTCGCTTTAAGTTAAAATGGGGTTGTTTGAAAAAGTACATCTAGGGCATTGTTCGAAATCGAACATTTTAACTTTGTTATTACATCAAAAACATTCGTGAGTTTTTTGTACACTCCTTTTACCACGAAATTTCTTTAAGTCCTTTTACAATGAACGTAGTCCGTAAGAAATATTTTCGTAATTCCTTATTCCTCAAGGAAGGACTATGAATACGGCTGTTAGAGTCGCAAAATAGAAAAATGTATTTAAATTTATTTACAAGTAGGTAGGTACATGTACAGGGTGGTCTATTTTCGATGCCCATACAGGGTATCTCGGTTATTATCAGAGATAGAAAAAAACTAAATACATAAACTCGATTTATTTTTTCGAGAGAAATTTATTGCCGTAAACAGATTTTTGATATCTTTTTTAATTTTCGAAATATAGCCAAAAACCGATTTTTGGCACTTTTCAAAAATGTTAAATATCTCGTTTAAAACGAGAAGATAGGAAAAAACTTTAAAGACATTTTTCGCATGATTTTTTGTGCTTAATAAGATAGCGATGTTCAATTGTGTTTTACTTATATCAATGCCGATATATTGCACCTAACTTTCTTATTTTAAATGGCAACCATAGGCAAATTATATATTTTTGAAAAGCGCAAAAAATAAGCTTTCGATTCATGTCAAAGCCAACTATGGTTGTCATTTAAAATAAGAAAGTTAGGTGTAATATATCAATATTTGTATGAGTAAAAAAAAATTGAACATCGCCATCTTATTAAGGACAAAAAACCATGCAAAAAAATGTCTTTAAAGTTTTTTTCTATCTTCTCGTTTAAACGAGATATTTGACATTTTTGAAAAGAGCCAAAAATGGTGTTGGCTTAATTTCGAGTATCAAAAAAGACATCAAAAATGTTAAATATCTCGCTTAAACGAAAAGATAGAGAAAAACTTTAAAGACATTTTTTGCATGTTTTTTTTGTCCTTAATAAGATGGCGATGTTCAACTTTTTTTTACTCATACAAATATTGATATATTACACCTAACTTTCTTATTTTAAATGACAACCATAGTTGGCTTTGACATGAATCGAAAGCTTATTTTTTGCGTTTTTCAAGAATATATAATTTCCCTATGGTTGCCATTTAAAATAAGAAAGTTAGGTGCAATATATCGGCATTGATATAAGTAAAAAACAATTGAACATCGCTATCTTATTAAGCACAAAAAATCATGCGAAAAATGTCTTTAAAGTTTTTTCCTATCTTCTCGTTTAAACGAGATATTTAACATTTTTGAAAAGTGCCAAAAATCGGTTTTTGGCTATATTTCGAAAATTAAAAAAGATATCAAAAATCTGTTTACGGCAATAAATTTCTCTCGAAAAAATAAATCGAGTTTATGTATTTAGTTTTTTTCTATCTCTGATAATAACCGAGATACCCTGTATGGGCATCGAAAATAGACCACCCTGTACACTTAATAACCAATGTTGTGAGCAAGACTGCGAGATATCCTATTAATTAATATCTACGTTGTACTAAAAATTTTGTAGTATGCGCAGTATTCTTCTCGCACAATCGCAATTGTGTGGGAAGAATACTGTATAAGTAACTTATTTCATTATTTCGAGCAATTTTGTTTTCGAGAAATTATTATTCGAGCAACTACGCTTTCGAGAAACTATTCGAGGAACAATTTTTTCGAGCAATTGATTTCGAGCAATTTTCTTTCGAGAAATCGTTTTCCAGCAATTTTTCGCAACTCGAAACTACTAAGTTCGTTTACGTACTAAGCTACTAAGTATTAAGTATTAATTACTACGTTAATTGTGAACAAGGACTATAACAATAAGAAGAATAAATATTTAGATCTCTATGCTATGGTTTCGTGTTAAATAGTTTTCACTGTATTGTAATGTTTTGACGAATTTACACGTTTTGAAGCCCTTGAACATGTTTTAACTATTTCCTCGGTGCCATTCGTGCGTGTGTTTGTGTGTGTATGTTGGGCATTATAATTTTATAATTTTACAGTTTTGAAATTAGTTATCGGTAGAGCCTCAAGAAGTACATTACAAAAGGGCTGCGTTTAGTTAATATCTCAAATAACAACCAATATACAGGGTCTATACAAGTTTTTACGTTAATCCAAAATTACAGAAAAACGGTAACATATAAAACTGTTTTGTTTACGTAGAAATGTAGTTAAGTGTAACTGGGAACTATAATAATTCTCATGCGATATTTTTGAAAAGTTTGACTGAAGATGCAACGCGAAACCGTGGACGCGTTTATGTAAAAAAAAAGGACAAGAAATAAGTGGCGTTTGAATCATATTTCTTTTTATTACTATATCTTTTTAATTGCTGAATTAATTAACATAATTGAAAAGATAATTTACGTTTATCTATTGATTTTCGCTCTGTTTAGTTTAGTTTTTAGCAAAAACAGTCAGTTATTATTTAAAATTGCGGTATCACCACCAACTGCAGTGTAAATAGGTAATGTAAATAAGCGCGCTCTACACACAACGCCATCTGTAAACTAGTCTCGTAATTTTGTCCGGACTAAAGGCTGTGCCGAATCATCAGTTGCCGGAATATCGGTGTTGTATCTGTATCAAAAAACTACTTACACTAGATTGTGTACATAGCGCTGTCAATTACGATGCTTTACTGATTTATACTGCTGCAAAATAAAAAAATATTGAAAGAAAACGCAGCGGTAAAAATGGCGCTTAAACGTGTGCAAGGTCAATTTGATTTGACATTATCTGATCAGCAGTAGCTTTTATTAAGTTATCAAATATTATCGTAAGACGTCTTTTAATATAGGCATTTTAAAATTTCATATTATCTATCAGTAAAATTAAAACAAACAAAAAATGTTGGATCCTAGATTATTTAAAAGTATTAAGGCGATTTATTTTTCATTAAATTTAATAGTGTACTAACCAACAACACAGATTAAAATAAATAAGGTGTGGTGATAAAATTCATGTAGAAAGCACGTGAAATAACACGACTTCGTGGGATTAATTTGATATACTCCAACAAACACAGCAGATTATAATAATTCATTACATAACTCGGCATTTTAAATGTAATTACAAAAATTCGCACTGTTAAGTTTTAATTGTGACATTACTACATATAATTGTACAGTTACACCACTATATTAAAATGATAAATTAACCATTATGCTCTATATACGTACATACTGTGAAACCAAGCGTTAGTGGAGTATGCAGGAGGGGGCTAGGGGCGTCGAAACTCCACCGCAAGAACCTGGATTTATTAAACTAAGCTGCGGTGAACACGTCCTCCTAATTTTTTCTTATAAATACACATATTTCGATACATCTTAAGCTGGATCCACACCAATAAAAATTTGCGTTGTGCGTTGTATTTGACACAAATTTGCTCGTGTGCGTCGAAATTTTTGTTGGTGTGGACTGTGCGCCGCATAGAAATGCACGCAAATAATTTTGTGACGAACAACGCACGCTATCCATCGTGTTGTCGGTTTTTAGCCAACTTCAAAGAGATTTGCGCCGCACAGTCTTGTCAATGTGGACTTGATTTTGAGTGCATTGTTCTGCATAAACAAACGTACACAAGTGGATTCGGCCGTTCAACGCACAAGATGACTATTTACGTGGTAAAATACTTAACCAGATTTAAATTTGCGCCGCAAATGTTTGTGTTGTGAATTTGAAATACAAAATACAACATACATTTTTATTGATGTGGATCCAGCTTTACAATTTGTGTTTGTGTGTAAGCAGTGACGTAGGCAGGATGCTTCCATGGAGGGGGATTAATAAACGCAAAAAGAGTCGAGGACCTGTTTTAAGGTCACTACTCGCTAGCCTCTTCTTTTTTTTTTTTTTAGCAGCGGGATGTTTGATGCATCATAATGGGGGGAAGTTAATAAACGGCAAAAAGAGCGAGCACTTTTTTTTAGGTCACCAGTTTCCTTTTTTCGTTTTTTTTTGCACATTTACAGTTCTCCGGCCCTATATCGATTTATTGTGATCCTATAGGGGGAGTTCAGGGCCGGTATTCTCAACTCCTCCTGTTCAGCGATATCGCTACCGTTGAACGCGAGGGATGCACAAACCGCTGACAATCGTATTCCCAACGTCTCCTCTCGCATGCGCTCCATTCGCGTTGAACACGAGTGGGTATACCCACTCCCTTTGGCAAATACCGCTCGCTTTGCACCCAAATCGTATGTTGTGGAGTCGTTGTGTTTTCTTTTATTATGGATTATATTGAATTTATAAACACTTGCTGTACAGTCTTGTAAAATAGTATATCTCAGGCAGTTAATTAAGTTGTAATTAGCTATGAATTATTATATTGTGTATAAATCCATTATCATTCTTATGAATTAAATAAAATAATATTAGGTTATAAATCTCATAATAAAAAGTGTGTATAGTCATTCAAATAAAGGTAAATATTTCTTAAACTTAACCAAATCAACAAATAAACTTCTTGGTCACGTTAAAGGAAATCATGCAACCAAATAAGTAATATATTTTAATAAATATTTAAATTTGTCGCAATTACATTTCATTGCTTTTGGGCATCGTTATAATGTAAAATTTTGTGAAAATTTGCCACTTAATAATTGACTATTCTCCCTAAACATTTCTACTAATGCTGCTTGGTGCTTGCTATTGCTCCGTTAATTTCCCCATTATCAATCAAAACAAAAACCACATCATACAAAAACTGACGTAAAAGTGACAGTCCATGCAAAATTCCAATGTTGCAACATCTACCCACTCGTGTCGAAGAATTGCAAAGGCAGGGGTAGATGAGAATACAGAAGCGACCGCTCCACTCGCATTCATGACGCTCGCTTTCATGAGTGTTAACGTGGGGGGTTTCCTCTTTTTGACCCCGTGTTTTTTATACTTACTAAATCAACCTGAAACTACTTCAAAACTGTGGGTTTTATTGCAAGGAAATCGCTTAATAAAATGATGTTTAGCTTAAAACTATTTATTGCTAATTTACTTACATATTATATACATCATTGGCTATATTCACACGTCACTACAAGACTTTACTCTTCTGCCGTCACTACAATAATCCTTTCTTTTTTCTTTACTTTTCCTAATGATTTTTATGCTGAATCTACATAAATTACTGCGTTTCACCCGCGGAGTATATTCAGCCCCGCGCGGCTCATACATCTAATTTGCTGAATTAACGGAATACATAACACGCGAGAATTTGGAATATGAAACTAATAAACTGCGGAATGATGTTTTGTCTTTGGAATACAAAAATGTGCAACTGCAACATCACTTCCCTCTTTAAATAAGATAATTACTTGAAGAGTAATTATCGTCATAAATCATTAGCATAAGTAAAGCAACTCTAAACTGAAACTGATCAAACTACGAACTAAACAATTACCTAACTAACTTCAAAAAAATAAAACATTAATAAAAATTGAAATGAACTTAATACATAACTGTAACTGATTACAACACTTTTCTAATTTTGATTTTTGCTCAATGGCTTACAAACTTTACTACGACGAGATGCCCTTGTAACTTGAGTACATTGCTGGTACTTGGCCGGTGTTGAGGCAGGTTGTGGTACAGAGCCTTACTTCCTCCATACATCATGGTGCTGACCATGCATCCTTAGCTAGGTCGGCGTTACATGCTTGTTATCTATTTACTGCAAGCTACGTATTCTGCCATTGCTACCATGAACTACTTAGCTGTTGGTTATGGAAGGTCAGGGATATCCACGGTGCCTTTTTGTTGTGTTTTGGGTGAACCTTTCACCTGAGCATCTGCGCCTTGGTTTGATTGCCTGTTCAACGCGAGCGAGTTCAGAATACCGCCCCTGGCTCCCTAACCCCCTGCCTACGCCACTGTGTGTAGGATTGAACAAGTAAAAATCAAATTAAAAGGCTGCCTTTATTAAACCTCCCATGAAAAAATCCTGCCTACGCTACTGCCAAGCGGGGGATGCCAAATATCTGAAGGGGCCGCGAAAATTAAACGGAATACTAGTGTGAAACGGGATTTACGATAAAAGCAATTGGAGATCCTTTTTTTTTAAGTCACTAGTATGGAACAGGAGATAGCTTTAAAAACAATTTGAGATTCGAGGACCTATTTTTTAGTCGCTGCCGCATAAGGGATAAGGGGATTTAAAGGGGGCGCAATAGAAGTTGATAATATGAAAAATCACGGCGCCAGTTCAATGAGAAACTCTGCCATGTATAATAATGTCGTTTTTTTTCGCAAAATAAAATTAGAGCAACTATTAAAAAGAATCTAATCTATTTTATTTCTTAACTTATTTCTCATCATTATTCTTAAGTTTTAGGCACTTTTTTTTAAAATTACAGATGCGTTGGTTTTAACATGAAGTTAAAAGAGTTCTTTTAGGCCTATTTTGACATTTTCATGGTTTATAAAATCTCATAAAGTAATTTTCTAATGATCTGAGTAAGATGATAATCAAGAAGCAATATCTGAGGTTTATGGTAGATAATGCCAGAGCTTCCAGTCAAATTCATGGATCTTTTTGCATAATATATTATGTCATTGCAATATTAATATAACCCTCTTTTTGGCATGTTTAGTCCTTTTTTTTTAAATTAAAACAGAGGTGTTTAATGTTTTGAAAGCCACGATAAATTTTATTCGATTTTCGCCAACAAATATAGATATCGAATATCCTCCAATTGTTTCGAATTTGAACTACTCTGTATACTCCAAGTCCTTAATTTTTTTTTTACTCAATTTTTTTATGTTGTGAACAGTTTGTCATGTCATATTTTATCAACAAAAATTAATGAATCAATCTATGCTACATTAATTGTATTTGTTTTTATTACAGGCGATCTCTTGGTGATGTGCGGAAATGACAAACGATGGTGGCCTAGAAGGGTCATGGTGCGTGGTGGACAACTTCTTATAGGAAGCGCCCCCCATGAAGCAATCAGCGGAAGTCTAAGGATACCACTTCGCCACCTTAGTCTAGCTGCGGGACCGTTACCAAATAGTCTTGCTTTGTATAGAGGGCAAACTATTACCATTACTTTGCAGGTAATAATTGTTATTTTGTAAAGATACTTTTTGACGTTACCGAATCTTGAAAATTATTTTTGTATTAATTTTCAATAATAATACAAGAGTAGGTATCTACATTGAAACCTCTATCTATCGTTTTCGAAGGGACTGTTTAAATAAAACGATAAATGAGGGAAAGCCATAGATGCGTGAACATATGAAAAATATATAAACACACCTAAATGCTCACTTTAAAAAAATATTTGCTCATGTAGGTACATAAATACACACGCACGCACGCACGCACGCAAGCGTGATTATTTTGACTTTTTAAATTTTAAATCAATGATTTTTGATTTTTTTAAATAAAAATCAAATTTTGCTAAACCCTGCTACAAAGTAGGGGGCCGCGAAAATATTTTAGGGGGCCGCGACTACTAAAAGGTTAAGAACCCTACTAGGGCATTGTCAACGAAAGCTCCCTGTTGAATCGGTATTTATCAAATGTGATGCGGTTTCTGATAAACGGATCCAGAAAACCGCATTTTTTTTTGTATTGGTCTGATAATTCCCACTAAACAAATTTTACGTTTGGGCAGGAATAGTCCAATCAGCACCTTATTGGATCTCTTACCTTTTTAATGACAAAATATAAAATTTCTGAAAAAGTATTCTTCTAAACGTAACAGTCTTAAAAAATGCTAAAAATATTTTACTTACGCAGTATTCATTGGTAATTAAAATCGATTAAACAAATAACCTTCACGTTACATTATTGGTACTTTAGTATTTCAAATAGTTTTTGTATTCGTGCACTTTCTTGTAAAGCAACAATGTGGTTAATTTACGTAATACTTATGATTGACACTTGAACTAATAATAAAAATCCCAAATATATTTATTCAATTCGACGTTAGTTTTAAAAAAAGAGAACGGAGGTATTCGTAGGTAAACAATTTGTCCTTCTGGCAAAATCATGCTGGAATGTATTAAGTAGGATGCTACATCTTGCATAATAATTTAGCGCACAGAAACCATGCGTAAATGTTCACAATAATCGGTATCTTGAATCGAGAACAATAAACGTGATTTTAAAGTACCACGTGCACATATTAGAAACAGATAAGAAGTAAACAATGGAAGGCGGCAAGAACGCAAAAGAGTTTAAAACAAACAAGTTCAATAAAAATTATTATAACAAAAAAAGTATTAAAGGTGATGTGATGATATACAGAGTGTCCCAGCGTAGACGAATTATACGATAACTCTGTTATTATTGAAACTTTAAAAACCTAAAATTATTTTTAACTATAAAAAGTGTTATGTTTTTGCGCACCTGCACCTAACTTTGTTCCTTTAAATAGAAACCCTTAAATAGAAAACCCAAACCGCAAAGAATAACGGTTCGGTTCCGGTTACCGATTCGATACATTTTAAGTTTTCGGTTTACGTTCCGAACCACCGATTTTTATTTTATGATTATTTGGTTACTGGTTTGGCGGAAAAGGTTCAGTTCCGGTTCCGGTTCAATTTCGTTTTTATTTTTAATAAACAATTTTAAAGAGTACCTATACATAATTCATATATGTTTGGATTTAGAATAGACGATGCATATTTACTATAAAATTTTTCTTTATTCGGTCAAACGTAAGCAAATTACGATTTAAAAAAAATTATTATCATTAAAATATACCGGGTGTAAATGAAGTGTGGTACACCCCCTCTTTTTTCTTTAGATTTTATTTTAGATAAATGAAATTTTAGAAATACAATATGTGCAAAAAACCTGTTTGTTTGAGGACATGCACACAATTGTTTCACTTCCGGTTTCGCCGGAAATGACTCCAACTTTGTTATTTTCAATGGAACACTGTGTATATTTTTACATTTTTGGAAAGAGGAGGCGATTTTGGATACAACTGCACTATTTTGGTTAAATTTTATAACCTCAAAAAAATGTTGAAACAAAATTTTATTTTTTATTAAGGGTGCCGTAACCTGCATAAATTGAATTTTATTATGTCAATCATCGTCCAAAAAACGTTTTTGTTCATTTTAATTGACATTTAGGTTACTTGAATAGGCTTTTGAAGGTTGCGGAATCGGTTTTTTGACAAAAAGTCATTTTTTTTTTAAATGGAACGATACTGGTACTAGCGATTATTTAAATGAAGCATCTTCTAACGAATCCATCGAGACCTATAACTTGTATTTTTATTAAGAGTCTGCTTCAAAAACCTCAAATTATTGGAAAGATTTATTAAGAGATCCTGTTAATCGCAGTTTCGCAGTACACTGTGCATAACTGCAAAACAAATCATTCAAAACAAAAGCAAAGATACTATGGAAGATCGCTGTGGAAACAAACAAATGCTTGTTTACGTATTTGTGGTCACTGCGGTGGTAGAAAAATGATTACACAGTCATTAAATTAAAACGTAATAAAAAATTAAATTTTGGTTCAAAAATTATTCTAGGTTTTAAAAATTAACCAAAATAGTGCAATAGTATCCAAAATCGCCTCCTCTTTCCAAAAATGTAAAAATATACAGAGTGTTCCATTTAAAATAACAAAGTTGGGGTCATTTCCGGCGAAACCGGAAGTGCAACAATTGTATGCATGTGCTCAAAAAAACAGTTTTTTTTGCACATATCATATGCTTAAAATTTCATTTATCTAAAACCAACTCTAAAGAAAAAAGGGGGTGACCACACTTCATTTACACCCGGTATAATGGGTCCGAAACGTTATGTGAACCGGTTAAAGCGGTTTGAACGATTTTACTATTCTTACTTTAAATCGAGGTTTCTTATCAGGGCCTCAATATTTTTTATATAATTGAGTTTAATGGTTTGCAAATCCTAAAAAACAATAATGAAGTACCTATTAGGTACGCGAAAAAGACGCTGCTTTAAAACAATAGTTACTGACCTGATTTATCTTTAAATTAAATAAAAGGTCCGTTTCCAGTTAAACAGAAAGTCGTATTATAAACAAAAAAAAATTGTTTATAGGATTTAGTAATTGTCTCATCACACTGATCCAATGAATAAATGCATGAATAATTTAAGAAACCTAGATTTAAGAATGGTAAAATTATATCTAAATAAATGTCAAAAATTAGTAGCGAAATGATTAAATTATAACTTTCTTGTTTTTTTTTTACCTTCTACCTTCCTAACCTACTTGAAAAAAGTAAGTTGTGCTAATAATTACCAATAAAATCGCGATATCCCATAAAAAAATCAATTTTAGGATAAATTACGCTTAATGTTTTTGAAGAACAATTAAATTTTCTATAAGACTATGTAAAAGTATAGTGTTGTATTTAAGAAAAATGAGTTATCGATGTTTAAAGTTACACAAGTTTGACCAAGCGTATAAAACGCCCTGTATAATATTTTAAAAATTTTGGTAGTGGAAAGCGTTAATTAATTTATTGCTAATCTAAATTTCAAACTTATTTCCATTATCGCTCAAAATTATCATACAAATGTAAATTTCACAAAAACGGTTGACTTTAGACTCATCTAATACAATACAATTTGTAAGTTAATTTAAAGAGGAATTATCTAAAAATATAAAAATAAACAGGGTGTTCCCTTTAGAATTCCAAAGTTTGAGTCCGTTTCCGGTTGAACCGGAAGTCGTATTGCAACCTCAATATTTTCATCGAATCCGGAACATACAATAACGGTCAGATAACAAATTGCATTGTAATATCTTTAATAGTGTTCTAGATATTTGTCTGATTCAATACTTTTGCGCAGAATGTTAGTCGCGACCTACCTCTAAATTCTTAAATTTTCGAACGCGTTTTTTTCTGGAACCGTTTGATCGATTTTCAAAAAGTTTGCAATGTTTACCCGCAAAGCATGCGCACATCAGAAACAAAATAAATTTCGTTCCGCGACCAGCGCCACCGCAAAAGTGAACATTTTTAAGCATCATTTCCAGGCGGCCGTAAATGGCACTTAAAACAAAAGAAAGTGCACCATTTACACATCACCAAATGCAACCATTTTTTGGCTACATTTTAAGACTAAAAAGAAAAATGTCGAATGAAAAACAAAAAAGTTATTGAAGTTTTGGTGATCATTTTTGAATGAACTCGGAGGAAAAACCGCTCCGGGGGTTCGTCTTTCTCGTTTTTTTTTTTTAGATGTATTATCAATTTTTTTTTTACTTTTTTACGCGCCAAGGATGCGTGCATCGGTAAATAAGAGAGTTTCAATTTGATCTCGGACGGTTTTATGGCCAACGCTACTGCAAAATGACCATTTTTAAGTAGGTACCTACCATTTTTGTGCAGCGGTAAGCGGTAACGTTAAGCAGCGGATCCTAGGGGGCCTTAAAAGATTTTTAAGGGGCCCGCAAAAAATTTGTAGAATACCTTTTTTAAATTTTTAAAATATTGAAATCTTTAAAAAAACTGCTATTTATTTTACTGTTGGTCATCACTGTAATATACACTACGACAACAGAATGTTGATGCTCCGGTTAAATATTTTAAGTTAATGTCTGTTTTTTTTTTCAGACAGCCAATGAGCGTGCATTTGACTTATGGGTCAAAACCATCGCTATCGAACTGATACGTCAAACACCTTTGGATGCCGTCAAATATTTGGATATTCTAACTTTAACCGAATGTTGGAACAGAAAAAATCAAGAATACTGTGACAAAGACTGGAACTTTAATTGCCTTAAGGAAATTACTAAAACGCAGTGCGATGTGTGCGCAACCAACGAGTCTTCACCTTCAGGTCCATCGTCTATGCCAATCTCCATATGCAAAGGTTTTAACGAAAATAATAATATTATCAACAAAAGTAAAACCTCCGTCGGAAATAATATTACCAACGTTGTGAATGGTAAAATTTCTGAAGATGTGGTGGACGGTCCAGTCATGAAAACCCAAAACGATGAGAAAGCGGTGGAGGTTATACTAAAAAAATGCCAAAATTCTGACAATTACGTTCCTGTCCGAGAAAAGTTGTTACTCTTTGAATCTTTATGCCGACTTGGACGCAAAGTACGTAGCACAGAAGATGTGTCCTTGAAAAAATTGGTGGATTCCAGTCAGAGAACACGTTCGATGCACGACCTTACAAATTGTCCAAGCTCCATAATTGGAGTTCGACAAATTTGTAAATATTTTGAAACCAAGACTGACGAACAAGATTCAAAACAGTTTGCCACTATTTTTAGAACTAATAAAAGACTGATTAATTCCGATACCCAGTTGAATAGCGTTAAGCCTGTATATAAATTTAACAGAAACTTACAAAATGTATCGTATGCCTAGTGTCAGTACCTATTTTATATTTGTGTACTAAATCTTGTATTATATCTAATAAAGTCATATATTAACATTTTGGTTGACTTTTATTGTTGTAAGAACCATCTAAAATCATTAACAGTAAGTAACCGCCAATGTATGCAGATATAAAAATATGAGATTTATACCTTCTTTCAAAAAAGTCATGATCATCCTTTCAATTATACTATACAGCTTGCATTTTTTATTTGAATTTCAAAGGTATTAAACAAAAACAATTAAAGAATTATCTGAAACAATAATAATAAAGCCTTTATCTGCCCAAATTACTTAAGAATAACAGAATAATTACGTTTTTTTGTTACTTAACAAAATTATAAACAAAATTTTGAAAACCCAAATGGTGCCAAGAACAAATGATCTTTTGCGTAAATATAAAACTAACCTTTATTCTGTGATAGTTAGCCTACCAGGGCTGCGGAGCTTGTAAAAAAAAGTCGACTCCGACTCCTGATAATTTTAGTACCTAGCTCTTCTCCGACTCCGACAAAATTAAATACTAATTGTAAGACATTTTATGGTGTGTGTAATATAAAGAAGAAAACAAATATAAAGAAATTATTTGAAGGGGTTGGTGCAAAAGGGTATAAGTGATTTTTTTTTACATTTTGAGATAAGTACATACATCTAAAGTTAAAGCTGCACTGTATTAGTACAAAAAAGATTCAGGTACAGGAAATGAGATTTTTGAGAAGAATAGAGGGATGTAGACTGATCGATAAAATCAGTAACGAAAAAATCCGAAATAAACTTGGAGTAACAAATATTAAGAAAAAGATGGAGACGAATCAATTACGATGGCTGGGGCATTTACTACGCATGCCAGAAAGATACGCGAAAATAGGATGGAAAATGCAGATAGAGGGAAAAAGAGCTAGAGGAAGGCCAAGAATAAAATGGGAAAAAGAAGTGAGGAAGAGACTAGAAGGAAAAGGAGTCAGCTGGAAAGATGTGCCACAATTAGCCAACGATAGGAAGGAGTGGAGAAAGATAATACAGTAACAGAAAAGCAACCTCGACACCGAAAGGTAAAAGAGGAAACGATTAAGAAGAAGAAGATTCAAGTGCATTTTAGGCTTACTAGTGCCATCCATGATTTAAAATATTCCAACCACAACGGTGAATTCTTAGCAAGTAATTAACTTTACAATAGGGTGACCATTCGTCCCCGATTTTCGGGGACAATCCCCGAAACAGGACTTATGTCCCGGATTATTCTTGTCTCCGATTTTCATTTTCCCACACACATTTAAAATAACGAATGTATGGTAGGTACTTTCGCTGTTGCCAAATTATGCAAATTTGTTAGTCTGGCAACATTGTAACAGTGTAACCGCTTATTGGCCAAGAAAACTGGAGTGGGGAGGAGTTTGTACACGTAGCTGTCAGCCACCACGGATAGTTAAAGTGTCAAGTCCGATTAGGTTATGTTAGGTTAGGTTACTTCGGATTACCACACGTCCTTTCTCCTGGACATATCCTCTTTTTTTGTAATGGCAAAAAGGCGTGGGTTTTAATTCCTGCTCTTTAACATGAATTTTGTTTATTAAACAAATGAAAGTTGTTGTTTGTGGTGTACAGAAAACGGAAAAATAGATTTTACGAAAGTTAGTTAAGGACCCTTTTTTTTGTAACCCCAACTTAGTGTCCCCGAAAGTTCGGGGGAGAAAATGGTCACCTTACTTTACAACTCTATTACTCGATACTAATCAAAATGCACTTGTACCCTTTTTGCACTAGCCCCTTCATTTGAAATTTGAGTTTAAATTTTGCGGCAAAGGACCACCTCGCAATTTTTTGTTGTACTTGCAGTCGGAGCAGTGACGGACTGGGAACAAAAACCGGCCCGGGCATTCAGATTATAGAGGCCCACAGCCAGGGTTGGTCAAAATTTGATTTTTATTTAAAAAATCAACAATCATTGATTTAAATTTAAAAAATTAACAACTTTTGAAGTTTTTTTTTTTAAACTTGACTATTAGTTTTCCTTTTCACAACTAATTTATTCATTTTTCACGTTACATTATATTCTCTAAACAGCGTCATTAAAAAAGAATGCAAAAAATGGAATAATTTTTTATTATGAATTTTATTGTTAACTTTTTTAGTTCTTTATAAAAGTTGGTGCATTACCTCAAACTAATTTTAAGATGAAATTTTTTTATAAAAATTCATACAACACTAAATTTTACCTATTTCAGATATATTCACAAGAGTAATGTGCCCTTATTGAAGAGGTACAAAAAAACCTCAGGAGGAAAGATTATTTAGAATTAAAAATAAAACCAAATGTAAAATTTAACGTTAAAATTCCAATTTTTATTTTTGAAGCAAGTAATTTTAACATTAAAAAAAACTGCAACAAATGGAAAAGATTTTTATTATCGGTCTCTCAAAAAATGTTATTCTTAGGAAAAGTTGGTGCATGGTCTAAAACTAATTTTAAGTTTCAAAAAAATTCAATAAAAATTGAAATAACATTAGATTTTAACGATTTTAGAAATATTTTTGCAAGAGTAAAGTGCTAGTATTTTAAGAATTCTAAAAAAGTTCCAAAAAAACTTTTTTGAAAACCTATAATACGGGCACTTTACTCTTGCGAATATTTCTAAAATCGCTAAAATCTAGTGCAGGGGTTCCCAAAGTTTTGACCAGGCGGGACAAATTTTAAACTTCGAATATTTGGCGGGCCAAAAAAAAAGTGTTTTTGAGACTTTGATTTGTGGAGAACCAGCAAAAACTCGAAATGTCAAAACATGTAGATATATATAATTTTTTTGTGAAAAGCAAATTATCTGGTATGAATTCAAGATGGCGGATTGTCTGACATCGCGCGGGCCGTATTTTTAGGGTTCGCGGGCCGCATTTGTCATCTAGTGTCATGAATTTTTCTTGATATTTTTCCAGCTTAAAATTAGTTTTAGAGCATGCATCAACTTTTACTACCCACTAAAAGCTTTATATGGTAAATACTTACACAGACTTAATAAACTCGCATCAATATATTTATTACGAATCTATTTGTTAAACAATGTGTTTTATAAAATAAGCAGATTATGAAACTACTATTTACACATACACACGCCATCTATAGCTATAGGCTTCAGGGTTCGGATAATATCGGGACTATTTTTGAAGCACGAGTGGCGCGATCAAACATACGACGCTATTGCGTATTGTGGAGCCCCAGAAAAATATTAAGATTGAATACGGCCCGTATTAAACGGGCAAATGTTATAATCATAATTTTTGCGCTCCTTATACTTCAGCGCCGAACTTATTAATCCCGTAGCTTAGACCGGCCCATTCGGGCACCGGCCCTTCGGGCATTTGCCCGAACTGCCCGATGGCCAGTCCGGGCCTGAGTCGGAGTCGGTACTTTTTTTCCGACTCCGACTCCGCTGACCAGAAATTCCTTCTAAACTCCGACTCCACAGCCCTGGTTAGTACATTAGTACACATGAGAAAAATATTAACTAAGGAAACATGTTTACAAGGCTGCAGTCAGTAAAAAAATTCGACTAACTTCGACTCTGACTTCTGATAATTTCAGTAGTTTGACTCCGACAAAATTAAATATTAAAACATTTTATAGTGTATAATAAAAACGAGAAAAATATATAAAGGATTTAAAATTTGAGTTAATATTTTTTTGTTTACTGTCTACTGTGTTGTCAACTATTCTGTTCATAAAGCTGTAATTTTGGGTGATTGTAAAGTACTCTACATTATCTAAGTTTGCATCAAAACACGTTTGAACTTTTAAAATTCAAAAATGGGGAGGTTAATAAACGCAAACAGAGGCGAGGACCTTCATAAGTTTTTTAGCAGCATGGGGATTAATGACCTTTTTTGGACTGTGAAGTATAAAGGCTAATGAGATATTACTTGCCATATATATTTTTGTAAATAATTCACAAAATCAAGAAAAATCGTATTTTACCAATCAACAACTAATTAAATGTCAAATGACAGTTACCATTTATTTGTCTGCGGTATCATTTATTAAAATTTCACATTATTGTTGTGTAATTCGATAGTTTTATTTTCACAATCAGTATTCTTTCGTTTATGAATTTTTCAATTAGTGTATCTATCAGTCTGTTTGGTTCTATTATTAATCTTACCCCATCCTTCGCTCTTCATCCTTTTATACTCCCTTACCAAATTAGCCAATATCTCCTACATATTTTGATCAAACATTTCTCTTTCTTTTTAGTTTATGTTTTCTCAAAGCTCTATTTTATGTTTTATCATTTCTCTACCACTTCTCTTTTTTTCCATCATGCTTTTAGTATTCCAAGTTCCTAATCATATTTTATCTTTTTTAGATCTGTTTTGATCCTTTTTAAAATCATTAAATTTTATTTTATTTTGAATCACTACCACATCCTGAAAATTTGACGCACAAATCTTTTTAAATAAAGGTAATGTAGAGGTTTTAAGAAAATGTATTATATCGAGAATCATTGGAAATCATCAAGAACCCAAACAACTACAACAGAGACACAGGCATACAACTCCCAACCATCTGGAAACCAGTCATCACAAAATCACTGAGGCAGAACAAACCCATCAAGCGGAACGCCACGCCTCCACAAGCTGGATATATAAACCCAGCAACTTCCCTCACAAATTAGTCGTTTTGAAAAAGACCAAGACACAATGGTCGAAACGTCAACTACTTCTAAATATAGAAGACGCGGTTCCAAACCCGGAAATTAAAATTGTATTATGGATAACGGCCGCGAAAGCCTCAAGAATAAAATTGAATATTTAAGCCCTAAATACAATTTTCGATTTAAAAAAAGTCTTTTTTAATATACAGGGTTCCCCAGTTATGGTGAACAGCATATGGATCTCGTAAACGGTAAGAGATACAGAGTTGGTTAAATGAGTCAAAATGATCTAATTTAAAAGAAGGTATTACATGCATTTTTTTAAATTAATAGTTTTTGCGCTATTGATAAAAAGCAAAAAACTTTTTAAATTTTTGCTAATAACTTGCTTATTTGAAATCACACTCAAAATATTTTTCGATATTATTTAAGCACTATTTGCGCAGATTTGAAATGTGTTAATAGCTTTACATATTTTCATTAGTTTTTGTTATTTTAACATCAGCCTTATTTAAAATAAGACAGTTAATGTTAAAAAAATAAAAACAAATGAAGATAGGTAAAAGTTGTTGACAAATTTCAAATCTACGCAAAAAAGTGCCTTGATAATTTTGAAAAATATTTTAAGTGTGATTTCAAATAAGCAAGTTATTAGCAAAAATTTAAAAAGTTTTTTGCTTTTTATCAATAGCGCAAAAACTATTAATTTTTTTCGAGATATTTTTTTATACATCAGTTGCTCTTAATCAGATCATTTTGATCCTACACCTACACCGATATGGTAAAAGGGTATTTTAATAATTAAAAAAAACAACATTTATTCAATGTTTTTAGAACTCTAAATTTCAACCGCTATCCCCTCTTTTTGTGCATCTCGCGGTCCACTTTAAGTTAAAACTTCTATACTTTACATCGTGAAGAACATAAATGGTTTTGACTTAATGACGTTTTCAATTTAAATAAAAACGTGTAATTTCATTATTTAAAAAAACTCATATAATCTCTCAGCATCAGGGTTGAGTATTGATATTTATAGGGTAGATAAACAGATTATCTCTTTAGTAAGGTACCATATAAATTTTAACCTAAGGACGTTTACAATTTTTGTTCAAAAAGAAAAACAAACAAATAATTATATTGTATTTAAACTAAAAGCTAAAAAGGCCGCTAGTTTCATTTCGGTGCAGAGATTAGAAAAAGAGGAGCTGGCGACATGGGTCACAGTTAACCATTGCTATACACATACAGGAATACAGGCGTGGAAAAACGTTTTCAAGAGTTAGAATAACATACCACCGAAAGGTACAAGAGGATCCCATTGAAAATAAGAAGAAAATTTTGCGAATCTAAATAATTATTAAACAACAAAAAGAAATATTTTTACTTTAAAACATTCATAAATGTAGAAGTAAGGTATTTTAATGGATCATCAGTATCCACAATTTAATATTAAACTATAATATAAAAACGCTAAACTTGAAGTGTTTGTCTATCACTGATAAAAATATTTGTATAAAATTACAGTACTTTACGTTGGCGCTCCTGTGACCATCGTAAAGTTCTGTAAAATTACACAACGTTGTGTAAATTATAATTTACACAATAAATTATGTAAAACTACATAGTAATATTACGTTACTTAATATGTGATTTTACAGTTTTACTATGTAAATTTCCATTATTTGTAGTTTTCGCTTCTTACTTAGGTAGGAATAATAAAATGTAATCCTTGATTGTACGCAGGAGTAAATAGAAAAAGTATACTGCTAAATAATATTTAATGCTGTGTAAAAATACATAAAACATACATATTATATAGCTATTATATTTTTTTATTATATTATTATATGCCTATATTTATTTTAAATTGTTTGAAACAAAATCTTATCCTAAAAACTTGACAATAAGAAAAACAATAATATATGTATAATACATACCGGGTGTAAATTAATGAAATCAAAACTAAAGAAAACAAAGGGGCGAGCCTGATTTCAGTTACACCCGGTATATATGTCGTAGGCAAATGTAAAATTGGGCTATAAAAAACCAGCAAAACAAGATTTTCGTGTTTAGACTAGGCAAATAATAAAATGCCAGCATAATTGTTTCTAATGAATTAAAAGAATGTAAAATTACAGTACAGGAGGCGTGTTCCGCTTTTACAAAGTATTTTTACAGTATTGAGTATATAGGGTGCCCATTTTTCTAACCTGTTGTATGGGTATCTCCGTTAATATTGGAGATACAGAAACGTTCAAATTAGCAAATTTGTGCAGAATTTAAAGGGAAATCTGATGCCATTTTCAAATTTGACCTATGTCATCAACTTTTTGAAATATTTTGAAAAAACTGAAAAAGGTCGATTTTTTCAAACTTGAATTATTCCGTAACCATATGAGTTAGAACAAAAATAAAAATTGGCATTTGTAGATATTTTTACGTAGATTTTAAATATGTTAACGAAATTTTCATAGCACTCTCGATTTCCGAGTTATAGCACAAACTTGCATTTTTTTAAATGAAAGTCATAGTTGGCTGTGGTCTTATAAAAAAGGTTATTTTTTTCTCGTTTCAATGATATAAGGTTTGTTATGCTTTACTCTTGTAGCTTTTCTTTAAATAAGCAAAAATCATTTTACATGTTCACAGCCTACTAATAGATGGGAGTTATCCTGTGTTGATGTTCTTTTTTTTTCGATGCGACATTTAAGAGTTGTCTCTTATTGTTAGTGTAGCAATTATTAGCCAGTTACAAATTTTAAAAACAAAACCTCAGAGTTTGTCAAATATAATTTATTGTTTGTTTTACGTATAAATCTCTCTCTCGTGTTGATCAAAATTTTTGATTGAGTTTATTGTAAATTTCCAAAACAATGTGTTCTAATGAAGAAAAAACCACATGCTTTTCTATTACTACGCTTGTAATAGAAATAGTAGAAATTCAAGTGAAATGTATTTGCAAAGATTTATGGAAAGGAGCCAACCAAGAAAGAAATTATTTTCGTTATTAGAAACCAATTTAAAAAAATACGGGTAGGTATACCAAAAAGCCTGATAATATTTCTTCATTAAAAAACATTGTTTTTGAAATGTATAATAAACAAAAATTTTGATCAACACGAGAGAGAGACATACGTATACGTATAACAAACAATAAATTATAATTGACAAACTCTGAGGTTTTGTTTTTAAAATTTGTAACTGGCTAATAATTGCTACACTAACAATAAGAGACAACTCTTAAATGTCGCATCGAAAAAAAAAGAACATCAACACAGGATAACTCCCATCTATTAGTAGGCTGTGAACATGTAAAATGATATTTGCTTATTTAAAGAAAAGCTACAAGAGTAAAGCATAACAAACCTTATATCATTAAAACGAGAAAAAAATAACCTTTTTAATAAGACCACAGCCAACTATGACTTCCATTTAAAAAAATGCAAGTTTGTGCTATAACTCGGGAATCGAGAGTGCTATGAAAATTTCGTTAACATATTTAAAATCTACGTAAAAAGATCTCTAAAAGCCAATGTTTATTTTTGTTCTAGCTCATATGGTTACGGAATTATTTAATTTTGAAAAAATCGACATTTTTCAGTTTTTTCAAAATATTTCAAAAAGTTGATGACATAGGTCAAATTTGAAAATGGCATCAGATTTCCCTTTAAATTCTGCACAAATTTGCTAATTTAAACGTTTCTGTATCTCCAATATTAACGGAGTTACCCATACAACTGGTTAGAAAAATGGGCACCCTGTATATTATGTAAAGTCACAATGTGACGTATTTTATTCTTGAGGCTTTCGCGGCCGTTATCCATAATACAATCTTGGTTTCCGGGTTTGGAACCGCGTCTTCTATATTTAGAAGTAGTTGACGTTTCGACCATTGTGTCTTGGTCTTTTTCAAAACGACTAATTTGTGAGGGATGTTGCTGGGTTTATATATCCAGCTTGTGGAGGCGTGGCGTTCCGCTTGATGGGTTTGTTCTGCCTCAGTGATTTTGTGATGACGGGTTTCCAGATGGTTGGGAGTTGTATGCCTGTGTCTCTGTTGTAGTTGTTTGGGTTCTTGATGATTTCCAATGATTCTCGATATAATCTTGGCCAGAAATGGTTTGCGCGGGCCAGTAGTTTTGTTTCTCTGAAGAGGATGTTGTGTCCTGTACCCTGGGCGTGTTCTGCTACCGCTGATTTATCGACTTGTTTTCTTGTTGTTTGTCCTTCGTGTTCTTTGAGACGCGTTTGTATACTCCTGCCAGTCTGTCCTATGTATACTTTTCCACAGGAGCAAGGTATGCTATATATTCCCGCGTGGTGTAGTCCTGTGTCGTGTGTTCTTCTTAATTTATTCGAGAGCTTCAAAGGAGCGTTGAAAACGGTTTTGATTTTATGTTTTTGTAGAAGCTTTGATATTTTGTTAGTCACTCCGCTGATGTAGGGCAAGTAAGTCGTAGCGATGTATTCTTTCTTTTCTTTTCCTTCTTTTGGCGTGGCATGTTTTTGTATGGTACGAAGTATTTGTTTACGCTGGTAACCGTTTTCTTGCAGGGCTCTCGTGACCATGTTCAGTTCTTCTTTGATGTTTTCTGGTGTGCATATCTCTTTAGCCCTATGTATTAATGTGTTGATCACCGATTGTTTTTGGGCTGGGTGATGATGTGATGCAGCATTTAGATATCGGTTGGTATGGGTCGGTTTACGGTAAACGCTGTGGCTAAGTGTTCCGTTAGCTTCTCTTTTGACCAGTATGTCCAGAAAGGGTAACGCGCCATTCTTACACTTAGCCACACTTTATAGTTTGTATATACCATACAATATACATTTTCACATTCCGTTAAATCTTACTAGCAACACATCTTCCAATAAATTATCTTTTACATTAGTCCTTTTCGAAGTAAAATTAACTTTTACGATTATTATGTCTAAACGCAAATAAAACATACACATTGATAATATATATCCAATCAAGTGTATATTCTATATTAATGATCTAAAAAACAAATTAGAAATAGAAAATATCTGTACCGTTAATTGTGTTACACGAAATTGCAAGTATAAACAATAAAGTTGTTAATACATATTCACGTAAATATATGGAGAAAAGTGAAGCTCACTTATTTCAAGTGAGATTTTTTACTGCCTCGTGGAGTCTCCCCAGCACAGAAGGTAAATTCGCGTTTGTGTTTAACAAATAAAATTGAAATAGCGACAAAACCAGTTAAAACCGGTTAAAACCGGTTTTGGAAAATATTTATTTCGTTTTCGTTCTTGAACGAAAAATAATAATTTCGTTTTCGGTTTCGTTCTTAAAAAAATTTCAGTTAATTTCGTTTAACGTTTTCGTTTTCGTTCCGTTCTCAGTCCCTGCTTGATATAACTATTTACCTACGTGTGATATGTGAATGTATTGCTCACAACTAGATCTAAATTTAGAGCTTCTCTTTCAGTTGGAATGGAAGTGCCATTAATACAAACATTAATATAATCTTTTAACCCGTTAAGTAATTGATACAACCGACATTGCCAAATAGAAGGATAACAGACTTATTAGGATTACTTATAAGCTTATTTTTTTCTTGAAACTGTATTTATTATTTATAGAATATCTATATTGATATTGCATTGATGATAGTCCTTTAATAAAAAACAATGCAATAGTAGGCAATCATCAGCAAACATTTTCCATTTTCATTTTGAAATGTATTTGTGAAAAGTAGAAGTGTAAATAATGAACAGCAGTGGTCCCAGAACCTTGCGGAACATCTTTATTACCATTCATAGACTCGTGTACTATTCCTGCAAAATTTCCCCACTTTTTAATCTGTTAGAGATAAATAACTATGAATCAGTTTTAGAGGCGGTGTTGGTATTTCTACACTTTTAAGAATTGCTAGGGTGCAGGCTGCAGGGTGTCCAGTTTAAAATGAAATACATGGGCATCTCGGAAACCGTTGGAAATACAAAATCGGTTAAATGGGGAAACAGTTGCGCAATTACATGCGTAACAATAATCCAGTTTTACATTTCCAATAATTCATCCTGTTACGTAGTACCACCATAAAAACGAAAAATGTACATTTTCTTAAAACCTCCATATTACCCTTATTTGAAAAGATTTTTGCACTAAATTTTCAGGATCGGAGTAGTAACTAATAAGGATTTTAAAAATTACATTAAAAACATTCTAGGCCTACTATGTTTCGCGCGGGTCATACTCAACTTTTGTTTTTCTTGTGGACGCCATATTGGATTTTTGTATTTTTCAAATCTCCAAAACAAGTGCTTTTCAACCATGTAAAGCACCGGTATGTTTAACCTAGGGAAAATATGAAACTTTGCAAAATTAAGGTTTCACCACAGTAGGCCTTGGTGTCGTGATTAAACAATTGCAACGACTGTTTCTTACAACTATCAAATGATACATATTTTTCTGTAGTGCAAACAAGTTAGTGATTTTCAAGTTTTCAATGGATCGTTTTTCAAATAAGCATAAATTAATATGAAATGTTGGATAGCTTTATTTGTTTTGGAGATTTGAAAAATTAAAAAATTCAATATGGCATCCATAAGAAAAACAAAAGTTGAGTATGACCGCGCGAAACATAGTAGGCCTAGAATGTTTTTAATGTAATTTTTAAAATCCTTATTAGTTACTACTCCGATCCTGAAAATTTAGCGCAAAAATCTTTTCAAATAAAGGTAATATGGAGGTTTTAAGAAAATGTACATTTTTCGTTTTTATGGTGGTACTACGTAACAGGATGAATTATTGGAAATGTAAAACTGGATTATTGTTATTGTTACGCATGTAATTGTGCAACTTTTTCCCCATTTAACCGATTATGTATTTCTAACGGTTTTCGAGATACCCATGTACCTACTTCATTTTAAAATGGACACCCTGTATAGGACGATTAATGGTATCCTTGCTGTAATCAAGTAATGCAAGTACTGTTACATTGTTTGAGTCTGTAGCAGTCAGGAGTGTAGGCAGAATGTTTTCATGGGAGAGAAAAAGGTTAACAAAGGCAATAGTCATTTCAATTGATTTTCACTTGTCCAGTATTACACACAAACGCTAATTGTAATTGTATTTATAAAAAACTTTCTCGTAAAAAAAAATTGGCATGACCAGCGGAGCTTTAACTACGTCCTTAATTTAATATACCAAGGTTCTTGGGAGGGGTTACAAGGTTACAGCCAGGGGGGTGAGCCAAATATTTAACAACCAGATCATTCACATTCAAAGCCGATTAAAGTAATTTCATTTCATTTAAAATTTACAAAACCTTTTTTCGGACACTTGTTGACATAATAAAATTCAATTTATTCATGTCACGTGATCACGTCACACCTAATGAAAAAATTCCAAAATTATTTGAGGTTATAAAAATTAATCAAAACAGTGCAGTTGTATTTAAAATTGTTTCCTCAAAAATCTAAAAATATATAGGGTGTTCCATTTGAAATAACAAAGTTAGGGTCATTTCCGTTCAAATATCCGTTTTTTTACACATATCATATGTTGTTAATTTTATTTAATTAAACACAAAACTAAAGAAAAAGAGGAGTGTACCAGAATTCAGCTACACCCGGTATACAATTTATAGGCCGGTAAAAGCTCGTAGCCTACAGGCGACAAAATCATAAATCGTTTATACTTTAATTATAAATATTTTATCTTAATCAGGAGTTGACTTTTCTGTCGATAAATTTAAATAAAAATCACTTATCTTGTTTGATTATACTTGCCTCTTCGTTTTTAGGAGTCCTATTTATTTATTTACTCACTTTCTGCTGTCAGATAGTAATTTTTTATTGGATATATTTGTAGTAGATAAGATTTAAATAATTATTACTTGTAAGGGCAACTTTTAGATACTTACATTATTTTAATAACATGGTAACGGTTAATATAGGTTCAGCTTACGGTTACGATCTAAATCATTATAAGGTGATTCATTTTATTGAAAGTAAGTATATTAGCTATAAAATATTTAAATCATTTTTAATCAAACTTTTGTTTACATTAGTATAAGGTTGATGCGAAAGTAACTGCCGTTAACAATAAAGTACTTTGAAATTATAAAAGAAATACTGTTTATTTAATCAATTATACAGCGTGTTTCTTAAGTATTGCGAAAAAATTCGGGAGGTGACTCCTTATTGAAAATTAAGGAGCTCTTTCATATAAATGTTTTTCCTTAGACGTCTCCTTTCGGAGTTACACCCCCCTAATGGGGAGCGCTAAAATTAGGTTTTAATTTATTTCTCAAATTTGGATAAATGTAGAAGAATGATATTTGATATATGTTTTATACGTATTAAAAGGTTTCCCATAGTAATTAATATCTTCAATCAACTCCCACCTTCACAGGGGGCTGAAAAGTGTGAACCCTGTTGTTTTTTTTATCAGAACTTTTTGGTGAGTTAAAATTTTGAAATTAAAGAACTTTTTTTTTTTAAAGCTCGATTGGTTTAGAAACTTTTTTTATTATTTCTTAGATTTTCTCGTAAAACCTACTGTTTTTGAGTACAATAATAAAATAGTAAACATTAACCATCAAATAATATTCCAGTATAAAATGATTCATTATGGTGGCTGCCATGGTTTGTTTATGTTCATATTGGGTAGAATTGACGGGCGTTTTAGCGTTGTCACCGCGTAAACGTCAAAATGAATTACACCCATCAATTCTACCCAATATGAACATAAACAAACCATGGCAACCACTAAAATGAATAGTTTTATATTGGAATATTTGATGGTTTATGTTTACTTATTTTATTTTTTACTCAAAAACTGCAGCTTTAATGAGGAAAATTAAGGACTAAGATAAGTTTTTAAATAAAACAAGCTTTCAAAAAAAAATTTAAATTCAAATTTGTAACCCACGAAAAAGTTCTGATTAAAAAAAACAAACGACAGGGGCCGCACTTTTCAGCTCCCTGTGAAGGTGGGAGATGATTGAAGATATTAATCACTATGGGAAACCTTTTAATACATAAAATATCTGCCAAATATCATTCTCCTACATTTATCCAAATTTGAGAAATAAATTAAAACCTAATTTTACAGCTCCCCATTAGGGGGGTGTAACTCCGAAAGGAGACGTCTAAGGAAAAACATTTAAACCCTCTAAATTTTTGATAAGAAATCACCTCCCGAATTTTTTTGCAATATATAATTGCCATTACTGGATACAACATTTTTCCACCTACCGGGTTTTTCCATATAGAGGCCCATCGAAATAAAGGCCCAATTGGGCATCTATTTAGGTTTTTGTTTCCAAATAAAGGCCCAGGAATAAAATTGTAAAATTTCGTTGACGTGATTTTTCCACATTGGGCGTTGGAAACAAAATAGTAAACTTAGGGTGAAAATTATTTATTATGTTTCACAAAAGCGCTGTATTTGACTAAACAAAACAAGTTCGCTTTGGTAATTCACAGTTTATAACTTATCTAATTGTGTTTTGTTATTTTTCGATTAAAAATCATTATTTTGTGAGAAATAAATTAAAACGCCTTGAATACACTTTCAGAAAAGCAATTCTACAGAAGGTCCATTTTCAATATAATACTTACAAAATAATCGTTTTTCGTCGAAAAATATTCAAACAATTAAACAAGTTATAAACTATCAATTACTACAGCGATCGTGTTTTGTTTAGTTAAATACAACGATTTTCTAAAAAATAATTTTGAAACTCTTTTTTCTCAAAAATTTTACGTTTGAATGGGTTTTCTCTTTATCAGGGCCACAATATTTTTCATGTAATTGATTTTGTTCGTTTGCGTCCTAAAAACAGATTGATAATGTATTAGGTATGCGAAAAAGACGCCGATTTAAAAAAATAGATACTGTTTAATTTTTAACTTAAAAAATGGATTGGACCCGTTTTCAGTAGATCAGAGTGTGATATTGTAAACAAAAAAGTAGTTTATAAGATTTCGTAATTGTCTTATCACCCTGATTTAATGAATATATCCATAAATAATTTTAAGAAACCTCTGTTTAAACGTAAAAAATGGTAAAACTATATCTTCATTATTAAAAAATGTCAAAAATGCAAGACATAAAGATAAAATAATAACATAATAAATTAAAATGGCGATATCTCGGAAAACATCAATTTTAGGTGAAAAACAGCTCTAATTTTTTAGAAAGACAATTAAATTTTCTATAAGTCTGTGTAAAAAAATTTGGTGTTGTATTTAAAAAAAAAATGAGTTACCAATTTTTAAGGTTTTACAAATTTTACCAAGCGTAAAAAACGCCCTGTATAATATTTTAAAAATGTAGGTAGTGCAAAGTGTTAAATAATCTATTGTCAATCTAATCTCCAAGCAAAATTCTTCAGACTTTTCAAAGTTTTTAAATGTTGAAAATTTTTGAAAGTATACTGTATTTTAATAAAAATGCAATGTTTACAAAAGCGGATGACTTAAGACTTAGACCCATATAACATGGCACATTTTCGAAGTAAATTTAAAGAGGAATCCAAAATATACAGGGCATTCCATAAGAAAAAGTATAACTTTGATATACCACTCTTTTTTGGGGCACCGTGTATGTTTGAAAATATTTTTAAAATGTAGGCCCTATTGACTTGCACAATCTAACTGCGACAGAAGTTGGAGAATATATGCCGTTTCGTCATAAAACTCCGTGGCGTCCGTCGTGACTAGTGAGTGCTGTTCCCGTGGATTTTCTCAATCCCGGGAATCGGGAGTGAAAGATCGTAAAATCCCGGGATTTCCCGGAAACCGAGAAATTTTGTTTTAATATTTAACCTTTAATATGAGCAAATTACTAACTTTTATTTTAAAGAAATATATAAAAAACTTAGTAGAAAACCATAACATATTTATTATTTCACTATTTAAAAAATTAAAAAACAAAAAACCTTCTTTTTTAAAAAGGAAACATTAAACAAAAATGAATTTATTTTTTTAATCAAGTAAAAAAAAAAACAGAAACGATTGCATTCTCATTGTTAATATTTGGTTCCTAATAATTCCTATCGTGCTCATCAATCAGTCTCGTCCCGGGTTTTAAAACGTGAATTCCGGGAGTCGGGATTATAAAAAACAGCAAATTTCCCACTAGTCGTGACTCACCCTGTATATACATCACTAAGTTGCTCTACAAGTTTACAAAATACCCAAGTTTTGTCCTATTTGCCCGATACTGCATCTATTACGGTTAGAAGTTACGAATTTTTGGCACACTGTATATTAAATATTTATTATATCAATTAATATTTCAAAAATTAAAAATAATATGTATAAGAACAAAAATTACAAGTGTTCATTAACGAATTTTTATTTTAACATAGCAATTTGTCAAGTGAACAGTTTTTTAAAATTTTAACGATTGCTATCTTTAAATCACGATCTGATTCACTTGTGCACGTTCTGCAAAAAAACTTACAATTTTTTTGTTTTATGTCTGGTATAACACACGCAAGATATAGGAACAGAATTATTATAAGATCAAAATCGAAGCATCCTTAAACAGCAATGAAGAAACATCCGCAAAGCTTGGAAGAACTAAATAGAGGGCTGCAACTTGACGATGCAAAAACTTCAGAAAAGTCTTTTGATGATCAACAACCAGGAACTTCTAGGCAGACAGTTAGTAGTACTTTAAAAGAGACTGAACAGATACATGAGAAATTAGAGACATTTATCACAACGTTTGTTAAGAAATCTGAAGAAAAATTAGAAGAATTTAAAAAAGAGGTGAAAGTAGGAGGAAAATCAAAAACTGGTAAAATAGGGGAACAATTGGCGGGACCATCAGGAACAGCACCGGCATTAACAGTTGGGGCTCTTACTTCCATACCAGGGGTAGCTGGAGGTGCAGGAAAAGCTAGCACTTTAATAAGAGTTGTAGAAGTGTTCAAAGCGATCGGTAAGGATCACTTAAGAAAAGCTTTGGTTGACGCCGGTGGTGAAATTTTTCAAAACTTTGAATGCCAGTTCATAAATTTAACTGACGCTGACGGAAGTTGGACAAGAGCCATGGAAAAGTTAGCAGCAGACGCAGTGAATAGAATATTAAATTATATTATTGACGAATATGATGAACCAATAATTAAAAGCTTTAAAGAATTGAGTTCATCTAAAAAGTTAATAAGTCTGACTGGACTATTAACTAGAAGCGTGATCTTGGGAAAATCAAACAAGGGAACTGGGGCTTCAATTGTTCACTTTATTAAAGCAGATAAACTCCACAAAGTGCGTGGTGTACCAGAAAAAATAAAAAGTCTCATATCTAAACCTGGACATACAATAAAAAAAGGAGAAGATGAATGGAAAACATCAGATTTATATGAAGAAGTAGGTTTAGTAAAAATTAGTGGAAATGGAGATTGCATCAAGTATTACAGAAAAAAAAATAAAGGTAGCATTGATAATACTGATAAGTATGGATACCGTCTATGTTTGAATTGGGAAGATATATCACAATATGAAGAACTCAAAGAAAGACCTGTGGACGAATATAAGTATATACTAAACTCACAAGAAATGAACCAACATTTACTAATCATATTAGATAAAATAAATAAAGATGATCCGCCAGAGATTACGAAAAGCATAGAAACCAAGCTTGATTGTCAAAATAATGATATTCAAGATATGCGAGACACTTTGGATGAAATCAAAACACAAACGTTAAGAAATAAAAACATTTTGTTTGAAGTACACAATCCAGTCGAGAACTTTACTGGAAGACAGAAAGAGCTAAATGAATTGCATGAGGCAATACAACGTAATCAAGATAAAAATATGATGACAGTAATATCACAAACAACATCCATTAGTGGTTTAGGAGGAATAGGAAAAACTCAGTTGGCTAGGAAATATATACTTCAATACAAACAGAATTATGATAACATTATATGGATAAATGCCGAAACGCAAGAAAGTTTAAAGCAATCTTTTGAAAGATTAGCCAAACAGTTGAATATTCCTACTACAGAGAAAATAAAAGAAGCGAGTTACGAGAGAAATTTTAAAAATATTGTTAATGATGTGTATGCATCCGCTGATAATAAGAGTCTGTTAATTTTTGACAACGCTGAAGGATATAATAATATGAAAGAATTTTTACCACTCTCCTCGTATGGCAACAAAAAATTTAATATATTAATAACGTCTCGCAACAAAAAATGGAAGCATAATATAAAAATGATTTCTCTGGGAACATTTACACCAGAAGAAGCTGAGGAATTTATTAGAGATGCTCTAAATATCAACGAAGGATCACAAAAAAGAGCAATTAACGCTTTAGCGGAGACATTGCAATATTTCCCTTTAGCACTTAAACAAGCAGTTGCATACATTGAACATAGTAGGAAAAAAACAACTCCAAATAAAAATTTTCATATAAGTGATTATTTAGAACTATATCAAAAAGAGACAGGTAAATTACTAGATTTTAAATATCCTGACCATTGTACCGATGACTACACGAAAACGGTTTTTACTACTTGGAAGGTAACTATTAATAATATTGAAGGCGACGAAAGCATGGGTGAAGTAGCTCAAGAAATGTTACATATTATTGCATATATAGCGGCAGATAATATTCCTGAAAACATATTTTTAGAACTGGATGTTGTAAACGGTGACAACGATTTATTAAGTGAAGCAATTCAATTTCTTACACAATATTCAATGATTAATGTAGATAAAGATATTTTAAGTGTTCACAGATTAGTACAACAAGTAATAAGAATAGAATCCCGCCAAGAACATAAGGAAGAACTTGTTTTAAAAAAAGCTTTAAGTTTATTAAAGAGCGCTAATGCAGCAGACGAAAATAAAAGTCACATTGTATCAGTTTGGCATTATGCAAGTCGATACCGTCAATTAATGGATAGTTTTTATTCCAAATATATGTATTACTCTAGAAAAACTCCTCTTCATTTATTAGCTGAGCATGGAAAAAATGAAGCGATCGCTTCTATACTAAAACATTTTGAAGAAAAGGTTACAGACGAAGAGTTTTATGAAGTTATTAATACTAAAGACAAATATAATAGGACGCCTTTATACATGGCTGCAGAAAATGGACACCTAAAGGTTGTAAAGCTTCTTACAAGAGATGAAACGCAACTGGACAGTAAATTTGATATGCCATATCTTACTCAGTCTGTCAACTCGATGAAATGTTCACTCTGGACACCATTACATGCAGCAGCGTTTAACGGTCATTTAGATATTATTAAATTTCTAGTAAGCACAAGCAATTCACTAGTTAATGCTAAAGCCAACTTTAACAGAACACCAACTGAATTGGCTGCATATCGTGGTCATGTGGATATTGTTAATTTTCTGGAACCTAACAACAAGATATGTATCTTGAACGCCAAAATACGTGCCGCTTCGAAAAATGGCGATGCAAATTATTTAAAAGAAGTATTTATGGAACTAGTAAAACAAAATCAACTTAACGATGTAATAAATTCGCGAGTAGAACCATGGACTCATTTACATTTAGCTGCAAGTGAAGGTTACTTAGATGTTGTAGAGCTTCTAATAGAATTAGGTGCAGCTATAAATCATCCTATGAATGATGGAAATACTCCTTTACAGGCTGCATGTACCTATGGTAATTTAGATGTGGTACGACTGCTCATAAGCAAAGGTGCTAAAGTTGAAGCTACAAACAATGAAGGTTGGACAATATTGCATGCTGCCGTTCAAAACGGTCATCTAGATGTTGTTAGATATTTAATAACTAATGAAAAAATGAACGTAAATAGAACCGATAAAAAAGGCACAGCACCTTTACATACAGCAGCATTTCATGGAAAATTGGACGTTGTTGAATATCTTCTAGGAGATGATTTACAGGACAAGGCAGACATTAATGCTATTGACATAATGGGTGCGACGCCTTTAATTTCCGCAGCTATAAACAACAAATGTAATATTGTAAAGTATTTGTTAGCCAAAAATGCTGTTATTAACACCGGTAACCCTGAAACTGTCATTGGCAAACTTAATCTTTCAGTTGTGCATGCTGCTGCTGCATATGATGCACTAGATATCATTAAAGATTTAGTCAGAAGAGAAGGTAGCGATGTAATTAATCTTGGCTTAGAACAGAGTATAACACCGTTGCATTTTGCAGCAATTTTTGGCAGTTCAAACGCAATTAAATATTTAATTGAACAAGGCGCACAAACGGACGCTCCTGTGAGATTTTCCAACATTGTCAGTGTCCTTAACGAAATTCAAAAAAACGGCTATTTAAACGCAACAAGTATGTATGAAATTGTGCAAATGTTATTGAATGGCTTGAGTTATATTGCAAATTACCTCAACTTAACCCCCGGCAATGTGTTCAACATATTTGATTATCCTGACAAGGAATTCTTTAATAGTAGTATATTCGATAAAACAAAAGTCATTGTACTTAAATGCATTTTACATATTCCTTCTATTAAAAAAGGAATCGAAAATTTGAAGAGTCATGTGGAACAAAGTAAAAACTTGAATTTAAACTCTTACATGGGTGTGTTTGATGCAGGAATATGTGCAGACATTAATGCAAGACATGAATACGGTAACACTGTCTTGCATTTGGCTGTTATCGATGGCAATTTGGAGTATGTAAAATATTTGATTAATGTAATAAAAGTTGACGCTAACATTGTAAATGAAGACAACAAAACTCCATTTGATTTAGCAAAAAAAAAATTTAATGAAAATCCGCAAATCTATCAAGAAATTGTAGATATCTTAATGCCTAAGCAGCAAGATATCGAATAGAATGACAAATTTTACAATTCACAGCTTTTTTTTGTCAAAAACAACATCTGAAGACTAAATATATCGCTCTAGCTCTCAATATAGTGTGCCGTGACCTGCATAAATTGAATTTTATTATGTCATCAATTGCCCAAAAAACGTTTTTGTACATTTTAATTGACATTTAGGTTACTTTAATCGGCTTTGAAGGTTGCGGAATCGGTTTTTTGACAAAAAGTGAATGTTTTTAAGTGGAACTATGGTGGTACAAGCGGTTATTTAAATGGAGCACCTTCTAACGAATCCACCAATACAAATAACTTGTATTTTTATTAAGAGTCTGCTTCAAAAACTTCAAATTATTGTAAAGATTTATTAAGAGATCATGTCAATCGCAGTACACTGTGCATAACTGCAACAAAACAAATCATTCAAAACAAAAGGTGCAATGGAAGATCGCTGTGGAAACAAACAAATGCTTGTTTACGTGTTTGTATGTCATTGCGGTGGTAGAAAAATGACTACGCAATCATTAAATTAAAACTTACTAAAAAATTTAATTGTGGTTCAAAAACTATTTGAGGTTATAAAAATTAACCAAAATGATGCAGTTGTATCCAAAATTGCTGCCTCTTTCCAAAATTGTAAAAATATACAGGGTGTTCCATTTAAAACAACACGGTTGGGGTAATTTCCCGCAAAACCGGAAGTGAAACAATTGTGTGCAGGTACTTAAAAAATCCGGTTTTTTTCACATATCACCTGTCTAAAATTATTTTTTTTTAGATCAATTTAAAGAAAAAAAATTGTAAGTAGAGCCTGATTTCGGTTCAATCCAGTACAATACACTTTTATTTAGCCAAGAAAATTATCACCCTGATTATACAAACAATTTGGCACAACATGCACATGGTACTGGAGTGCGTTCAGAAATTCGAAACTGGTGTGCTGTGTATCAAAAACCTCGAATGCATTGCGTTCAAAAATTCGTTTGGTGTGCACACAATATGCACATTTTACACCCCACCTGGGACTGGTGTGTGGGTGTGCGCACCGGTTGATACACTACTAGGCGCGCACCAACACCAGTTTCGAATTCCTGAACGCACTCCTGTGTTTGGAATGCTGACAACAAAATAATAGATTCGCTTATCGCTTTCGGGTAGATTGTAGGAAGTAAAAGAAATAATAAAGAAATATGGAATAATAGAAGTAAAATAATCATTATCAATTGAGAGCGGCTTATATCCTTGTAATAGTAATTTGTTTTTTTTTTATATGTATAGTATATGGGGTTTGTTCATTTTAATTAGCTGTACAAATTATTTAGTACTGCCTGTGTTTGTTTGGGATAATCTGTCCCTGCTAATAGCGATATGGTTTAACTCGTTAATGTGAGTGCCTGTCCAAGGACAGGTCAGTAGGTATTCTTAGTGGGAAATATTATTTCATACACATTTGCAAATTCTGTTGCAATTTTTTGTTTGTTTGTTTTGTAAGCTGTAAATTGTTTTCAACTTTTTAAATACACATAAACAACCATAAAGTTGTTTTATTACATCCTTCTGGTTTCTGGTTGTTACCAAAACAAACAGATGCATTTTCTCACATTGGCACAGCCAAGTTTAAAGTTAATCTTTTCCAACGAAAATTATCATTAGTATTGTTTTTGTTGATTGGTGATTTTCATCACTGCCAAATTTTCTTACACACGCTGACTAACGTGCAGTTTTAGGCTTCAGTTTTTTGAGGTCACATAATTATGTCCTGAATTACTAGAAATAAAAATTCAGTAAAGCGATTTATATCAGAATATTCATACCATTAATATTTATTTTTATTGATTTAAATAATGCGTGTATGTCCGTACTTTTTTGTTAATAACAATTCCAAGCAGTGCCGTTTGGTCCAAATATGAGAATAATACATAAGTTAAATCGTCAAAACTAGTTTTCGCGATAAATTCAGAACTTTTTTTTGTCTCTTGTTAATAAGCAATCTACGCAAGGAAAATGAGCTCAGGTTGTGGCATTGTTGATATGTGTAGTTCAGTTCCAGTGAACATCACTACCTAAATTTTTCTTATAGTTATGTCAGTAAAATTAACTACTATTCTAATTTGAAATAAGAAATAGACGTCAACTTTCGGTATTTCAGGAAGTGTCGCCATCTTGAAAATATTTTCATTAAACAGATCAGATGCCGTTATGGTCATAACCAAACGTAACGTTATCAATATTGGTCAATTATTTTCCAAAGTTAAAGATAAGACACCTTTGCTGCAGGAGTCGAATTTGATTTATAGTATCTCTTGTTTAAATTGTGATAAAATTTATGTTGGTCAAACCAAACAACTATTAAAAACTAGAATCTCTGAACATATCAACGAAAATAAACAAAAAATCAATTTGAACTCTTGCGCTAAAGCAACATCTACAAAACAGTAAACACGTAATTAATAATGATAATATAAAAATCCTAGACAAGTAAAGTAATATAAATAAAAGACTGTTTTTTAAAATGTATCATATTAGTACTGAATCTAGTGCTTTAAATAATAGAACTGACATTAGCAATTTAAGCTTGATATATACTTACTTACTTCGCCCCTCAAGCATTTAACTTTTAACTTTTAACAATTTGGTTTTTACTTTTCACTAAAATTAACTTTTTTTCAAATAATTTCAACTTTAATACACAAAAGTAGATATGATTCCGTTTGGGGTGTTTTTGTATTTTACATATTGGTTTACTTAAGGATATTACATCATATTAGTAGATATATTATAGTTATAATAATATGACTTATTTTGACAAATTATGTTATATTAAATTTTACTGTATTAGTTACACTGATTTAGCTTGTTATAAATTAGGTTATCAATTATACTGTAGTAGTGCTGTAAGGATAAATTATTGTTACAATGTTAGTCCTTTTATCAATTTTATCACTGGTGTAATTTTTACATTTAGATGATAATTAAGTTATTTATGTAGATTCTCACGTTTGTAGGCGGGTTAGACACATTTAGTTAGTTTGTCGTTCTGCCGTTTGTCATACGCTTTTATTCTGATTCGCACATCAAGATGTGGTGGTTGCTACGCCATTATGAATCAAATTTAATTTTAATGTGTTATAACAATAATTTTAAATGTGCCGTCAAAAATTTTAACATTTTCATCAATCATCCAATGTATTTGTTTATTATTAGATGTTGATTATTCTGTGCTGTATAGTGACACATTTTTTTGCTTAACCACATGGTGATTTTTCTTCAATTTCATTTTTCAATTTTTCGTTTTCAACTGTCAAAATTTCAATTTTAAGAAGAATCACATATGCATAATTTATAAATTTAAACAAGTTTCAATCAAGTACCAACATCATTGTTAATTCATCTTCGAAAATTTTAATGTTTATTATATTACTGCTTTTGATTATCCTCGCTCATCGGTGAGTATTACTCCATAACCTGTATTTTAAATTCCAAGGACACTCTGTAACATATGTGTGTACTTTTATAGCTACCGTTCAAGAGTCAAATATAGACTCGAAATATTTAGCTGATGTAAAGAGTTTTCTTTATAAACCCAATGACCACTTTCCCGTTACTCTCTACAAATAAAAACAATGTTTCTCAAATGCATCCGTCAAAGTGTGATTTTCCAATTGGGTTTTCGAAATCACATAAACACCTGCTGCAAGGAAATCAAAATCTCAAGCTATTAATATCATTAAAAACAATGGGAGGCCAATTTTGGTATATGCTGAACTGGAATATCGACTAGTAAAAGCTCTGTTAAGTCTTATTCATCGTTTTAATATTTTGCTATTTTATGTAGAACGAAATAGCTCGTAATAAATTTTGGGACTGATTTAGTGGAAACTTGAACTTTATATTGTAGAATCGGAAATCGTTGTTTTAACTGGCCAAAACATCTATCAATGATTACCCGTTTTTTTTGTAAACAGGTTGTTATAGGCGTGTTCTTAGGTGTATTCAGGTTTCTAAAAAGAAACATCAGCCATGGCGCGATAGCATATCCCTCATCTCCTAAAAGTAATGCTTGGCTATTTTCAAAAGTATTTCTTGCAATACTATATATTTTTTGTTGCAAAAGATTTTCTATGGACCGCGTTTAGCTCTCTTATATTAAGTTCTGTTTTGTGGTGGAAGTCACTTTGCTCAACTACAAGTTTTAGCAAAGTAGCTACAGAAATATTGAATTGTCCTGCAACAACGTGTGCCACAGAAAGATCTTTTTCTGCTTTTGGCAATATTCATAACAAAAAAAATAAACAAACTAACAAATAAAAGAGCCGCAAAGTTATTATTTGTTCATTATAATTTAAAACTAAGTGAACCCAAAACTTTATATTAACATAAGGAAGAAGCTTGCACTTCTCAGAAATTAAATTCCTTTGCCTTAGAAGAGTTAATGTCAGTAAGTGAATATGAAACCGATTGTGATTTGAATCCGAAAGAAAATTAACCAGAAAAAGATTTTGTGTTGAAATATTAGGTACGTTTTTTTAATTTTTTATGTTATAATTAGGTTTTAACGTTTTGTTATTTACAATAAAAGTTTTTTTTTTTTTATTTTTTATTTCTAGTTTAATTACCTACATATTAAATACAGAAATCAAAAGTGATAAATTACGATTGTAAATTATCAATCAGGACATGAAATACCAGAAAATTAAAAATGGTAATTAATAATGGTAAATTACCACCGTAGTTTAGCAAAATTTTAAATTACGGTAATTTTACATCACTGGTCACATCACACCTAATGAAAAAATTCCAACATTATTTGAGGTTATAAAAATTAATCAAAACAGTGCAGTTGTATTCAAAATTGTTTCCTCAAAAATGTAAAAATATACAGTGTGTTCCACTTGAAATAACAAAATTAGGGTCATTTCCGGCGAAACCGGAAGTGCAGTAGTAGTGTACGTATGTTCAAATAATCCGTTTTTTTACACATATCATATGTTGTTAATTTTATTTAATGAAACTCAAAACTAAAGGATAAAAGGGGTGTACCAGAACTCAGCTACACCCGGTATAAAAAATTATAGGGCATCAAAAAGTTCGTAGCTTACAGGCGACAAAATTATAAATCATTTATACTTTCTTTATAAATATTTTATCTTAATCAGGAGTTGACTTTCCTGCAGATAAATTTTAATAAAAATCACTTATCTTGTTTGATTATGAATTTCTTGGAAAAATGCTAGATCGGTTTCAAGACACTTGTCTCTTCGTTTTTAGCAGTCCTATTCATTTATTTACTCACTTTCAGCTGTCAGATAGTAATTTTTTATTCGATATATTTGCAGTAGATAAGAATTAAAATACTTGTAAGGGCAACTTTTAGATACATTATTTTAATAACTTGGTAACAGTTAATGCACGGCTTACGGTTACGATCTAAATCATTATAATGTGATTCATTAAAAGTAAGTATATTAGCTATAAAATATTTAAATTATTTTTAATCAAACATTTGTTTACATTAGTATGAGGTAGATGCTAAAGTAACTGCTGGTAACAATAAAGTACTTTGAAATTATAAAAGAAACAATGTTTATTTAATCTATTATGCAGGGTGTTTGAAATTCGAGTTTAAGCATGGGGATCTCGCTTATTATAATAGCTAGAGTATAGGTTTAAATTTGGCAAAGTTGCTAAATTTTGTGCTCATTAATAATCCAAAGATAAATTGGAGATATCTCAATCGGTATCCGAGAAAATTAGGAATAACTGGAAAATACGATTTTTGAAAATCGTCTATAACTCCTTTGGAGTATGAAATATTTTAATTGTGTAAAGACATTGCCCAAGCAACTTTTTAAGCCGAATCGGATGGTGGTCACAAATTTTTCCTAGATCGATTCGTTTTTGTTTTATGACAACCAACTTTATTTTTTCTTATGGGCGCAATTTTTGCTATTTACATAATCAAATAGCATTTATTTTTCTGAATCCATTGATGTATCACACATGGTATTTTACTTTTTCTTTCATTGTCAAATTTCAAAAAATACGTTTTAAACAATAACCATTATAAATCAGGTTGGTTTATGTTGTTTCCATGACAACCGATCAACAAACTAAAAGTTTTGAGAGCCTGTTAGTCGTAAAAATGAACTTTAATAACGAACAAAAACGCGATATGCTGCCCATAAGAAAAAACAAAGTTGGTTATCTAAAACAAAAACGAATCGACCTAGGAAAAATTTGTGACCACTAACCGATTCGGCTTAAAAAATTGCTTGGGCAACTTTTTTTACACATTTAAAATATTTCAAATTCCAAAGGAGTTATAAACGATTTTCAAAAATGGACTTTCCAGTTTTTCCTAATTTTCTCGGATACCGTTTGAGATATTTCCAATTTCTCTTTGAATTATCTAAAACAATCGAATTTAGCAACTTTGCCAAATTTAAACCTATACTCTAGCTATTATAATAAGCGAGATCCCCGTGCTTAAACTCGAATTTCAAACACCCTGTATAACTGCCTTTATTGGATACAACATTTTTTCACTTAGCGGGTTTTTCCGTATAGAGCCCCATCCAAATAGAGGCACAATTTGGTCTCTGTTTAGGTTTTTGTTTTTAAATAAAGGCCCATGGGCCATTATTTGTAAATAAAATTGTAAAATTTGATTGACGTTTGTGGAGTGATTTTTTCATATAGAGGGCTTTATTTGGAAAGAAAATTGTAACTTTTGAGTGAAAATTATTTATTATTTTTCACAAAATCGCTGTATTTGACTAAACAACACACGATCGCTGTAGCAATTGACTGTTTATAGCTTGTGTCAATGGGTTTTATTATTTTTCGATGAAAAATCATTATTTTGTGACAATTAAAATTTAAACGCATTGAATACACTTTTACAAAAGCAATTCGACAAAAGGTCCATTTTCAATTATTTAATACCTACTCACAAATCACAAAATAAGTTTTTCGTCGAAAAATATAAAAACACAATTAGACAAGTTATAAACTATGAATTACTACAGCGATAGTGTTTTGTTTAGTCAAATACAACGATATTTTTAAATAATAAATAATTATGAAATCCGTTTTTCTCAAAAATTTTCATATGTTACTCTAAAAAAACTTTAGATGGTTGAAAAGGGAAACAGATTATCTATCAATTAAAGTAAAAAAAGGTTTCAATTTCAAAAAATATGAAAAAAATTTAAATAGGTACGTCAACATATAGCATTTGCCATACACTTTTTATATAAAATATTTTTTCATAAAACTTGTATTTACGCCGTTACAGCAGCGTTTCTATACTTTTGGCATAATCTGTATATACATATTATAGTAAAATCAGTATAAAAATCCAGTTTTTATACCGGGTGATTCAGTTTGACCGTCGCACCCCTATAACTTTTTAATTATTAAAAATAACCCCAACAAACCTTATATTTTTGGAAACGGCGACAAATTCCTTATTAAATGATGTGCATTTGTTATCTCTACGATGACGTATGTCAAATCCGCGATAGGCAACTCTTTTTTTTTTTTAAATTACATAGTATACATTTTGTTGTTGATTCGGATAAAGAATTTAATTCTGAATCCGACCATGTATTAAAAAAGTATGCATACATAAGAAAATTTTCTAGAAAAATCAGTTCAAAGTTTATTCAAATTATAGCAAACAGTCTATTTAACATAACAAAAAAAGAAACAAATCTTAAAAATTTTACTATAACTATCAATGCAAATGTATTAAAAGTTAATTTTTAATAAAAATAAAAACAAATAATAAGCGTCGACATAAAAAATTAGACTTTAATTTCAATCAAGCAGTTACAAATAGAGGACGGGAAGGGCGGTCAATTTTTTATGTTGGCGTTTATTATTTGTTTTTATTTTCATTAAAATTAACGTTTAGTACATTTGCATTGATAGTTATAGTAAAATTTTTATATATAGTTCTCATTTGAATGTCGAAGTGTAAAGAGGTGTTTTGCCACTCTGACCGCTCGAGATATCAAGTGAGCCGTGATAAAACTGTGACTCCAAAGTCAAGTCTATCTTAGCAAGTAGGAAAAACTTTAATGCGGATAAGTGTCGTGGAAAAAAGAAAAAAGGCCGCAAGGCCGCTGTACTCAGCTGCAAGTGATAAGTATCTATACATTTAGCAATACTTAATAGGCAAAAACGATGGCGTTTATACCAAATTATCAAAACGTACAATCACGTTCACAAAATTTAGAAAATGTAAAATTAACAACATCATCTCAACAAAAAGGCTCTTCAACGCTGTACAACAACGATACTCAAGGATTTTTCCTTCCAAAAGAAGAATCGGCAAAAATAAAAACCCTAGAATCCCAGCTCAACGCAGCCAACAAAGAGATTAAAGAATTAAGAGAGATGATCGCTTCTTTACAATCTAATAAAAATTATAGCCCAATCAACTCGGATGAAGAAGAGGAACTAGTAGCTAAAGAAACAGCTTGGCTACTACCAAAACATAAAAAGAGAAAAATGGCGGTAACACCAGAACAAAAGGTAATTAGTTCTAAACCTACACCAAATTCAGACGTTGCAGAAAAACATAAACCACCACCAGTGGTTCTGAGCAATATAGAAGATTATACCGAAATAAATCAGGCCCTACAGACCAGAAACTTGAACTTTAAAGCCAACTTAATGAATAATAACCAATTAAAAATTAACTTTGATACCGAACTTGAATACAGAGAAGTAAAAAACCTCATGAACGATGCCAAAATAGAATGGCACACGCATGAGAACAAACAAACAAGACCCATTAGAGTCATGGCTAGGAATTTGCATCCCACTTGCAAGCCGGAAGACATCAAAGACGAACTAACAAGTAGAGGTTTCAAAATACTTGATGTAGTAAATAAAATCAGAAAATCTAAAGAACATGGCAGAGTGGTGACTACCCCACTTCCTTTGTTCATGCTGACCTTCGAAAATTCAAAAGAGATTAAAAAGATCTATGAAATACAATACCTATGCCATATGAGGGTCAAAATCGAAGCACTCAGAAATAACAAATTAATCCCGCAGTGTAAGAGGTGTCAACGATATGGACACACCCAGAGATTCTGTCAACGCGAAGCTAATTGCGTTAAATGTGCTGGCAAACACTTAGTGTAAGGCCTGAGTGCCCGCTTGAGCGGAGCGTTCAGCGGGGCGGGGCGTGTGGCGTTTGTGTCAAACACACGGTTATGAATGCAAGTGTCCTGAGTGCACGCCGGGGGAGAGCGTGCTTGTTTGCGTTCGGCGTGGCGTGGCGTTCGAGTTCAAACCAGCTTGTCTTTTTACAGCGTTTTTGGTAGGTCCGTCCAGTACTGGTGGGACATCATAAATTTTTTGCTGGTCTCAAATACAAGATAATTAAAAAAAAAAGAATTGTACCTCCAACTTTACGTTGAGGTACATTTGCTAAAAACTCGAAATGTTTTCATGTTACAATTTTTTGCTCATTTTTTGCCAGTTTTTGCTGTACTTTTTAATTTTTTTCCAAGATATGTAGTTTTTCATTATAATAATAATAATTATTATTTTTTTTCTTTCTGAATTTACACTTTATAGTTTAGGATTATTGTTTATTTTGTAATTAAATTTTAAAAAACGAATAAACAGAGAATACAAATACAAATTTTCAGATTATTCCTACCTTAAATTAATAAATTACAACTATTTATATATTAAAGTGTCGTCAAATTTCAAAAATGAATTTTTTGTGCGATCGTACTAGAAACAGCTGTTTGACGGACGCGTTAGCAACCATAAAGTACAGCATTGCCGGCCCTATCCTTAGCAACGGCCGTAAAAGTTACTTTTCAGGCCGTTACCCTTAGCAACGGCCGAAAAAGTAACTTTTACGGCCGTTGCTAAGGAGAGGGCCGGTAATGCAGTACATACGCCGTCATCTGTCAGTGACAGAATGTCACGTAGTTTCTAACCTATAATTTTGAAAATTACTAAAAATTTAAATTGTTTTTGATTCGATCGCACAAAAAATGTAATATGCACCTCGGCCAAAACGTACTTTTTCGGCCTTGTCTGTTTGCTGCAAACCAGACGCGGCCGAAAAAGTTACACTTTTTGGCCTTGATACATAAATAACTATTCTTCTAAATACATATCAATAATATCGTAGGAAGCCATTATGACAGTTTATAGTATATACGTCACTCGAACGCTGTCTGTTTACAGCGTTTACTGAGGCCACTCAGTCAACGCTACTATTTCGCACGCCCCGCTCCGCCGCACGCACCGCTGCACGCTTTTTCACTCAGGCCTCACACTTAACCACCGAATGCAGCAAACCAAAGAATGATCCACCAAAGTGCTCCAACTACGCAGAGGCTCACCCTGCAAATTATCGTGCCTGTTTAGTTGCAAAAGAACTTCGCCATGTGGTTAGATTCTATAATTTCAATTTTCAATTTTTCATTTACTACTTTCAAAACTTCAATTTTAAGAAAAATTCCATGTGCTTAATCAAATTAAAATTTAAACGAATTTCAATCAAGTACCAACTAACTTCAATGTAATTTTATCTTCGAAAACTTTAATGTTTATTATAATACTGCTTTCAATTATCCTCACTCATCGGTAAGTATCACTATAAAGCCTGTATTTAGTATTCTAAGGACACTATGTAACTTGTGTGTAATTTTAGCTACCTATGAAGGGTCAAATATAGACTCGAAATATTTAGCAGATGTAAAGAGTTTTCTTTATAAACCCAATGACCACTTTCCCGTTACTTTCTACGAACTACTTTATGGTCGTAATTACTGGTTCAATACTGTTTTTGTTTATTAAAACACCCTGAGAAAATGTGAATAATATAAACTACACGCGTTTAATAATACGCGTTTAATAATAACACACGTGGCTTTGTTTTAAATGAACGCGTTATTTATGGATTCCTACCAACAGAAAAATTAACTTAATGATACCTTATGAAGTTACGCGAGTAAATTAAAGTTTGATTTTAAATTATTAAATATGCGACCATTACAATACATATTTATATTTTTGGTTTCCTCTAAAAATTTACTTAAGAAAATGTTATCTGATTGTAAAGTTAACTAGTGTTTCTCACATTTGACCATTTTGCTTCCGATAAGAAATCGGTTTTTGTCCTGGGATTTCCCGGGATACCGGAATGTAATAAATTATGTCAATATTTTTAAATAAATAACCCAAAAAAGGACTTTATGACTAAAAAGCAACTCCAAGTCATACAGGGTGATTCCAATTCGAGGGCGCCCATGGGGATCTCGCTTATTACTGAAGATAGAAGGTAGGTTTAAATTTGGCAAAGTTGCTACATTCGATGCTTATTAATAATCCAAAGAGAAATTGGAAATATCTCAAACGGTATCCGAGAAAATTTGGAAAAACTGGAAAGTCCATGTTTGAAAATCGTTTATAACTCCTTTGGAGTTTGAAATATTTTAAATGTGTAATAAAGTTGTCCAAGCAACTTTTTAAGCCGAATCGGATGGTGGTCACAAATTTTTCCTAGGTCGATTCGTTTTTGTTTTAGACAACCAACTTTGTTTTTTGTTATGGGCAGCATATCGCGTTTTTCTTCGTTATTAAAGTTCATTTTTACGACTAACAGGCCCTCAAAACTTTTAGTTTGTTGATCGGTTGTCATGGAAACAACATAAACTACAATGACCGGCCTACCTGATTTATAACGGTTATTGTTTAAAACGTATTTTTTGAAATTTGACAATGAAAGAAAAAGTAAAATACCATGTGTGATACATCAATGGATTTAGAAAAATAAATGCTATTTGATAATGTAAATAGCAAAAATTGCGCCCATAAGAAAAAACAAAGTTGGTTGTCATAAAACAAAAACGAATCGATCTAGGAAAAAATTGTGACCACCATACGATTCGGCTTAAAAAGTTGCTTAGGCAATGTTTTAACACATTTGAAATATTTCAAACTCCGAAGGAGTTATAAACGATTTACAAAAATCGTATTTTCCAGTTTTTCCTAATTTTCTCGGATAACGTTTGATATATTTCCGATTTCTTTTCGGATTATTAATGAGCACCAAATTTAGCAACTTTGCCAAATTTAAACCTATACTCTAGCTATTATAATAAGCGAGATCCTCATGGGCGCCCTCGAATTTGAATCACCCTGTATATGTAAAACATTATGCTCCATAATTATTATAAATAATAAAATAATATTGGTGAGACAAACATACATTTAAGAAATATCACCTCTCTATTGCATTTTCATTTTTAAACACCGTAGCATAATTTTAACTTGAATTTTGTAATGTGATTTAAGAAAACAAAGGTGATCTATGCGTCGGTCAACTTAATCTTATTCTAAATTTATTAACAGAAAGTTCTGCCTCATAAAATGCTTTCTCAGTCTCTATTGGTGTTTGTGGAATTGTGTCTTGAGAGCATCTAGCAGAAGAAAGAGATCGTTTTTTCAATAAAATTTCATTTATAAGCTCTTTTGTTTTGCTTTACCAGGGTACACAAAAATAGAACTGTAAAACTATTTTAAAGACATAAACTTTGTCATGGAGATCGGTCTTCTTTACGCCATACTACACCACTACGGGTGTACATAATTTGTAATTATAAAAGAAACATTATTTAGAAATAGGAGAAGTTTTCCATAATTGAATGTTAGTAAAGACATTTATAATAAATTGTGTTAAGTTATGGTAGATTTACAAAGATCTTATCACAAAATAATAGAAGATAACATTTTTCAAATATCCCGGGAATTTCCGGGATATTAAGTATTTGCCGGGAAATATAAATTGGGTCAAGTTAAAATGGACCGGAATTCCGGTAAATAAACCCTAAAGTTAACCGTTTTCGTGAAATTTACGTTGCTATGAAAATTTGGATCTAGGATAATTCCCCGACAACAATTTACCGACGGAAGATTCCCCGACAACAATTCGTCGACAAACAATTCACCGACTGGAAAATTCCCCGACAGTAAAATTTCCCGACAAACAATTTATCGAATGGAAAATTCCCCGACAAATACGAAATAATAACTTCCCTTCACACTTTATCTCGGCTTAGGACGAGCAACATTATGCTGGCGTGTTTAAAAGTTGGAAAAATTCCTTTGTCATATATATATTTTTTTTTTAATTTTTTTTTGTGTTTATTTTTTTTGTTTATTTTATAGCTTCGAACGAATCGACTACATTTGCCGTGGGCACAAATGCTAACGCCGGCAGTAGCTTAAGTTTCAGTGCAAAATCTACATCATTTTCATACCGTTTTTTTAGACCTTCTTGATGAAAGAAGCATCCACGATGCTTTGAACCTGGGAATTCTTCGGCAAAAGCAGTTATAATTCCCGTTTCGAAGTCTGTAAGGATGGTAGTTGGTGACACCCCAGGCATTAATTCTTTTAACTTTTGCAGTAAGCGAACGTAGGTGTCTTTTGTTTTGTCAGGTAAAAGCGCATACACTAGCGGAATTGACAAGTTTTTCTTTAACCCGTGTATCGTAAACAGTTGACAAAACAGGTGTGGCACTGTTTTAAAAGTCCCGTCCGCGTACCAATGTTCGGATTGAGCCAAGAGCGAAAGATTTCTTTTGGTACTAAACATCACTACTCTGTCGTCATATGGTCCAGAATCGTACACCAAAAAGGATTCTCCTTTTTGCGTTAAGGTGTATTCTTGTGGGAAAACAATGTCACTTCGATGGAATGGCAAAGCAGGAGCACCGTCGTTCTTTGCACGGATGTTTCTGATACTTCTCTTCATGCTGGATACTTTCGGCAAACAGGCCGCAGTAGGTTGGCTAAGTGCAACTGATGCAGTAGAGATAATACGATGTGGCGCGTCTTGGGTAGTTCTTGCGTTTTCACGTATTGTATTATAAAATTTAAGCATTTCTTTTTCTCTTGCATCTGCAATATGATTATGCTCTTCTTTTGTTTTAAGAACAGAATCTCCAAGAGTTGTAACTCGTGCGTTGCACTTTATTTTAGAGTAATAATCACATTTCCAGTAAATTTTTTCGTTCTGTTTGTCTTTTTGGTATAAATAACCATCAAACAACAACTTTTGCTTGCCCTTTTCACTTAACACAAATTCTACAGCCATGTTACGATGATAGAATCGAAATGTTATTTCAGAATGGGGAAGCAAGTATTTATAGTTGTGAGGACTATTAAACTGTTATAATAATCCCTTCTTAAATTAATCCTACATTCTTATGAAGAAAAATAAGTTAATTGTACTTTCAGGTAGGTAATGCTATACCGTTACCGTTAGTCCAAAATTATTCTGAATTATCATCAAGTAAACACTTTCAAGGAGGTAATAGGTACTATTACGTTAATCCAACGTTATTCTAAATTATAAACCATTAACTCTTGATAACTTTTATGTTGCTCGACCAAGATTGATTATGATAGGAACATTATTTTTCAGATTGTCGGGGAATTTTCCATTCGGTAAAATGTTTGTCGGGAAATTTTACTGTCGGGGAATTTTCCAGTCGGTGAATTGTTTGTCGACGAATTGTTGTCGGGGAATCTTCCGTCGGTAAATTGTTGTCGGGGAATTTTCCGGTTCCGGAAAATTTTGAGCTACACAGCACTTTCAAAATTTAAAAACTTTGAAAAGGCAGTAGATATTATTTTGTTTAAAAGTCGGATTGGCAATAAATTATTTAACACTTTTCACTAGCCATATTTTAAAATATTATAGGGGGCGTTTCTTTGGCTTGGTCAAAATTGTAAGACATCGATAACTCATTTTTCTTAAATACAACATTTATAGTCTTATAAAAAATTTAATTGCCCTTCAAAAACATTAGGCTTGTTTTGTACCTAAAATCGATATTTGGCGGGATATCGCGATTTTATTGTTACTAGAGGAACGTTATATTTTCAAGTACCTAGGCCAGGGGTGCGCAAACTTTTCATGCCACGCCCCCATTTTTTTCAGCATGTCAACTTGCACCCCCCAAATTTTTTTTTCGTTTTGAAGTTAGCAAGCATCAATAATTTTTTATTAACCGATACCTACGAAATATTATAGAAATACAACATTCTAAACAGAAATAATTTATAAAATGTGAAAAAAGTGTTTTCTTTTAAAATTATATCCTGGCTGTCATTGCGCCCCCCGCATCATTCATCGCGCCCCCTAGTTTGCGCACCCCTGACCTAGGCTATGAGGCTAGACAGCGGTCATTTTAAAACAACTGAAAAAAAAAAGAAAGTTATAATTTTATCTTTACCCTACGAATTTTTGACATGTTTTTATAATGAAGATGTAATCTTACTAGTCTTAAGCTGGATCCACATCAATAAAAATGTGCGTTGTGCGTTGTATTTGACACAAATTTGCTCGTGTTCGTCGAAATGTTTGTTGGTGTGGACTGTGCGCCGCATAGAAATGCACGCAAATAATATCGTGACGAACAACGCACGCTATCCATCGTGCTGTCGGTTTTTAGCCTACTTCAAAGAGATTTGCGCCACACAGTATTGTCAATGTGGACTGGATTCTGAGTACATCTGTAGTTTTGTTTCATTTTACTACGTAAATACCTATGTTTGGGTGATTGATCATGTCTCATTTTTTAAAAAAGAAATGTGCATTGTTCATAATTGCATCGGATTAGTTACATCGCACAAAGAAAGTGAAAACTCCACTCCATTTTATAACAACAGGCTCTCTAGCAGCAAACTTGCGCTCTGCTTAAACAAACGTGCACAAACCGATTCGGCCGTACAACACACAAGATAACTATTTACGTGGTAAAATACTTAACCAGATTTAAATTTGCGCCGCAAATATTTTTGTTGAATTTGAAATACAAAATACAACATAAATTTTTATTGATGTGGATCCAGCTTTGCGTTTAAACCGACTTTTGTAGAACTTCGTTTAAAATAAATTAACATTATCAATTCTGCTCTCTCTGTTTTTTGCCACTTCTAAAATTTCATTGTTGTAGTGTATTTTAAATAAATTAAAAATATTTTTTTGCAAATTATTCAAAAACTGCAAATTCTAAGTTATGTCTATTTTTTCGCAAAAATGAGATAAAAAATATTAGATGAAAATCACTGAAAATAATTAAAAGTGTTTTATTTTAAAGCCAACTATGATGATCATTTTTAAAAAAATCATGTATCTCGGTAACTAAGCAGTTTTTAAGCAAATTAATTTTGTCAAATTATTTTCATCAAAATATCTTTAGCTTCTTCCTCAACAAATGTAAATTATGTATTTCTTGAATTTAAAATATTTACCCATTTGTTTGCCATGTCTAGTGTGCTAAAATAAAAGATATTTATAAACAGAATGGTCCACATAGAAGGCCACCCTACCGCACACTACCGACTTTTTAGTCGGCCAACAGTTTAGTCGTTATCGGGCTATGACAGGGATTTGTCACCGACTAAATAGTTTAGTTGGACACGCTACCGACTTTTTAGTTGACCGACTATTTTGTCGGCGAGTGTCCGGACTCCAATTACAGGCCCGTACTATTTCAACGTAGGCCGATAGTTGGCCGATAGTTGGCCGACTTTTTTGTCCAAAGGGAATCGGGTCTCTGATACGATTATTTAGTCGGCTAATGATTATTTAGTCGGCCAACTAAATAATCGGTAAGTGTGCGCGCTCTCATAAACTCTCATGCCTTTTGCGAAGACGACTAAACTGTCGGCCGACTAAAAAGTCGGTAGTGTGCGGTGTCCCTTAGCATCTCGTAAACGGTAATAGCTACAAAGAAGTTTAAATTACACAAATTGTTTCCCCTTTCTGAGACCTATTCATTCAGTGATGCTTTAATGTTTTAAAATAGTTCTATGGCACGCTAGATAATAAACAAAAATCAATATGGCAACTTTTTTTAAATTAATAATCTGGTTATATTTGTCGGTACAAAAATATTTTTTACGCAGTGTAAAATGAAAACTTTCATTTTTTCAATATTGTTTAAATTCAAGACATTATATAGCTTTATAGGGACTTTTTGAAGAATTTTATTTGTTTTGAGCCTCATTAGCAAAATAAATACATTCAACCTTATATTATTAAAAGAGGGAATTAAGCTTTTTGATGAGGTCTTAGAGTCATAGCTAACTATGGTTATAATTTAAAATAATGCAAGTTTGTAATTTATCTAAAAATTTAAACAATATTAAAACAAATAAATGTTTTCCTTTTACAATGCGTAAAAAAATGTACAACTTTTTTCCCAATAATATTTTTGTTCCATCAAGTATAACGACGAAAATTAATTTAACAATAACCCGCAATACACAAAGACATAGCGAATAAATTAATTAATTAAAAATGTACTACCAGGACACAGTCAAAATAAAAATTTCGAAAAAAGCACAAATATCAAAGAATTTCTAGCTGGTTGCAAATTATACAATCAATCACGATCATATTAATGTCAAAGTGACAGTTTTAAAAGAACAACGAAAGAAAACAAAAATTTGTTTTTATTTTGCTTTTTTTTGAACAAGATCATTTGATTCAAAAATTGGAAAAAATGAGTTTTTCTCAAATTTTTGTGGTAAAGTATCATTTTAGATATAAAGTGTCATATATCATTGAAATCAGAAGACAAAATGCTATCCGACTATGAGATTAAATTTTTTTCGCCGTATTTAAAAAAATGATGCTGAAGAGACGAAACGTTGTTGGAAATTCTTTGTTATCTCAAAATATAAAGCGTAAGAAGTTGCAATGGAGAAATGCTTCGAGATTGTTGATATCTTAAAAAGTGTCGGAAATAGGGCCAAAAAACGAAAATCAATTTTTTCAATTTTTCTTGAATAACTTTTGAACTAAGCAGCTATGAAAATTTTCTTTGCAGATATTTGATGAGCATCTAATTTTGCAACTTTGCCCTAATTTAACCGACCTCGTAGCTCTTGAGATAAGCGAGATCCCCATCCATTTACTCGAATTTGGGACACCCTGTATATATGGGTTAACCCAGTAACATTTAAGTTATTATCAAGAAAAGGTAAAAATAAAAATCCAATACTATACCGGGTGATTCAGTTTGACTGTCGCACCCCGATAACTTTGTAAGTATTGAGAATAACCCCAACAAACCTTATATATTTGAAATCGGCGAGAAATTCTCTATTAAGTGATGTGTTTTTGTTACCTCTACGATGACGTATGTCAAATCCGCGATAGGCAACTGTTTTTTTTTTTTAAATTACATAGTACACATTTTTTTCTTGATTCGGATAGAGAATTTAATTCTGAATTCTTAAACAAGATCCCACGTTTGGAATCCAAAGAAAACATAACAGTATTATAAACCAATTAAAGTTAATCATCACATTGATGATATTACAGCGAAAACACTAAAAATTTACAATTCTATTTCACCTAAGCTGTATGCCCTACCTAAAATATACAAAGAAAACTGTCCTCTGAGACCAATTATTTCTTCAATATCATCTCCTACTTCTAACTTATCAAAATTCATAGCTGATATTTTAAAAAAAAATTGTAATAGTAAAACCAATACGTATAATGTTAAAGATAGTTTTGAATTTGTAGACTGCATAAATAATACAAGTATTCCAGAAGGTTTTGAACTTATTAGCCTAGATGTGGTGTCTTTGTTCAGCAACATTTCTCAGAGTTTAGTCCTTAACATAATCACGAACGAATGGAATGATCTAGAACCATTTAGTCCGATGCCTTTAGATGATTTTCTTGCTATTGTACCGTTTATCTTTGAATCTACTTATTTTTCTTACAGTAATCAATTTTATTGTCAAATTTTAGGCTGCCCCATGGGGTCTAACCTAAGTCCAATAATTGCCACTCTGGTTATGGACTGTCTATTAGATTAATGTGTTCCAAAACTTGATTTTCAATTACCCTTTTTGTTTAAATTTGTTGATGATTTAGTAACGGTTGTCCCTCATAACAAAATGGATTATGTTCTAAACATTTTTAATAATTACAACAAACATATTCAATTTAAAATTGAAAATGAAACCCAAAGAAGTGTACTATTTTTATATACAAAACTCATCCGTACTGTCAATAATGAAATTATACTTGATTGGTGCCAGAAACCTATAAGTTCTGGTAGGTACATAAATTTTTTATCTTATCACCCTTTACAGATTAAATTAAATTTCATTAAAGGTATGAAAAATAGAGTCAGTAAGATTTCTCATCATTCACTTTTAAATAATAATTTGGCTCGCTTAACACGAGTTCTAATGGACAATTCATATCCTAAGGCTTTACTTAATAAATTAATTTATCATACACCCAGTCGTATTGTGACTAACCGAAACGTATCTGTTGTACGGGTTGCCGAACTGAATATTTATATTGGACAGACGGGTCAGTTATTAAAATCAAGATTAACTCAACATAAAAGTGATAGTAAGGTTAAACCTAAGGCTTGTGCCTTAGCAGCTCATTTAAACACTAATAAACATACAATTGATGACAACAACATAGTAATCTTCTAAAAGTCTACCCAAGTTTTGTCTTATTTACTCGATCTTGCATCTATTACGGTTAAGAAGTTACGAATTTCGGGCACACTGTATATTAAATACTGATTACATCAATTAATATTTCAAAAATTAAAAATACTATGCATAAAAACAATAATTACCCACATGTGTTCATTAACGAATTCTTATTTTATCATAGTAATTTGTCAAATGAACAATTTTTTAAAATCGTAACGATTAATATCTTTAAATCACGATCTCATTCACTTGTGCACGTTCTGCAAAAAAAAAACTTACATTTTTTTGTTTTTTATGTCTAGAATAACACACGTAAGATACAAGAACAGAATTATTATAAGATCAAAATCGAAGCATCCTTAAACAGCAATGAAGAAAAATTCGCAAAGCTTGGAAGAACTAAATAGAGGGCTGCAACTTGACGATGCAAAAACTTTAGAAAAGTCTTTTGACGATCAACAACCAGGAACTTCTAGACAGACAGTTAGCAGTACTTTAAAAGAGACTGAACAGATACATGAAAAATTAGAGACATTTATCACAACGTTTGTTAAGAAATCTGAAGAAAAATTAGCTGAATTTGAAAAAGAGGTGAAAGTAGAAGGAACATCAAAAACTGGTAAAATAGGAGAACAATTGGCGGGACCATCAGGAACAGCACCGGTTTTAGCAGTTGGGTATGCAACCGGCATATCAGGGGTAGCTGGAGGTGCAGGAAAAGCTAGCACTTTAATAAGAGTTGTAGAAGTGTTCAAAGCGATCGGTAAGGATTACTTAAGAAAAGCTTTGGTTGACGCCGGTGGTGAAATTTTTCAAAACTTTGAATGCCAGTTCATAAATTTAACTGACGCTGACGGAAGTTGGACAAGAGCCATGGAAAAGTTAGCAGCAGACGCAGTGAATAGAACATTAAATTATATTAGTGACGAATATGATGAACAAATAATTAAAAGCTTTAAAGAATTGACTTCGTCTGAAAAGTTAATAAGTCTGACTGACCTATTAACTAGAAGCGTGATCTTGGGAAAATCAAACAAGGGAACTGGGGCTTCAATTGTTCACTTTATTCAATCAGATAAACTCCACAAAGTGCGTGGTGTACCAGAAAAAATTAAAAGTCTCATATCTAAACCTGGACATACAATAAAAAAAGGAGAAGATGAATGGAAAACATCAGATTTATATGAAGAAGTAGGTTTAGTAGAAATTAGTGGAAATGGAGATTGTATCAAGTATTACAGAAAAAAAAATAAAGACAGCATTGATAATACTGATAAGTATGGTTACCGTCGATGTTTTAGATCGGAAGATATATCACAATATGAAGAACTCAAAGAAAGACCTGTGGACCAATATAAGTATATACTAAACTCACAAGAAATGAACCAACATTTACAGATCATATTAGATAAAATAAATAAAGATGATGTGCTAGAGATTGCGAAAAGAATAGAAACCAAGATTGATTGTCAAAATAATGATATTCAAGATATAACACGAGACACTTTGGATGAAAGCAAAACAAAAACATTAAGAAATAAAAAAAAATTCTTTAAAGTAGAACTTCCAGTCGAGAACTTTACTGGAAGACTGAAAGAGCTAAATGAATTGCATGAGGCAATACAACGTAATCAAAATAAAAATATGATGACAGTAATATCACAAATAACATCCATTAGTGGTTTAGGACGCATAGGAAAGACTCAGTTGGCTAGGCAATATATTCTTCAATACGAAGAGAATTATGATAACATTATATGGATAAATGCCGAAACGCAAGAAAGTTTAAAGCAAGATTTTGAAAGATTAGCCAAACAGTTGAACATTCCTACAACAGAGATAATAAAAGAAGCAAGGTACGAGAGAAATTTTAAAAATATTGTTAATGATGTGTATGCATCCGCTAATAATAAAAGTCTGTTAATTTTTGACAACGCTGAAGGATATAATGATATAAAACAATTTTTACCACTCTCCTTGTATGGCAACAAAACATTTAATATATTAATAACGTCTCGTAACCAATTATGGAAGGATATAAAAATAATTTCTCTAGGAACATTTACACCAGAAGAAGCTGAGAAATTTATTAGAGATGCTCTAAATATCAAAGATGAATCACAAGAAAGAGCAATTAAAGTTTTAGCAGAGACAATGCAATATTTCCCTTTAGCACTACAACAAGCAGTTGCATACATTAAACAAGAACATCGAAAAAAAACAGCTTTAAACTCAAAATTTGATATAAGTGATTATTTAGAACTATATAAAAAAGAGACAGGTAAATTATTAGATTTTGGATTTGCTAACCGTTTTGACGATGACTACACGAAAACTGTTTTTACTGCTTGGAAGGTTACTATTAATAATATTGAACGCGACAAAAGTATGGGTGAAATAGCTCGAGAGATGCTTAATATTATTGCCTATATAGCGTCAGATGATATTCCTGCAAACATATTTTTAAAATTGGATGTTGTAAACGGTGACAACGATTTATTAAGTGAAGCAATTCAAGTTCTTCAACAATATTCAATGATTAATGAAGATAAAGGTATTTTATCTGTTCACAGATTAGTACAACAAGTAATAAGAATAGAATCTCGTAAAGAACATAAGGAAGAACTTGTTTTAAAGAAAACTTTAAGTTTATTAAAGAGCGCTAATACAGCAGACGAAAATAAAAGTCACATTGTATCAGTTTGGCATTATGCAAGTCGATACCGTCAATTAATTGATAGTTTTTATTCCAAATATATGTATTACTCTAGAAAAACTCCTCTTCATTTATTAGCTGAGCATGGAAAAAATGAAGCGATCGCTTCTATACTAAAACATTTTGAAGAAAAGGTTACAGACGAAGAGTTTTATGAAGTTATTAATACTAAAGACAAATATAATAGGACGCCTTTATACATGGCTGCAGAAAATGGACACCTAAAAGTTGTAAAGCTTCTTACAAGAGATGAAACGCAACTAGACAGTAAATTTGATATGCCATATCTTGTTGACACTTTCAACTCTGTGAAATGTTCACTCTGGACACCATTACATGCAGCAGCGTTTAACGGTCATTTAGACATTATTGATTTCCTAGTAAGCACAAGAAATTCTACTACTTGTAGTTCGCTAGTTAATGCTAAAGACAGCTTTAACAGAACACCAACAGTATTAGCTGCATCTCGTGGTCATGTGGATATTGTTAATTTTCTGGAACCTAACAACAAGATATGTATTTTGCACGCCAAAATACGTGCTGCTTCAAAAAATGGCGATGCAAATGATTTAAAAGAAGTATTTATGGAACTAGTAAAACAAAATCAACTTAACGATGTAATAAATTCACGATTAGAGCAATGGACTCATTTACATTTAGCTGCATTTGAAGGTTACTTAGATGTTGCAGAACTCCTAATAAAAGCAGGTGCAGATATCAACCATCGTGCAAATGATGGATTTACTCCTTTACACGCTGCTTGTTCCGGTGGTAATTCAGATGTGATCAAACTGTTCATAAGCAATGGTGCTAAAGTTGAAGCTACAAACGATGAAGGTTGGACAATATTACATGCAGCTGTTCGCCCCGGTAATCTAAAAGCTGTTAAGTATTTAATAAGTAAAGACTTAATTAACATAAATATAGCTGATAAGAAAGGCACAACACCTTTACATACAGCAGCATTTCATGGAAAATTGAATATTGTTAAATATCTTCTAGGAGATGAATTAAAAGAAAAAGCAAAAATTAATGTCGTTGACATACTGGGTGCGACGCCTTTAATGTCTGCAGCTATAAACAATAACTATAATATTGTGGAGTTTTTGTTAACACAAGAGGCTGTTATTAACACCGGTAACCCTGAAACTGTTATTGGCAAACTTAATCTTTCAGTTGCACATGCTGCTGCTGCATATGATGCACTAGATATCCTTAAAGATTTAGTAAGAAGAGAAGGTAAGGCTATAATTAATCTTGGCATAGAAAAGAGTATAACACCAATGCATTTTGCCGCATTTTTTGGCAGTTCAAACGTAATTAAATATTTAATTGAACAAGACGCACAAACGGACGCTCCTGTGAGATTTTTCAACATTGTTAGTGTCCTTAAAGAATTTCAAGAAAATAGTAATTTAAACGCATCAAGTATGAATGGAATTGTGCAAATGTTATTGAAAGGCTTGAGTTATATTGCAAATTACCTCAACTTAACCCCCGGCAATTTGTACAACATATTTGATTATCCTGACAAGGAATTCTTTAGTAAAAGTATATTCGATAAAACAAAAATTATTTTACTTAAATACATTTTAAATATTCCTTATATTCAAAAAGGAATCGAAAATGCCAAGAGTCATGTGGAAGAAAGTAAAACTTTGAAGTCAAACACTCGCATGAATGTATTTGATGCAGGAAAAGGGGCAGACATGAATGCGAGATATGAATACGGTAACACTGTCTTGCATTTGGCTGTTATTGATGGCAATGTTGCGTTGGTAAAATATTTGATTAACAAAATAAAAGTTGACGTTTACATTGTAAATGAACACAACAAAACTCCATTTAATTTGGCAAAGGAAAATTTTGATAAAAATCCGCAAAATTATCAAAAAATTGTCGATATCTTAATGCATAAGCAGCAAAATATTGAATAAGATGACAAATTTTACAATTCACCTGTATTCTGTTAAAGATTGCAAATAGATCCTAACACCCTAGCTTTTAATGTCTTGGACAACAATAAATCAACATGACTAAATCGGCACTATTATATTTAAAGTTATCGGCAAACACGATACCAGTTTTTATAAAATTATATATTTTTGTTTAAAGATAAATTTGTAAATTAAGGCCTTAACTCTTCGTAAGCAGAGGTTCTTGTAAAAATGTATTCGGACACGATGTGTATCAGAACTAAGGCGGTTATAAAAAAGTTTTGTATTATCACATATTATGCCACCTAACTGAAATCAGGCTCACCTCCTTTTAAATGGTGTCCCAGATTACATTTCCAGCATAGGGATCTCTCTTATTGTAAGAGATACAAGTTTGGTTAAATTAAATGAATTATTCCTAAGCATGGAAGTTGCTACAATCTATTTTTAAAAGTGCAACATTCCGCCTACTTCAAATGATAGAGTAAAAAATATGAAAATGCTGGATTTCTTTTTTGTCTCATTACTTAGGTCCATGTCCTCGGTCCCACACATTTAAAGTTTTACTTTTGTTTAAACGTAGAATGTTATGCTAGTCGTGTGCTATTTTCGTCGGGCTACATATTCAATTTAAAGTTGGGGGGGGGGGGGCTGTGAACATGATAGCCCCTCCAACACGTAATTTGAACATTTTCTGTAGAAAATACGTTGTGCTAACCTTGTGCTTGTGTGTTGATAAAATTTTTGATTGTGCTGTTTCCGTTACACTACAATTTTGATTTCAAATTGGAGGGGCTGTAGAAATGATAGTCCCCCAACACGTAATTTAAACATTTTGTTTACACCAACATGTTGTGCTAACGTTTTGCTAGCATGTGTTGATAAACTTTTTGATTGAGCTGTTTTGGTTACACGACAAATTTGATTTAAATTTGTAGGGGCTGTAGACATTATAGCCTCTCCAGCTTGTAATTCAAACCAAGTTTTTAGACAAAAATGTTGGTGCTTGATGTGTGCTGACGTGTGATGATATAACTTTGAATTGTGCTATTTACAGTTAGGGGCAAAATTAGTTGTAATTATAACTACGTCACAAATGTTATATTCTAACGGTAAATCTGGATAAACGTGGTGTTGTACGCTGATAATATTTTAGATATTTGGGATAGAATGTACTAAAACAATTGAATAAAAGTCTGTTAAAATTTGTAGTCGTAAATAATACTGTTTTCTTTGTGTTGTAGTACACTAACATTTTCAATTTTAAAGATTAATATTACTTTAACCTAAATATTAGAAAACATATTATAAATAAATTTTTAAAAAATTCATTACCCATAATTTTCAGAACAGCAGATATTCTTTTGATTGTGTCATCCCATTATTTACTAATTATAAAAGTATTTTTAGCACAGTTTGGCACAAGACTAGCACAACATTCTACGTTTAAACAAAAGTAAAACTTCAAATGTGGGGGGAGCCGAAGACATGGACCTTCATAACTTGTTTGTCCCAATCATTAGATCAATTTTATTTGTACTTTCTTAAGGTACTTTTTAATGTAGAATGTAACTGTTATTTTAGATTTTTTTATCACGTACCTTTTCAAGAGATTACCTCTAATTTCATTATTACTTATGGGCCGTAAAGTTGGCTTTGGAATACTTAACTGCACTTTTTTTTCAATTTTATAGAGATACTTATTACTTGCTATATCTATTTTAATAAATAATTACTTGTTTTTTGTTTGTTTTTTCATAGATAAGTACTTGATTGGTAAAATACGATTTTTCTTGATGTTGTGAGTTATTTATACAAATCGATATAGCAAGTAATATTTCATTAAAAAGAGGGAAAAAAAGCACATTCAACTGTTTCAAAGCCATCTTGACGGCCCATGAGAAATAATAAAAATAGAGGTAATATTTCAAAAATGATAAGTGATTAAAAAAAAACTAAAATAACAGTTACATTCTACATTAGAAAGTGCCTTAAGAGAGTACAAATAAAATTGATCTTATAATTAAGGCAAAAAAGTTATGAAAGAAAAAAGAAATTTTCAAATTTTTTACTGTAACTTCTGAAGTACGAAGAATTTTGAACTCTTAAAACCAGATTCTAGCTCCTTTCATGCTTAGGAATAGTTTGTTTTACTTAAGTAAACCTGTATCTCTCATAATAAGCGAGATCCTCATGCTGGAAATGTTATCTGATACACTCTGTATATAGATATATGCAAAAACTGAATCATTTGAACATATAAATGTACACTATTGTTTTACTTCCGGTTTTGCCGAAAATGACCATAAGTTTGTAATTTCAAATGGAACATTCTGTATATTTTTAGTTTTTTAGAAAAAGGAAACAGATTTTTTTTTTGAATACAACTGCACCATTTTAGTTAATTATTATAGCCTCAGATAATTTTTGGACAAAAATTTATTTTTTATTAAGTGTTTTTTGACCTGAATAAATTGAATTTTATTATTTCAAAAAGTGTATAAAAAACGTTTTCTCACAATTGAAAAATGTTGTCATTACCTTATCAAAAATAGAGGGCAAAACGACATTTTACTCTCTAGTGAGCAAAAGTGATTACTTTGCTCCCTAGGGAGCAAAATTTGTTGAATTGTCATGGTAACGTCGTGTAATAGCGTTTTTAGACAGCGAAACTATCATTCGTGTCAAATACACAACTGACATTTTAAGGTTATATTTAATGTAGACGTTTTGCTTTTAATGTTTTAATCGCATTTTTTACGGTTGTGAGAAAAATGTAATACACAACTCGTGAGCAAAGTACCTTTTCTCGCTCAACTGCCGTGCCCGCACTCGCCTACGGCTCGTGCGTGCAATTGGCAGTATCACGAGAAAAGAAGTACTTTGCTCACTTGTTGTGTAAATAACTATTTTGTACGTTTAGTTGACAATTCGGTTAATTTTATTAGCTTTAAAGGTTACGAAATCGGTTTTTTGACAAAATGTCAGCTACGTTAAATGGCACAATAGTGGCTTATGCGGTTATTTAAACAGGGCATTTTCTGACAAATTTGTCAATAGTATTTACTTGGTAGTTTTATTAGAAGTGGCATTAAAATTTAAAATTATTGTAAAATTTTGGCAAGATATCGTATTAATCGCAGTTGACTGTACAACTGTACTCAATAGCAACAAAACCAATGCTTCTTTTTGTTGATATTTATATTAGCAACTAAAAATTATTTTAAAAAATCATCTACAACAAACAAACAAAAATTTAAACATCTAAAGTTTTGTTGAATAAAGAGTTATTGGTGTTATTGAATACGCCAAAAAAATACTCTAATTAATAACCGCACGAGCAACGGCGGACTGGCCAGGGTGTCAGCTTGCCCGATGGCAAGTGGGCCCTGAGGGCTCTTGGGCCCCATTAGACAAAAAACATGCATTTATTTCGCAAAAATTTTAATTGTACCGTTTTTCAGGTCCATGTCCTGGGCCCCCCCACATTTGAAATGTAACATTTTTTTTAATGTAGAAGGTTGTGCTAGCCTTGTGCTGGCGTGCTTTGTTAAAATTTTTGATTGTGCTGGTTTCGTTAGGCTACAAATTCAATTTGAATTTGGGGGGGCTGTGGACATGATAGCCCCCCCACTGCGTAATTTAAACATTTTTTTTAGACAGATTTGTTGTGCTAGTCTTGTGCTGGCGTGCTTTGTTAAAATTTTTGATTGTGCTAGTTCCGTTAGGCTACAAATTCAATTTTAATTTGGGGGGGCTGTAGACATGATAGCCCCCCCACCACGTAATTTAAACATTTTTTTAAGACAGATATGTTGTGCTAGTCTTGTGCTGGCGTGCTTTGTTAAAATTTTTGATTGTGCTGGTTCCATTACACCACAATTTTGTTTTTAAATTGGAGGGGCTGTAGACATGATAGCCCCCCCACCAAGTAATTTAAACATTTTTTTTAGATAGAAGTGTTGTGCTAGCCTTGTGCTGGCGTGTGCTGTTAAAATTTTTGATTGTGCTGTTTCGTTACGCTACGATTTTGGTTTAAAATCTGAGGGGCTCTAGACATGATTAGATTTGCTTTTGTATACATTGAACCATTATTGTTATCTCTGAAAAGGGTGACTTCTAAAAAATTTATTGAATAATCTGTTTCTGTAAATTAAATTTTTGGATGGTAACTGTTGAATAAGTTTAAAATGTTATTTATTGACTTTGGATTTTGGAACGCCTAAAATTAAATCGTGTACATATTTGTAAGAAATATTTTAAAGTGCTATGTTGTAACAATGTTTGTCCTATAATTTTCGTCTATGTAAAACAATTTTATGTATTTTAAATGTGTCTATGGCATCTAAAAAAATTATAACAGTTTCAATTAAAATTAGTAATGACATAAATCAAAATAAACCTACATATGCCACTCATCAATTAAATAATACTGTAAAGTACAAGCACGTGTTTTTTTAAATTTTATTATAAGGACTTTTTGCTGATGTTTCATCACAGATGTACAATTTTAAATTTTAACTCTACTTGTAAGTATTAAAGAATGTTCTTTTACTATGTTACAATATACACTATACAGGGGGTATGATTGAGACCGGTACTTAAAAATTCGCTCATTTGCTGCAATAATGACATCTCAAAAATAGCGATTTTTCAGGAGAGGCGTTTTAAACATTTGAATTATAATAACTTAAATGGCATAAGAACGACACAGTGCTCTATTGTGGCGAGATTTGGGAGCTCAGATATGTCGTTCTTGTTACAAATAGTACATAAAACAACCTTTCTCCCTGTACCATTATCTCAAAAATCGCGATTTTTGAGTTATGTCATTTTTTGCAGCAAATGAACGATATGAAGAATGAAAAAGGGTATGGATCTGAAATTTTGGTTATGACCATAATGGCATCTGGTCTGTTTATTGAAAATATTTTCAATATGGCGACACTTCCGGAAACACCAGAAGTTGACGTCTACTTTCTTATTTCAAATACAATGGTCTATTTTTTATTGCGTATATGGATGTAAAACGTTATTTTAGCGGGACTTTTATTAGTATTCCCTATAACTAAGTGCAGTCATTTTTAAAATTTTTGGACTTTTTTGAAAATTCTTAGATTTTCATCGTGATGCTTAATATTATCTAACCCCGCCATTTTTTAAGAAAAAACGCTTAAATTTAGACCATGCTTAGAAGAAACCTTGGAGTGCATCCTGGAATTCATGCAATGGATGCATTACTTACAGGGTGTCCAAAACTTAATTTTCTTTTAATACAACTTCGGACAACTAAAACTCGTTTTTTTAAAAATACAATGCCCTAACTTTTTTTTCATTTTCTAATGCAAAATTACATTCTGCATCAATCTGTGTTAGCGTTTCCTATATCTATCTGCAACAATTTTCCAGTTATTAAGAATTTTTGGTAAATATGAGAGAAATTGTAAAATTTTTGTGAAGTAAGCCTTGGAAATAACAAATGCCTATATTAATAACTGTAAACCACTTTTATTGCGTTTATCTGAAGTTTCCATGAAAATAGAAAATCAAGAGTATTCAAACACGAATACTGCAGATTTCACTCTTCTATATTGCAAAAAAATTTATTCTATTCATTGAAATTTCTGTCTGGTCATTACAGTTAAATGAGGATACCTCTCACTGAACACACGCCAAGTTCTTTCAATAATCTTGTGACATTCTTCATGAATATAAAATAAGTTCAAAATATTCGTGGTTTACAGTTATTAATATTGACATTTGTTGTCATTTCCAAGGCTTCCTACTCAAAAATGTTACAATTTCTCTTATATTTACCAAAAATTCTTAATAACTCGAAAATTGTTGCAGATAGGTATAGGAAACGCTAACACAGATTGATGCAGAATATAATTTTGCATTAGAAAATGAAAAAAAAGTTTGAGCATTGTATTTGAAAAAAAACGAGTTTTAGTGGTCTGAAGTTGTATTAAAAGAAAATTAAGTTTTGGACACCCTGTATGTAATGCATCCATTGCAAGAATTCCAGGATGTACTCCAAGGTTTCTTCTAGGCATGGTCTAAATTTAAGCGTTTTTTCTTCAAAAATGGCGGGGTTAGATAATATTAAGCATCACGATGAAAATCTAAGAATTTTCAAAAAAGTCCAAAAATTTTAAAAATGACTGCACTTAGGTATAGGGAATGCTAATAAAAGTCCCTCTAAAATAACGTTTCATCCAAATACGCAATAAAAAATAGACCATTGTATTTGAAATAAGAAAGTAGACGTCAACTTCTGGTGTTTCAGGAAGTGTCGCCATATTGAAAATATTTTCAATAAACAGACCAGTTGACATTATGGTCATACCCAAAATTTCATATCCATACCCTTTTTCATTCTTCATATATTTTTAAGTACCGGTCTTAATCAATCACCCTGTATAGTGTACGTATATTGTAACATAGTAAAAGAACATTCTTTAATACTTACAAGTAGAATTAAAATTTAAAATTGTACATCTGTGATGAAAAATCAGCAAAAAGTCCTTATAATAAAATTTAAAAAAACACGTGCTTGTACTTTACAGTATTATTTAATTGATGAGTGGGATATGTTGCTTTATTTTGATTTGTGTTATTAATAATTTTAATTGAAACTGTTATAATTTTTTTTAGATGCCATAGACACATTTAAAATACATAAAATTGTTTTACATAGACCAAAATTATAGGACAAACATTGTTACAAAATAGCACTTTAAAATATTTCTTACAAATGACCCCCCCCCTATTATTGCAGAAATAATATTAGATGATTTATTAAAAACAATAATGCCAAAAATATCTGATAACATCTCTTTTTTAAAGAAATATGTACACGATTTAATTTTAGGCGTTCCAAAATCCAAAGTCAATAAATAACATTGTAAACTTATTCAACAGTTACCATCCAAAAATTTAATTTACAGAAACAGATTATTCAATAAATTTTTTAGAAGTCACTTTTTTCAGAGATAACAATAATGGTTCAATGTATACAAAAGCAAATCTAATCATGTCTAGAGCCCCTCAGATTTTAAACCAAAATCGTAGCGTAACGAAACAGCACAATCATAAATTTTAACAGCACAAGCCAGCACAAGGCTAGCACAACACATCTATCTAAAAAAAATGTTTAAATTACTTGGTGGGGGGGCTATCATGTCTACAGCCCCTCCAATTTAAAAACAAAATTGTGGTGTAATGGAACCAGCACAATCAAAAATTTTAACAAAGCACGCCAGCACAAGACTAGCACAACATATCTGTCTAAAAAAAATGTTTAAATTACGTGGTGGGGGGGCTATCATGTCTACAGCCCCCCCAAATTAAAATTGAATTTGTAGCCTAACGGAACTAGCACAATCAAAAATTTTAACAAAGCACGCCAGCACAAGGCTAGCACAACAAATCTGTCTAAAAAAAATGTTTAAATTACGTAGTGGGGGGGCTATCATGTCCACAGCCCCCCCAAATTCAAATTGAATTTGTAGCCTAACGAAACCAGCACAATCAAAAATTTTAACAAAGCACGCCAGCACAAGGCTAGCACAACCTTCTACATTAAAAAAAAAGTTACATTTCAAATGTGGGGGGGCCCAGGACATGGACCTCCGTTTTTCGAGTTGTGAGTGGGCCTCCTTTGTCTCCTGGCAATCAATATTTTTAGACCCAGTTCGCCACTACGCATGAGCCACTATCTCTTCAATTAAAAAAACGGATTTTTTGTCGAAAAACCGATTTTGCAACCTTAAAGCCGATTAACGTAACCGAAAAGTCAATTAAAATTTGCAAAAACGTTTTTCAAACATTTGTTGACATAATACATACCAACTAATGCAGGTCACGACACACTTTATAAATAAAATTAAATATAGCTAAATAATTGTCTGAGGTTATGAAAATTAACTGAATTGGTGCAGTTGTATTAAAAATTAAAAATTGCTTACTTTTTCCAAATGTAAAAGTAAATAAACTGGTGTGGCCACCAAATGACTTTTGCCATAAATATATAGTGTGTATCAATTTATGTGTTTCTGTATTTGTGGACATAAAAGTCTAAAATGCTGCTCCAGGTGCTGTAATTAACCTAATTTTTGTAAATGACGTCTGTCAACATGACGATAACGTTTGTCAAAATGACGTTTCAAGCGCGTGTTTATGACAGTTGAACCACCCGGCGCCGGCGTTCTTAAAAAATACTTTTATTTCTTTAATTTAATCATAACTTTTTCACGGAAATTCAAGAGAGTTGAGACAAACGGAATTTTCGAGAAAAATTTGAAAAATTTAAAAAGTTATGGTTTTTTAAAGTTTTTTATACACCTTGACATAGACTACAGTCCTACATACCTATACAGAATTTTTTATCTTGTTCCGTTTTCATGTCATTTTGGATTGTCGTTTTAACTTAAACACCATGTATAGATATGTTATTATTTGCAAAATTAAATAATTGCACGTACTTTGTAGGAAATTTTTAAGGGCTCTATGCTCTATCGATAACTATACTGTCAAAAATGTACATTTTTAACGTCTGGCACATATACACACGCGCCTACACACGGACGTCATCGCAAAAATATCCAAAACGGAATCAGGGGAGCGCGAAACGTGTAATCAAAATTTGGAAATCGAACATTTTCGCGATCACAATACTTTCTTCGCACTATGTGTGGCGAAAATAAAAATACAAGGGATTCCATTTGAAATAAAAAAGTTAGGGTCATTTCCAGCTTAACCGGAAGTAAAACAATAGTTTTATATGCTCAAATAATCCGTTTTTTGCACATATCAAATGTCTAAAATTTCATTTGTCTAAAATCAAAACTAAAGAAAAAAGTGGTAAGCCTGATTTCATTTACATCCGGTATAGTATACTTTTATCAGCCAGCAAAATACTAACGCTGATTATTATTCAAACAATTTGGCACAATATTGTAGGTACTGTGTTCTAAACGTAAAAATTTGATGTGCTTTTTACAACTGTATGCGGTCTTCTTTAGATATATGTATGTACTTGTATCATCATCCTCTCGACTTAAGCTACACACAATTTTCATTTTCAATTTCAACACATTTTTCAAATAATCCACCGAGTTATTTACGTTGTGCTTGCATAAGAAGTATTGTTTTTTTTGTATTGTTTTGTATTTATTTTGATTTTTTTTTTTAAACATGCAGCAACAAATTTATACCACTAATGCTAAATGAAATTTATTACATCATTTGCTATATTTGTTCCGTTATAGAACTCACCAGGAAATAAATTTATCAGTTTGAGTTTAAAAGCAAAAAATTAAAAACACATAAAGGCGCGGTATGTTCAATTAACACAGCAACCACAAAATTCATCAATAAAATTCTCAAGTATAAAGTCTACCACCTGAATATAATGCATACGTACAAAATATTAAGCTTTTGTAAATTTTAAGAGAGCCCGACAACCGCCATTATTTTTTTTACACATGCTTGATGTCAGCCGAAATACCTGCACCGACGAAGGGTTAATGAAGTTATTATCTTTTCGAGTAGATTGTAGGTAGGACAGGAAATAATAAAGAAATATAGAATAATAAAAATAAAATAAAGAGTATTAATTGAACGCGGCTCATTTGATTGTAACGGTAATTTACGTAAATGGGTTTTGTTTATATGTATATGGGTTTGTTCATTTTAATTAGTTGTACAGATTATTTGGTACTGCATGTGTTTATTTGGGAGAATCTGTCCCAGCTTATAGCGACATGGTTTAACTCGTTAATGTGAGTGCCTGTCACCTGGGACAGGTCAGTATTCTTAGTGGGAAATATTGTTTCATATAAATTTGCAAATTTTGTTGCAATTATTCTTTTTTTGTTTTGTAAGCTGTACATTGTTTTCAGCACGTAAATACACATAAATAACAATGAAGTTGTTTTAATGCATCCTTCTAGTCGTTACCAAAACAAACAGATGTAGGTATATTCTCTATCTACTTTTATAAATAACTCACAAAATCAAGAAAAAGCGTATTTTATGAAAAAAGAAACAAAAAACAACTCTAATTAATTTACAGTTACCATTTGTCTGCGGTATCACTTATTAGAATTTTATATTATAGTATTGTTGTGTAATTCGATAGTTTTATTTTCACAATCAGTATTCTTTCGTTTATATATTTTTCCTCCACTATGTCTGTCAGTCCGTTTGGTTCTATTATTAATCCTACCCCTTCCTTCGCTCTTCGCTCTTTTATACTCCTTACCAAATTTGCCAATATCCCCTATACACAGAGTGAGTCATTAGTGCGGGATCGGTCGATTGTGGCTAAACGGTTTGAGATACAAAGTTGATTCAAACACTATTTCATACAGTTTTTTCTTCCGAACACAATAAAAATATTTTCAAATGTACAGGGTTAGTTACCCCTCGGGAACTAATACTAATAGCAACTTTTATATTTCAAATACAACAACCCATTTTTTATTTTATATTTATGACCGCTTTCATTTTAGCTTTACATCGATATAAAATACTACAAGTTTTTATGCGGCGTGTCACTAAAAAAAAAAAAAAAATTACCAGGTTTTAAGCCTTTATTTAAAAAATTCTCCAGAAGTTATTTTTCGAAGTATAGCGTCGTAATTTGGCAAGGACATGCAGAAAACATTGCTCTATTGGCTCGATATGCAAAAGTCTGAATCACGCGTACAGGGTGTTCATAAATAGGTGGCTACTTCTATGATTTTCAAAAGCTTGTAACTCGATTTTTTCAAATACATACCTATGGAACGCCACTGTTACCAAAATCACATAATTTGTTTGACACTCATTTTTAACAAGTTGAGTACATGCGGACATCAAAAATTAAAAATTAAGACCCTTTAAATGATATTGAATTTTGACTGCGAAATTTGACTCAAAATGCGCGTGCCATTTTAGTCTTTATTACATATTTTGTTACGTTAGCATTTGTAAAATTGTTACAAATGCAAACCCTAAAAATGTATGTCCTACATAATTATGTCGGACCAAAATTTGGTTGGTTTGCATTTTTAAGAAATGCTTGCCCTACGTACGGTATTACATTTTATAAAACTTAAAATTTCACTATATCATTTATAAATTTCTTAAATATGCAAACGTTAGTTTTTAGTTTGCGTCAAAATGATACTGAATTAAGAAGTGTTCGGCGCGGCTATCATAATTTAGCACATTCATTTTTGACACGCTTAAATATACTAACGCGTATACATTTTGTCCACATAATTTTGACACAGTTGCGATGCACGTGATCTAACGTTATACCAGTGGATGTTAAAATGTACAGCACTAGGATATAGACAACGTCAGGTAGGTAACATCTGCTTATAAAAAAATTGCTTTACTACGGTGCTAACGGGTTGCCTATAATCAGGGCGTTTAATAATGTTATTTACCAGTTGCCTATAACGTAGGATGTACAATGTCCACAAAAAGAATTTATTTTCATATTTGATTATTTCCTATGGCTACAACGGTAATAATTGTTGGTTTTCTAGCTTCAATTGTGTACAATTGAATATTCTCATTGAAGAAAAATGATTTATTTAAAAAGGCAGAATTTGACGGTTTTTGATACACAATTTCATGAATTACGTTTAACAGAATTGTATTACATTAATAGAGATTGTTTACAAATATTTAGCTCGTTTAATAAGAAAAATTTTAATTTTTTATTTCTCAGAAAATTGTATTTGTGATAAAAGTTAGTGCATGATCTAAAACTAATTTTAAGATGAAAAAAAGTTCGATAAAAGTCGTAGGACACTAGATTTTAGCGATTTTTGAAATATTGACAACAGTAAAGTGCCCTTATTTCAAGAGATACAAAAAACTTTTATAGTAAAAAGTTATTTAGAATCTCAAAATAAGGCTAGATTTAAATTTTGACGGTCAAATTCTAATTTTTATTTTTGAAGAAATTTCAACATTCAAAAAGTCTGCAACAAATAGAAAAAAATGTTATTGTCGATTTCCCCGAAAATGTTATTCTTGATAAAAGTTTGTGCATAGTCTAAAACTAATTTTAAAATTAAAAAAAACATTATTAAAAAGTCATAGGACACTAGATTTTAACGATTTTTAAAATATTCGCAAAAGTGCTTAAAATTTCTTAAAAAATAAAATTTGGAATTTGACCTTCAAAGTTTAAATCGACTTTCATTTCGAAATTCTAAATAAATTTTTCTTTTAAAAATTGTTTGTATCTCTTAAAATAAGGGCACTTTACTCTTGCGAATATTTCAAAAATCGTTAAAATCTAGTGTCCTATGACTTTTTATTGAACATTTTTTTATCTTAAAATTAGTTTTAGACCATGCACCAACTTTTATGAAGAATAACATTTTCTGAGAAATCAATAATAAAAATTTTTCTTATTTGTTGCATAATTTTTAAATGACGCCGTAAATAATGAAAATACAAGGTTGTTTAAATGGGACAAAAGTTAGCTAAGCCTAGGGATGTATTTTAAACCAGATATTGTTTTGTTTAAAAATTCCATGGCTTGCGTGATATAACGAAAAAACCGAAATCAAACAAAATTGTTAAACTCAAAGATCTCGGCTATTGTTGCGAATACACAAAAACGTCAAAGGAAAAATGTTTTGTGAATTTCGTTTTCTATAAGATGGCGATAGTAAGATTTTTTTAAATAAATTACCGTGCGAGATATTTGACAAAACAACTTTTTTTTGTAAATGGCAGTCGTAGTAGGTGATGACTTAGATTTAAAGATTATTTTTTTCTCTTTGCAATGATATAATACTTTGCATGTCTATTTTCAAAAATAAGCGAAATAACCTAAAAAAATGCAAAATGTTAAGATAAAAATCATTTTTCATTATTTACGGAGATAGCAATAGTGTCCCATGGAAAAGTGAAACACCTTGTATATACGTAAATTAAGAAGTAAAACATAGTACATAATATTATATATATATATATATATATATAATATATAATTATTTGTCTGCACAAATGGAACAAAAAATTTTTGTCTGCACAAATGGAACAAAAAATTTATTATCGATTTCTCAGAAAATTTTATTCTTGATAAAAGTTGGTGCGTGGTCTAAAACAAATTTTAAAATTAAAAAAAGTTTAATAAGCAGTCATAGGACACTATATTTTAAGCGATTTTTGAAATATTCATGAGTGATGCTTAAAATTTCTCATGCACCAACTTTCTTATAGTAGGTAATGGTACACACTTTGACGCTTTTCTGTGACAGATTAGGCTTTTTTCCTTGTGGTGCAACTACAGGAACTTCTTCACTGTTCATGATGTGTCTACACCGGTATTGTTTAAAATGGCAAGATAAAGTATGTTTTTAAAATAACGATCCAAAAGCCGAGCTAACGTGTTTGAACTTTCTGACTATGCACAAATATCACTTTTGACATATTTTACTTGACGTTATAAACAATTACAATTTACGTTTTAAAATACAATTAAGATCCAGCAAATATAGTAATCGGACACTTATTTCGGGACAGAGGAAGTATTATATATATAATTAATATTAAATACATTTGTTAGGACAAATGTGATCGGTTCATTGCAACTACCCGAGTTAAAAGCATCATCAACTCGGGTAGTTGCAATGTACCGTGCGATAACATTTCTATCGAAAAGCAACCCACAAAAACACCAAAAATCATAAATCATAAAGTGTGTGTGGCTATCATTTTAGGTTTTAATTTATCGATTGTCATGAGACGATAAAGCATACAGACATAAAAAGTAGCTTCGAACAGGACATCGTTGATTGATAATATATTGTCTCGCTTCCTTTATATAATGTGTAGGTATATAGGGAAAAAGAAAAATATGTTGAACTACATACAGTGTGTACAAAAAGTACCGTAATGGATCGATATCTCGTATTGTGACAACTTTACAAAAGATTTCTTTAATAAAAGTTAAATGGTGTACTCTCGTAAGTCAACTTTTAAAATTGTTTCATGCTCAGGAGTATTGAAGAGAAAACCCAAAATGCAGCTGTACTGGTCATTATCGGAGCTCGAATCTTACATTTGTGGTCTCTACCCTGATGTTCCGTTGGCTTTAACGGGCATGACATTTGTCAAATGTGGTCGGAGACGACGTCTCCAAAAATTTCAGCCGTCAGGTGGAACAGTGGAAGAAGTTCTTTTGTGCTGTATAATTTACATCTTCAAAATACTTTTTATCATGTTGCATTTTGTTTGCTAGATATTTTGTGTAATAGGATAATTTCTAATTTTATTGTGTTTTTAAGTAATTCGTGTATTGCTGTGTACCTAATTTGTAGTTATTTTTATACAAAATGTCATACATGTTGTGAATATAGTTTGTTCTGTTGTCGCTATGTCAAATTTGACCTACGTCATCAACTTTTTGAAATATTTTGAAAAAACTGAAAAAGGTCGATTTTTTCAAACTTGAATAATTCCGTAACCATATGAGTTAGAACAAAAATAAAAATTGGCTTTTATAGATATTTTTACGTAGATTTTAAATATGTTAAAGAAATTTTCATAGCACTCTCGATTTTCGAGTTATAGCACAATAGTCTATGCCAATCTCCATATGCAAAGGTTTTAACGAAAATAATAATATTATCAACAAAAGTAAAACCACCGCCGGAAATAATATTGCCAACGTTGTGAATGGTAAAATTTCTGAAGATGTGGTGGACGGTCCAGTCCTGAAAACCCAAAACGATGAGAAAGCGGTGGAGGTTATACTAAAAAAATGCCAAAATTCTGACAATTGCGTTCCTGTCCGGGAAAAGTTGTTACTCTTTGAATCTCTATGCCGAATTGGACGCAAAGTACGTAGCACAGAAGATGTGTCCTTAAAAAAATTGGTGGATTCCAGTCAGAGAACACGTTCGATGCATGACCTTACAATTTGTCCAAGCTCCAAGAACGAAAACGAAATAAATATTATCCGAAACCGGTTTTAACCGGTGTTATCACTATTTAAATTTTATTTGTTAAAAACAAACCCGAATTCACCTTCTATGCTGGGGAGACTCCAGAGACAGTAAAAAATCTCACTTGAAATTTATTGTTTATACTTGCAGTTTCGTGTAACACCAGAAACGGTACAGATATTCTCTGTACACTTGATTGGATATACAGGGTGTGTAAAAATTGGCGGAAGTGCTACACGTGACGATGTTCTTCGTAGCACATGCTCATGCTCAAGCTCAAGCTCGCTCAAGCTCAAGCTGATGCTCATGCTCATGCTCAAGCTCAAGCTCAATCCTCAAGCTCATGCTCATGCTCTAGCTCTAGCTCAAGCCGCAAGCCCCGCTCAAGCTCAAGCTCATGAGCATGCTCATGCTAAAGCTCAAGCTTAAGCTCAAGCTTAAGCAAGCCTCAAGCCACAAGCTCAAGCTCAAGCTCAAGCTCCAAGCTCAAGCTCAAGCTCAAGCTCACTCATGCTCATGCTCATGCTCACGCTCATGCTCAAGCTGAAGCTCAATATCAAGGGCAAGCTCATGCTTAAGCTCAAGCTCAAGGTCAAGCTCAAGCCCTCAAGATCAAGATCTAGCACAAGCTCAAGCTCATGCTTATGCTCATGCTCATGCTCATGCTCATGCTCATGCTCAAGCTCAAGCTCAAGCTCAAGCCTCAAAAGCAAGCTCAAGCCCAACCCAAGCTCAAGCCTCAAGCCTCAAGCTCATGCTTCAAGCTTCAAGCTCAAGCTCAAGCCAAGCTCAAGCTTCAGCCTTAAGCCCGCCCCAAGCCCTAAGCCAGGCCCCAGGTCCCAAGCTCATGCTCAAGCTCAAGCCTCAAGCCTCAAGCTCAAGCTCATGCTCATGCTCAAGTTTAAGCTTAAGCTGAAGCTGAAGCTCAAGCCTCAAGCTCATGCTCAAGCTCAAGTCTCAAACCTCAAGCCTCCTCAAGCCTCAAGCATCAAGCTCAAGCCTCAAGCACCAAGTTCCAAGCCCAAGCTCATGCTCATGATCATGATCAAGCTCAAGCTCAATCTCATGCTCAAGCCTCAAGCTCAAGCTCAAGCTCAAGCTCAAGCTCAAGCTCAAGCCCCAGGTCCCAGGTCCCAAGCTCATGCTCAAGCTCAAGCCTCAAGCTCAAGCTCAAGCTCGCTCAAGTTCATGCTCAAGTCTCAAGCCTCAAGCTCAAGCCTCGGCTCAAGGCTCAAGCCTCAAGCTTCATAGATTTTTAGTACTAAAACAAATTTAAAACAGCACTGCTATAATTTTATATTTTTAAATAAAAATCGTGTGTACAATTTAAACTAATCAAGTTGTATTTTTGCACCTTACGGGTGTTATACTAAATAAAATGGTTAAATGTAAATGTATTTAACGATTAGGTAAATTTAATATGGCGGCGGTTTGCCAGTCTAAAATGTGCTGTCCGTGAGCGTCAAAACCCATCGTCATCGTTTATATTTTAGTTGAGATGCAAATATTATTATCGTATTAATAGAGGCTTGTAGTGACTTGAAAAAAAATGAAAGTCCTCGATTTTTTGACGACAAAGAATTTTTAAAACCGGTTTTAACCGTTATTATTTCGGTTCACGAAAACGAAAAAGGAATTTTTTTGGTTAGAACGAAAAGAACGAAAACGATATATATCGTTTCCGTTCCGAACAGAAACGAACGATTTTTTTTTTGTTTTTAGTCCCTGCTTATAAGATTATTTTTTCTTATAACTGTATTTATAAAAAATCTATTTTGATATTTGATATTGCATTATTGAAGATTTTCCTTTAATTAAAAAAAAAAAACAATACAATAGTTGGCAATCATCAGCAAACATTTTCAATTTACATTTTGAAATGTATTTGCTAAAAGTAGAAGTGTAAATAATGAACAGCAGTGGTCCCAGAGCCTTGCGGAACATCTTTATTAATTTATAGATTCATATAGTATTCCTGCAAAATTTACCCACTGTTTAATCTGTTGGATAAATAACTTATCAAACAGTTTTAGAGGCGAAGTTAGAATATCTATATTTTTAAGAATTGCGGTTTCGCCGGAAATGACCCTAACTTTGTTATTTCAAATGGAACAGCCTGTATATTTTTACATTTTTGGAAAGAAGAAGCAATTTTGAATACAGGTATTATCTATTCATATGTGCAGGGTGGACCAAATTCTAACGTTTTACGGGGGGGTATCTCGGTTATCGTTATAGTTAGCGAAAATCTGATTGCGGTTTCTTGGGCTTTTTTTGAGTAAATATTTTTCATATCACTTGCGAAAAATAAAATTTTAATATTTTTGAAATTTTACTGTAACTTGCGGTTACTTAAATAGTGTATTTTCTTGTTAAGTGCAACTAATTGTTAATAAAATTTTTAGATTTTTTAATATAATAGTACTTGAACATAAGGAAAGATAATTTGTTTCGTTGCAGTTAAGCACAGTTTTAAGTTTTTGAAGCAGCCTTCCAACACAAATATTAGTGTTGTTAAAATCGTCAGAAATTGCACTATTTAAATATCCGCATGTACCACTACCAGCCCGTTTTAAAAAACTGACTCTGTCAAAAAACCTTCAATGCCGATTAAAGTAACCTTAATGTTAATAACAGTTTTACAAAACATTTTTCCGGACACTTGTTGACATAATGAAATTCAATTTTTGCGTGTCAACGCACACTTAATAAAAAAATGTCAAAATTATTTGAGCTTATAAAAATTAATCAAAATGGTGCAGTTGTATTCAAAATTGTTTCCTCTTTCCAAAAATGTAATAATATACAGGGTGTTCCATTTGAAATAACAAGGGTCATTTCCGGCGAAACCGGAAAAGAATATGTTTAAATAATCTGGTTTTTTACACATATCATATGTCTAACATTTCATTTAAATAAATCCAAAACTAAAGAAGAAAAAAGGGGTGTACCAGAACTCAGCTACACCCGGTATAAAAATGTATAGGGCGGCAAAAAGCTCGTAGCCCACAGGCGACAAAATCATAAATGGTTTATATTTTAATTACAAATATTTTATCCTAATCAGGAGTTGACTTTCCTGCAGATAAATTTAAATAAAAATCACTTATCTTATTTGATTATAAATTACTTGGAGAAATGCTAGATCAGTTTGAAGATACTTGCCTCTTCGTTTTAAGCAGTCCTATTCATTTATTTACCCGCTTTCAGTCGTCAGATGTAATTTTTTATTCGATAAATTTGTAGTAGATAAGATTTAAATGACTTATAAGGACAACTTTTAGATACATATTTTAATAACATGGTAACAGTTAATATAGGTTTAGCTTACGGTTACGATCCAAGTCATCAAAATGTGATCCATTTTATTGAAAGTAAGTATATTAGCTATAAAATATTTAAATCATTTCTAATCAAACTTTTGTTTACATTAGTATAAGGTTGATGCCAAAGTAGCTGCCGTTAACAATAAAGTACTTTGAAATTATAAAAGAAATACTGTTTATTTAATCAATTATATATACAGCGTGTTTCTTAAGTATTGCGAAAAAATTCGGGAGTTGATTTCTTATCGAAAATTAAAGGGATCTTTCATATAAAATTTTTATCTTAGACGTCTTCTTTCGAAGTTACAACCCCCTACAGGGGAACGCTAAAATTAGGTTTTAACTTATTTCTCAAATTTGGATAAATGTAGGAGAATGATATTTGGTAGATGTTTTATACTTATTAAAAATTTTCCCATTGTAATAATTTCAATCATCTACCACCTTCACAGGGGGCTGAAAAGTGCGAACCCTGTTGTTTTTTTTATCAGAACTTTTTGGTGGTTTAGAATTTTGTAGTTAAAGATTTTTTTATTTTTTTTTAAAGCTCGATTTATTTAGAAACTTGTTTTATTATTTCTTAGTTTTTCTCGTAAAACCTACAGTTTTTGAGTAAAAAATAAAATAGTAAACATTCACCATCAAATAATATTCCAGTATAAAATGATTCATTATGGCGGTTGCCATGATTTGTTTATGTTCATATTGGGAAGAATTGACGAGCATTTTAGTGTTGTCGCCGCGTAAACGTCAAAAAGAATTACACCCGTCAATTCTACCCAATATGAACATAAACAAACATAGACGTCTCCTTTCGGAGTTACACCTTCCCCCCCACCTAAAGAGGAGCGCTAAAAGTAGGTTTCAATTTATTTCTCAAATTTGGAAATGTGTAGGAGAATGACATTTGGTAGATGTTTTATACGTATTAAAAGGTTTCCCATAGTAATATTTACAATCATCTCCCACACTTACAGGGGGATGAAAAGTGTGAACCCTGTTGGTTTTTTTATCAGAACTTTTTGGTGAGTTAAAATTTTGCAATTAAAGTTTGTTTTTTTAAAGCTCGATTGGTTTAGAAACTTTTTTTATTATTTCTTAGATTTTGAGTACAAAAATAAAATAGTAAACTAACTATTAAATAATATTTCTGTATAAAATGATTCATTATGATGGTTGCCATGGTTTGTTTATGTTCATATTCGGTGGAATTGACGGGCGTTTTAGCGTTGTCACCGCGTAAACGTCAAAATGAATTACACTCGTCCATTCTACCCAATATGAACATAAACAAACCATGGCAACCACTAAAATTAATCGTTTTATATTGGAATATTTTGATGGTGCATGTTCACTTATATTTTTTTTACTCAAAAACTGCAGCTTTAACGAGGAAAACTAAGGACTAAGAAAAAAATTTAAACAAAACAAGCTTTCAAAAAACTATTTTTTATTTCAAAATTGTAACCCACCAAAAAGTTCTGATTTAAAAAAAAATAACAGGAGTCGCACTTTTCAGCCCCCTGTGAAGGTGGGAGATGATTGAAGATATTAATTACTACTCCAAGTCATGTATGTAAAACATTTTGCTTCATGATTATTACAAATAATAGAATAATATTGGTGAGAGAAACATAAATTTAAGAAATATAACCTGTCTATAGCAATTTTATATTCATGAACACAATAATATAATTTTTAACTTGAATTTTTGTAATATGATTTAAGAAAACAATGGTAATTTTTGCTTTGGTCACATAATCTTATTCTTACTTTATTAACAAAAGCCCTGCCTCATAAAATGCTTTCTCAGTCTCTATTGGTGTTTGTGTAATTGTGTCCTGAAAGCATTTAGCAGAAGATAGACATTGTTTTTATCAATAAAATTTTATTTATAAGCTATTTTGCTTCGCTTTACCAGTGTACACAAAAATAGAACTATTAGTATTACAAAAGATATTAATTTATAATAAATTCTGTTAAGTTATGATAGATTTACAAAGATCCTATTACAAAATAACCGAAAATAACATTTTTAAAATATCCCGGAAATTTTCGGGACAATAAGTATTTCCCGGGAAAAAAATTCTATGGCACGCTAAATAATAAACAAAAATCAAAATGGCCATTTTTTTAAATCCTTCATAATTCGGTTATATTTATCGGTACAAAAATATTTTTTTACGCAGTGTAAAATGAAAACTTTCATTTTTTTCAATATTGTTTAAATTCACGACAGCTTAGCTTAGCTTAACTTTTTAGGGACTTTTTGATGAATTTTATTTATTTTGAGCCTCATTTTCAAAATAAGTACATTAAACTTTATATTATTAAAAAGAGGAAAAAAAGCTCTTTGATGAGGTCGTAGAGTCACAGCTATGGTTTTCATTTAAAATGATGCAAGTTTGTAATTTATCTAAGAATTTAAACAATATTAAAACAAACGAATTTTACAGTGCGTAAAAAAATCTATAACTTTTTCCCCAATAATATTTTGTACCATTAAATACCGGGTGTAAATGAAGTGTGGTACACCCCCTTTTTTTTCTTTAGTTTTGATTTTAAATAAATGAAATTTTAGACATATGATATGTGCAAAAAACCGGGCTTTTTGAACTCTTGACACATTTGTTTTACTTCCGGTTTCGCCGGTTATTTTAAATGGAACACCCTGTATATTTTTACATTTTTGGAAAGAGGAGGTGATTTTTGATACAACTGCACTATTTTCGTTAAATTTTATAACCTCAAAATTTTTTTCAAACAAAATTTCGTTTTTTATTAAGAGTGCCGTGACCTGCACAAATTGATTTTTATTATGTCAACAATTCTCCAAAAAACGTTTTTGTAAATTTTAAATGACATTTAGATTACTTTAATCGGCTTTGAAGGTTGCGGAATCGGTTTTTTGACAAAAAGTAAATTTTTTTAAATGGAACCATGCTGGAACTAGGGTTATTTAAATGGAGCATCTTCTAACGAATCTATCGGTACCAACAACTTGTATTTTTATTAAGAATCTACTTCAAAAATTTCAAATTATTGTGAACATTTATTAAGAGATCCTTTTAATCGCAGTAATCTAATTATATAAAAATGATTACCAAAATTTTTAGACTTTTTAATTAAATGACTATAATAGTTAAACATAAAACAACGATCATTTGTTTTGTTTTAGTTATGCACAGTGTACTGCGATTAACAGGATCTCTTAATAAATTTTCACAATAATTTGAAGTGTTTGAAGCAGACTCTTAATAAAAATACAAGTTATTGGTATCGATGGATTCGTAAGAAGATGCTCCATTAAAATAACCGCTAGTACCAGCATAGTTCCATTTAAAAAAATCGACTTTTTGTCAAAAAACCGATTCCGCAACCTTCAAAGCCGATTAAAGTAACCTAAATGTCATTTAAAATTTACAAAAACGTTTTTTGGACAATTTTTGACATAATAAAAATCAATTTGTGCAGGTCACGGCACTCTTAACAAAAAACTAAATTTTGTTTAAAAAAAAATTTGAGGTTATAAAAATTAACCAAAATAGTGCATTTGTATCCAAAATTACTTCCTCTTTCCAAAAATGTAAAAATATACAGGGTGTTCCATTTAAAATAACAAAGTTGGGGTCATTTCCGACGAAACCGGAAGTGAACAAATGTGTGCAACGGTTTTTTGCACATATCATATGTCTAAATTTTCATTTATCTAAAATCAAAACTGTATATTTTTACATTTTTGGATTCCTCTTTAAATTTACTTTAAAAAATGTACCAGGTTATATGAGTCTAAAGCATTTTCATAAAAATACAGTATTTTCAAAAATTTTGAACATTTAAAAACTTTAAAAAATCTGAAGAAATTTGATTAAAGATTAGATTGACAAAAGATTATTTAACACTTTGTACTACCTACATTTTTAAAATATTATACAAGGCGTTATTTACGCTTGGACAAACTTGTGAAACTATAAACATCGATAACTCTTTTTTTTTAATATAACGCCCTATATTTTGTTACACAGTCTTATAGAAAATTTAATTGTCTTTCGAAAACATTAAACCTGTTTTTCACCTAAAACTGATATATTTCGAGATATCGCGATTTTATTGTTAATTATTAAGACAAAGTAATATTTTCGAGTAGGCTATGAAGGCAGACAGCGGTAATTTAAATCAATTAAAAGAAAAAAACAAGAGAGGTATAATCTTATCTTTTGCCTACGCATTTTTGACATTTATATACGATGAAGATGTAATTTTACAATTTTACGTTTGAATGTTTTTTTTTATCAGGGCCGCAATATTTTTAATGTAATTGATTTTGTTCGTTTGCAACATCCTAAAAACCGATTGAAAATGTTAGGTATGCGAAAAAGTCGCTGATTAAAAAAATAGGTACTGATTAATTTTTAACTTTAAAAATTGTGTTGGAACCGTTTTCGGTAGATCAGAGTGTCATATTGTAAACAAAAAAGTAGTTTATAAGATTTAGTAATTTTCTTATCACACTGATTTAATGAATATATCCATAAATAATTTTAAAAAAACTTTTTTTTAAACGTAAGAAATGGTAAAACTACATCTTCATTATAAAAAAATGTCAAAAATGCATAGACAAAAGATAAAATAATCTATATATATAAAAGAGCTTGTTTGTGTGTTTGTTTGTTTGTTTGTTTGTTCGCTATAGAATACTAGGTCCGTTGACCGATCGGGACCAAATTTTGCACAGTTACTATTTAGGACCTTGCAGATCTAACGCCAAACATTAAGTACAAGCACATATTACCAATTTAAAAAAAAATAATTACTTGGACGGGATTCGATCTTACGTCGGCAAATACCTGGTCATAACACGATACGGCGCGGTGTATTTCACAAGTAAAGATTGTTTTGTATACAATTAGTAATAAATGTACATGAAGTATTATTTTTATTAGTACATTTTTAATTGAAACAAGACGAAAGAAAATAAATTTGAGTTATTATTCAATTTTTAAGCAATAAATAGTTATTTTTTAAGGAATTATAAGAAAATGAAAAGATGATTGATCAGAGTATGTCATTTGTGTATGACTTGGAATTATTGGGCTTATTCAAGTTAAAACAGTAATTAAAATTGTAATCGCCCGTGCAACGCCGGGTAAACCATCTTGTAACTTATAATTAAAATCGCGATATCTCGGAAAACATCAATTTTAGGTGAAAAACAGCCCTAATTTTTTAGAAAGACAATTAAATTTTCTATGTCTGTGTAAAAAAATATGGAATGTTGTATTTAAAAAAAAATGAGTTACCGATGTTTAAAGTTTTACAAATTTTACCAAGTGTAAAAAACGCCCTGTATAATATTTTAAAAATTAATGTAGGTAGTGCTGCAAAGTGTTAAATAATCTATTGTCAATCTAATCTCCAGGCGAAATTCTTCCGACTTTTCAAAGTTTTTAAATGTTGAAAATTTTTGAAAGTATACTGTATTTTAATAAAAATGCAATGTTCACAAAAGCGAATGAATTTAGACCCATACAACCTGGCACATTTTTTTAAGTAAATTTAAAGAGGAATCCAAAATATACAGGGTATTCCATAAGAAAAAGTATAGCTTTGATATACCACTCTTTTTTGGAGCACCCTGTATGTTTAAAAATATTTTTAAAATGTAGCCCTTATTGACTTACATAATCTAACAGCGACAGAAGTTGGAGAAAAATATATGCCGTTTCGCGATAAAACTCCGTGGCGTCCGTCGTGACTAGTGGGTGCTGTTCGCAAAGATTTTCTCAATCCCGGGAATCGGGAGTGAAAATTCGTAAAATCCCGGGATTAAACAAAAATGAATTAATTTTTTTAATCAAGTAAAAAAAAAAACAGGAAACGATTAGCATTCCCATTGTTAATATTTGGTTCCTAATAATTCCTATCATGCTCATCAATCAGTCTCATCCCGGGTTTTAAAACGTGAATTCCGGGAGTCGGGATTATAAAAAACAGCTAATTTTCCACTAGTCGTGACTCATCCTGTATATACATCACTAAGTTGCTCTACAAGTTTACAAAATACCCAAGTTTTGTCCTATTTGCCCGATCTTGCATCTATTACGGTTAGAAGTTACGAATTTTGGGCACACTGTATATTAAATATTTATTATATCAATTAATATTTCAAAAATTAAAAATAATATGCATAAGAACAATAATTACAAGTGTTCATTAGGAAATTTTTATTTTAACATATCAATTTGTCAAGTGAACAGTTTTTTAAAATTTTAACGATTGCTATCTTTAAATCACGATCTCATTCACTTGTGCACGTTCTGCAAAAAAAACTTACAATTTTTTTGTTTTATGTCTAGTATAACACACGCAAGATACAGGAACAGAATTATTATAAGATCAAAAGCGAAGCATCCTTAAACAGCAATGAGCTTGGAAGAACAAAATAGAGGGCTGCAACTTGACGATGCAAAAAAGTCTTTTGATGATCAACAACCAGCACCTTCTAGACAGACAGTTAGTAGTGAACAGATATATGAGATATTAGAGACATTTATCCAAACGTTTGTTAAGAAATCTGAAGAAAAATTAGCTGAATTTGAAAAAGAGGTGAAAGTAGGAGGAACATCAAAAACTGGTAAAATAGGAGAAATTGTGGTGGGACCATCAGGAACAGCACCGGTTTTAGCAGTTGGGTATGCAACCGGCATATCAGGGGTAGCTGGAGCTGCAGGAACGTTCGGAAAAGCTACCACTTATGCAGGGAATTATTTCATTGGCAAAAAGCATAGAACGAAAGCCAAAAGAGTTGTAGAAGTGTTCAGACCAATTAGTAAGGATGACTTAAGAAAAGCTTTGGTTGATGCCGGTGGTGAAATTTTTCAAAGCTTTGAATGCCAATTCATAAACCTAACTGACGCTGACGGAAGTAGGGCAAGAGCCATGGAAAAATTAGCTGTAGATGCTGTGAATAGAATATTAAATCATATTAGTGACGAATATGATAAAGAAATAATTAAAAACTTTAAAGAATTGACTTCGTCCGAAAAGTTAATAAGTCTGAATGAAATATTAACTACAAGCGTGATATTGGGAGAATCAAACAAGGGAACTGGGGATTCAATTGTTCACTTTATTAAAGCAGATAAACTCCTTAAAGCGAGTAGTGGACATAAAATAAAAAACGGAGAAGATGAATGGAAAACATCAGATTTATATGAAGAAGTAGGTTTAATAAAAATCAGTGATAATGGAGATTGCACCAAGTATTCCAGAAAAAAAAATAAAGGCAGTATTGCTAAAACTGATAAGTATGGATACCGTCGATGTTTTAAATGGGAAGAAAAAATAGCTGAATTTGAAAAAGTAGGAGGAACATCAAAAATTTGTAAAATAGGAGAAATAGTGGCGGAGCTATTAAAAACACAATATGAAGAACTCAAAGAAGAGCCTAAAAAAGAATATTATAAGTATGTTCTTAACTCGCCAGAAATGAACCAACAGTTACAAATCATATTAGATAAAATAAATAAAGATGATCCGCCAGAGATTACGAAAAGAATAGAAATCAAGCTCGATCGTCAAAATAATAATATTCAAGATATGCGAGTCACTTTGGATGAAAATAAAACACATAAAAAAATTTTCTTTAAAGTAGAACTTCCAGTCGAGAACTTTACTGGAAGACTGAAAGAGCTAAATGAATTGCATGAGGCAATACAACGTGATCAAGATAAAAATAAGATGACAGTAATATCACAAACAACATCCATTAGTGGTTTAGGAGGAATAGGAAAAACTCAGTTGGCTCGGAAATATATACTTCAATACAAACAGAATTATGATAACATTATATGGATAAATGCCGAAACGCAAGAAAGTTTAAAGCAATCTTTTGGAAGATTAGCCAAACAGTTGAATATTCCTACTACAGAGAAAATAAAAGAAGCGAGGTACGAGAGAAATTTTAAAAATATTGTTTATGATGTGTATGCATCCGCTGATAATAAGAGTCTGTTAATTTTTGACAACGCTGAAGGATATAATAATATCAAAGAATTTTTACCACTCTCCTTGTATGGCAACAAAAAATTTAATATATTAATAACGTCTCGTAACCAATTATGGAAGGATATAAAAATAATTTCTCTGGGAACATTTACACCAAAAGAAGCTGAGGAATTTATTAGAGATGCTCTAAATATCAACGAAGGATCACAAAAAAGAGCAATTAACGCTTTAGCGGAGACATTGCAATATTTCCCTTTAGCACTTAAACAAGCAGTTGCATACATTAAACAAGAACATAGTAGGAAAAAAACAACTCCAAATAAAAATTTTCATATAAGTGATTACTTAGAACTATATCAAAAAGAGACAGGTAAATTATTAGATTTTGAATTTGCTAACCGTTTTGACGATTACACGAAAACGGTTTTTACTACTTGGAAGGTAACTATTAATAATATTGAAGGCGACGAAGGCATGGGTGAAGTAGCTCGAGAAATGTTACATATTATTGCATATATAGCGGCAGATAATATTCCTGCAACCATATTTTTAGAACTGGATGTTGAAAACTGTGACAACGAGTTATTAAAGGAAGCAATTCAATTTCTTACACAATATTCAATGATTAATGTAGATAAAGATATTTTAAGTGTTCACAGATTAGTACAACAAGTAATAAGAATAGAATCCCGCCAAGAACATAAGGAAGAACTTGTTTTAAAAAAAGCTTTAAGTTTATTAAAGAGCGCTAATGCAGCAGACGAAAATAAAAGTCACATTGTATCAGTTTGGCATTATGCAAGTCGATACCGTCAATTAATTGATAGTTTTTATTCCAAATATATGTATTACTCTAGAAAAACTCCTCTTCATTTATTAGCTGAGCATGGAAACAATGAAGCGATCGCTTCTATACTAAAACATTTTGAAGAAAAGGTTACAGACGAAGAGTTTTATAAAGTTATTAATACTAAAGACAAATATAATAGGACGCCTTTATACATGGCTGCAGAAAATGGACACCTAAAGGTTGTAAAGCTTCTTACAAGAGATGAAACGCAACTAGACAGTAAATTTGATATGCCATATCTTATTGAGACTTTCAACTCGGTGAAATGTTCACTCTGGACACCATTACATGCAGCAGCGTTTAACGGTCATTTAGACATTATTGATTTCCTAGTAAGCACAAGAAATTCTACTACTCGTAGTTCGCTAGTTAATGCTAAAGACAGCTTTAACAGAACACCAACAGTATTGGCTGCATCTCGTGGTCATGTGGATATTGTTAATTTTCTGGAACCTAACAACAAAATATGTATTTTGCACGCCAAAATACGTGCTGCTTCGAAAAATGGCGATGCAAATGATTTAAAAAAAGTATTTATGGAACTAGTAAAACAAAATCAACTTGAAGATGTAATAAATTCACGATTAGAGCAATGGACTCATTTACATTTAGCTGCATTTGAAGGTTACTTAGATTTTGCAGAACTCCTAATAAAAGCAGGTGCAGATATCAACCATCGTGCAAATGATGGATTTACTCCTTTACACGCTGCATGTTCCGGTGGTAATTTAGATGTGGTACGACTGTTCATAAGCAAAGGTGCTAAAGTTGAAGCTACAAACGATGAAGGTTGGACAATATTACATGCAGCCGTTCGACCCGGTAATCTAAAAGCTGTTAAGTATTTAATAAGTAAAGACTTAATAAACATAAATATAGCTGATAAGAAAGGCACAACACCTTTACATACAGCAGCATTTCATGGAAAATTGAATATTGTTAAATATCTTCTAGGAGATGAATTAAAAGAGAAAGCAAAAATTAATGTCGTTGACATACTGGGTGCGACGCCTTTAATGTCTGCAGCTATAAACAATAACTGTAATATTGTAGAGTTTTTGTTAAAACAAGAGGCTGTTATTAACACCGGTAACCCTGAAACTGTTATTGGCAAACTTAATCTTTCAGTTGCACATGCTGCTGCTGCATATGATGCACTAGATATCCTTAAAGATTTAGTAAGCAGAGAAGGTAAGGCTATAATTAATCTTGGCATAGAAAAGAGTATAACACCAATGCATTTTGCCGCATTTTTTGGCAGTTCAAACGTAATTAAATATTTAATTGAACAAGACGCACAAACGGACGCTCCTGTGAGATTTTCCAACATTGTTAGTGTCCTTAAAGAATTTCAAGAAAACAGTAATTTAAACGCATCAAGTATGAATGGAATTGTGAAAATGTTATTGATTGGCTTGAGTTATATTGCAGATTACTTCAAGTTAACCCCAAGCGATTTCTACAACGCATTTGATTATCCTAATAAGGAATTATTTAGTAGGGGCCGAGATAGAACTAAAATCATTGTACTAAAATGCATTTTTGGTACTCGTTATTTCAAAAAAGCAATCGAAAATATGAAGAGTCATGTAGAACAAAGACAAAATTCGAATTCAAACTCTCGCATGAATGTGTTTGATGCAGGAAAAGGGGCAGACATGAATGCGAGATATGAATACGGTAACACTGTCTTGCATTTGGCTGTTATTGATGGCAATGTTGAGTTGGTAAAATATTTGATTAACGAAATAAAAGTTGACGTTTACATTGTAAATGAACACAACAAAACTCCATTTAATTTGGCAAAGGAAAATTTTGATAAAAATCCGCAAAATTATCAAAAAATTGTAGATATCTTAATGCATAAGCAGCAAAATATTGAATAAGATGACAAATTTTACAATTCACCTGTATTCTGTTAAAGATTGCAAATAGATCCTAACACCCTAGCTTTTAATGTCTTGGACAACAATAAATCAACATGACTAAATCGGCACTATTATATTTAAAGTTATCGGCAAACACGATACCAGTTTTTACAAAATTATATATTTTTGTTTAAAGATGAATTTGTAAATTAAGGCCTTAACTCTTCGTCAGCAGAGGTTCTTGTAAAAATGTATGTTCCGACACGATGTGTATCAGAACTAAGGCGGTTATAAAAAAGTTTTGTATTATCACATATTATGCCACCTAACTGAAATCAGGCTCACCTCCTTTTAAATGGTGTCCCAGATTACATTTCCAGCATAGGGATCTCTCTTATTGTAAGAGATACAAGTTTGGTTAAATTAAATGAATTATTCCTAAGCATGGAAGTTGCTACAATCTATTTTTAAAAGTGCAACATTCCGCCTACTTCAAATGATAGAGTAAAAAATATGAAAATGCTGGATTTCTTTTTTGTCTCATTACTTAGGTCCATGTCCCCGGTCCCACACATTTAAAATTTTACTTTTGTTTAAACGTAGAATGTTATGCTAGTCGTGTGCTATTTTCGTCGGGCTACATATTCAATTTAAAGTTGGGGGGGGGGGGCTGTGAACATGATAGCCCCTCCAACACGTAATTTGAACATTTTCTGTAGAAAATACGTTGTGCTAACCTTGTGCTTGTGTGTTGATAAAAATTTTGATTGTGCTGTTTCCGTTACACTACAATTTTGATTTCAAATTGGAGGGGCTGTAGAAATGATAGTCCCCCAACACGTAATTTAAACATTTTGTTTAGACCAACATGTTGTGCTAACGTTTTGCTAGCATGTGTTGATAAACTTTTTGATTGAGCTGTTTTGGTTACACGACAAATTTGATTTAAATTTGTAGGGGCTGTAGACATTATAGCCTCTCCAGCTTGTAATTCAAACTAAGTTTTTAGACAAAAATGTTGGTGCTTGATGTGTGCTGACGTGTGATGATATAACTTTGGATTGTGCTATTTACAGTTAGGGGCAAAATTAATTGTAATTATAACTACGTCACAAATGTTATATTCTAACGGTAAATCTGGATAAACGCTGATAATATTTTAGATATTTGGGATAAAATGTACTAAAACAATTGAATAAAAGTCTGTTAAAATTTGTAGTCGTAAATAATGCTGTTTTCTCTGTGTTGTGGTACACTAACATTTTCAATTTTAAAGATTTATATTACTTTAACCTAAATATTAGAAAACATATTATAAATAAATTTAAAAAAAATTAATTACCCATAATTTTCAGAACAGCAGATATTCTTTTGATTGTGTCATCCCATTATTTACTAACCCTTTCGCTGCGGCACTCGTTTGAGAAGTTCGTGCCTTCAGTGCGGCGTTTTTCGGGTCTTATGGAGTTTGTGGGTTACGCTCGCGTAATAATACGGCTCCCGCACATGGGACACGAAAAATAAATGCGGAATATTACGGTTCCCCCAGTGAAAGGGCTTTATAAAAGTATTTTTAGCACAGTTTGGCACAAGACTAGCACAACATTCTACGTTTAAACAAAAGTAAAACTTCAAATGTGGGGGGAGCCGAAGACATGGACCTTCATAACTTGTTTGTCCCAATCATTAGATCAATTTTATTTGTACTTTCTTAAGGTACTTTTTAATGTAGAATGTAACTGTTATTTTAGATTTTTTTATCACTTACATTTTCAAGAGATTACCTCTAATTTCATTATTACTTATGGGCCGTAAAGTTGGCTTTGGAATACTTACTGCACTTTTTTTTCAATTTTATAGAGATACTTATTACTTGCTATATCTATTTTAATAAATAATTACTTGTTTTTTGTTTGTTTTTTCATAGATAAGTACCTACTTGATTGGTAAATACGAATTTTCTTGATGTTGTGAGTTATTTATACAAATCGAAATAGCAAGTCATATTTCATTAAAAAGAGGGAAAAAAAGCACATTCAACTGTTTCAAAGTAATCTTGACGGCCCATGAGAAATAATAAAATTAGAGGTAGTATTTCAAAAATGGTAAGTGATTAAAAAAAAAACTTAAATAACAGTTACATTCTACATTAGAAAGTGCCTTAAGAGAGTACAAATAAAATTGATCTTATAATTAAGGCAAAAAAGTGATGAAAGAAAAAAGAAATTTTCATATTTTTTACTACAACTTCTGAAGTACGAAGAATTTTGAACTTTTAAAACCAGATTCTAGCTTCTTTCATGCTTAGGAATAGTTTGTTTTACTTAAGTAAACCTGTATCTCGTATAACTAGCGAGATCCTCATGCTGGAAATGTTATCTGATACACTCTGTATATAGATATATGCAAAAACCGAATCATTTGAACATATAAATGTACACTATTGTTTTACTTCCGGTTTTGCCGAAAATGACCATAAGTTTGTGATTTCAAATGGAACATTCTGTAGGTATATTTTTACTTTTTTAGAAAAAGGAAACAATTTTTTATTTTGAATACAACTGCACCATTTTAGTTAATTATTATAGCCTCAGATAATTTTTGGACAAAAATTTATTTTTTATTAACTGTTTTTTGACCTGAATAAATTGAATTTTATTATTTCAAAAAGTGTATAAATAACGTTTTCTCACAACCGTTGAAAATTTTTTTATCAAAAATAGTGGGCAAAACGACATTTTACTCTCTAGTGAGCAAAATTGATTACTTTGCTCCCTAGAGAGCAAAATTTGTTGCATTGTCATGGTAACGTCATGGTAACGTCGTGTAATAGCGTTTTTAGACAGCGAAACTATCATTCGTGTCAAATACACAACTGACATTTTAAGGTTATATTTACTGTAGACGTTTTGCTTTTAATGTTTTAATCGCATTTTTTACGGTTGTGAGAAAAATGTAATACACAACTCGTGAGCAAAGTACCTTTCCTCGCTCAACTGCCGTGCCCGCACTCGCCTACGGCTCGTGCGTGCAATTGGCAGTATCACGAGAAAAGAAGTACTTTGCTCACTTGTTGTGTAAATAACTATTTTGTACGTTTAGTTGACAATTCGGTTAATTTTATTAGCTTTAAAGGTTACCAAATCGGTTTTTTGACAAAATGTCAGCTACGTTAAATGGCACAATAGTGGCTTATGCGGTTATTTAAACAGGGCATTTTCTGACAAATTTGCGAATAGTAATAACTTGGTAGTTTTATTAGAAGTGGCATTAAAATTTAAAATTATTGTAAAATTTTGGCAAGATATCGTATTAATCTCAGTTGACTGTACAACTGTACTCAATAGCAACAAAACCAATGCTTATTTTGTTGATATTTGTCGAGACGAACATTAGCAACTAAAAATTATTTAAAAAAATCATCTACAACAAACAAACAAAAATTAAAACATCTAAAGTTTTGTTGAATAAAGAGTTATTGTTGTTATTGAATACGCCAAAAAAATACTCTAATTAATAACCGCACGAGCAACAACGGACTGGCCAGGGTGTCAGCTTGCCCGATGGCAAGTGGGCCCTGAGGGCTCTTGGGCCCCATTAGACAAAAAACATGCATTTATTTCGCAAAAATTTTAATTGTACCGTTTTTCGAGTTGTGAGTGGGCCTCCTTTGTCTCCTGGCAATCAATATTTTTAGACCCAGTTCGCCACTGCGCATGAGCCACTATCTCTTCAATTAAAAAAACTGATTTTTTGTCGAAACAACCGATTTTGCAACCTTAAAGCCGATTAACGTAACCGAAAAGTCAATTAAAATTTACAAAAACGATTTTCAAACAATTGTTGACATAATGCATACCAACTAATGCAAGTCACGACACACTTTATAAATAAAATTAAATATAGCTAATAATTGTCTGAGGTTATGAGAATTAACTGAGTTGGTGCAGTTGTATTAAAAATTGAAAATTGCTTACTTTTTCCAAATGTAAAAGTAAATAAACTGGTGTGGCCACCAAATGACTTTTGCCATAAATCTATTGTGTGTATCAATTTATGTGTTTCTGTATTTGTGGACATAAAAGTCTAAAATGCTGCTCCAGGTGCTGTAATTAACCTAATTTTTGTAAATGACGTCTGTCAACATGACGATAACGTTTGTCAAAATGACGTTTCAAGCGCGTGTTTATAACAGTTGAACCACCCGGTGCCGGCGTTCTTAAAAAATACTTTTATTTGTTTAATTTAATCATAACTTTTTCACGGAAATTTAAGAGAGTTGAGACAAACGAAATTTTCGAGAAAAATTTGAAAAATTTAAAAAGTCATGTTTTTTTAAAAAGTTATGTTTTTTTAAAGTTTTTTATACACCTCGACATAGACTACAGTCCTACATATACATACCTATACAGAATTTTTTATCTTGTTCCGTTTTCATGTCATTTTGGATTGTTGTTTTAACTTAAACACCATGTATAGATATGTTATTATTTGCAAAATTAAATAATTGCACGTACTTTGTAGGAAATTTTTAAGGGCTCTAAGCTCTATCGATAACTATACTGTCAAAAATATACATTTTTAACGTCTGGCACATATACACACGCACATACACACGGACGTCATCGCAAAAATATCCAAAACGGAATCAGGGGAGTGCGAAACGTGTAATCAAAATTTGGAAATCGAACATTTTCGCGATCACAATACTTTCTTCGTACTATGTGTGGCGAAAGTAAAAATACAAGGGATTCCATTTGAAATAACAAAGTTAGGGTCATTTTCAGCTTAACCGGAAGTAAAACAATAGTTTTATATGCTCAAATAATCGGGTTATTTACACATATCAAATGTCTAATATTTCATTTGTCTAAAATCAAATGTATTGGTTTGCATTTATTTTGATTTTTTTTAAGACATGCAGCAACAAATTTATACCACTAATGCTAAATGAATTTTATTACATCATTTGCTATATTTGTTCCGTTATAGAACTCACTAGGAAATAAATTTATCAGTTTGAGTTTAAAAGCAAAAAATTAAAAACACATAAAGGCGCGGTATGTTCAACTAACACAGCAACCACAAAACTCATCAATAAAATTCTCAAGTATAAAGTCTACCACCTGAATATAATGCATACGTACAAAATATTAAGCTTCTGTAAATTTTAAGAGGGCCCGACAACCGCCATTATTTTTTTTACACATGCTTGATGTCAGCCGAAATACCTGCGCCGACGAAGGGTTAATGAAGTTATTATCTTTTCGAGTAGATTGTAGGTAGGACAGGAAATAATAAAGAAATATAGAATAATAAAAATAAAATAAAGAGTATTAATTGAACGCGGCTCATATGATTGTAACGGTAATTTACGTAAATGTGTTTTGTTTATATGTATATAGGTTTGTTCATTTTAATTAGTTGTACAGATTATTTGGTACTGCATGTGTTTATTTGGGAGAATCTGTCCCAGCTTATAGCGACATGGTTTAACTCGTTAATGTGAGTGCCTGTCATGTGGGACAGGTCAGTATTCTTAGTGGGAAATATTGTTTCATATAAATTTGCAAATTTTGTTGCAATTATTCTTTTTTTGTTTTGGAAGCTGTACGTTGTTTTCAGCATGTAAATACACATAAATAACAATGAAGTTGTTTTAATGCATCCTTCTAGTCGTTACCAAAACAAACAGAAGTAGGTATATTCTCTATCTACTTTTATAAATAACTCATAAAATCAAGAAAAAGCGTATTTTATGAAAAAAGAAACGAAAAACAACTCTAATTAATTTACAATTACCATTTGTCTGCGGTATCACTTATTAGAAATCTATATTATAGTATTGTTGTGTAATTCGATAGTTTTATTTTCACAATCAGTATTCTTTCGTTTATATATTTTTCCTCCACTATATCTGTCAGTCCGTTTGGTTCTATTATTAATCCTACCCCTTCCTTCGCTCTTCGCTCTTTTATACTCCTTACCAAATTTGCCAATATCCCCTATACACAGAGTGAGTCATTAGTGCGGGATCGCTCGATTGTGGCTAAACGGTTTGAGATACAAAGTTGATTCAAACACTATTTCATACAGTTTTTTCTTCCGAACACAATAAAAATATTTTCAAATGTACAGGGTTAGTTACCCCTCGGGAACTAATACTAATAGCAACTTTTATATTTCAAATACAACACCCCATTTTTTATTTTATATTTATGACCGCTTTCATTTTAGCTTTACATCGATATAAAATACTACAAGTTTTATGCGGCGTTGTCACTAAAAAATAAAAAAAAAATTACCAGGTTTTAAGCCTTTATTTAAAAAATTCTCCAGAAGTTATTTTTCGAAGTATAGCGTCGTAATTTGGCAAGGACATGCAGAAAACATTGCTCTATTGGCTCGATATGCAAAAGTCTGAATCACGCGTACAGGGTGTTCATAAATAGGTGGCTACTTCTATGATTTTGAAAAGCTTGTAACTCGATTTTTTCAAATACATACCCCTGTATTTTTTTTTGTCATCGAATTCGTTTTTAAGAGAGCTTTATTTTTTGTTAAGTATGTCCTATCCTGTACCCAAAACTCATACTTTTCGAGATATTCGACATTTTTTCTTCTAATCGTTATTGCAGCAAATATAGAGTGCCGTGGAAAGTGAAATAACTGACTGTCCACATCACTAACGTCAAAAACTTGTAATTTATTTCTTGAATTATATCATTTCCACAATTAATTTTACTTTACATGAGCAAATTATTATCCGAAAAGAAATTGAAAATGTCTCACACGGCATCCGAGAAAATTAGGAAAACCGGGTTGGGTATAACAGATATAATTTAAGTAATTTTGCCTTGATAAATAGTTGCCAATATAAACAAAAATACTCACAAAGTAATCGTTTACCTATACATTTATAATTTTTTTAAAATCTCAATCAGGAGTTGACTTTCCTGACATTGTATTATAATTGCTAATGTTATTTAAACATCAGTAAAATAGATAAGTTCAAGTACAAATAATTTATCTCCTTTGATAAAGATTTTTTGAAGCAAATTTCAAGACACCCATCTCTTCGCCAATAGCAATCTTATTTTCGTGTTTACTCACAAACAGCTGTCAGATTGTAATTTTTTATTTTAAAAATTTTTCGCTGATAAGATTTCAATATTACAAGTGCAACTTTCAGATAAATTATCTTAATAACTTGGTTTGCACAATAATAGTTAATGTACAGCTTACGGTTGCGATCTTTATAAATATAATGTGATATTTTTTTTGGAAAGTAAGTATATTAGCTATAAAATATTTTAAATTATTTCTAATCAAACTTTTGTTTACATTAGTCCTTTTTATTAATAATCACTTTATAATTTTTAGTTTTAAAGCTCTTTGCATCTGGAAATTCATAAACACGTGTCAATCAATTTACTTCTTTTTATCTAAAACTATTACCACTACATTTACATACTTATAGGGTTCTCGTTTTTCGAGGGCCACTATGGGGATCTCGTAAACGGTAAGAGTTGCGACTTTGGTTAAATTAGGGCAAAGTTGTATATTCAGGTGCTTAATAATTTGACGCAAACAGAACTTATCTAGCTCTTTTAGTTTTTGAGAGATAGGGGGAAAAGTAAAAAAGTGGATTTTTGTTTTTTGCCCGTAACTTTTTCATCTGATGTTGAATTTCATTTCTGTAAAAACTTTTCGTGGCCACTTTTTGCTGCAAGGAATCAAAATCCCCAGTTATATTTTCCATGCGACGTTTCGCTTTTCTTAAACCATCATCAGGTCAATTTTTTCTTATGGACGCTTTATCTGATTTTAACGCTAATTTGTTGAGCATTTTATTCTGAATTCGACAATGTATGACAGTTGGCACTTTTTGAAACAATTGTTGTTAAACATGGGAAAAACAAATATTTTATTTTGAAAAATTCCTAATTGGCATGGTAATTGGTAAATAATTGTCTTTGTCCCTTTTTCCTTGAAAGCATGTAAGTAAACCGAATGAAATTACTATTAAATGGATTAAGTTAAAGATTTAACACAAAACGAAAATAGGTAGGTATTTATTTATTTATTTATTGAAGGGAAAAAAAACAGCTACGCCATCCATCCACGGTCACCCAACCAAGAACTAACTTAACTTATCAAACGAACGCATTGGTTACATCTTCAACTAGTTATGCCCCTTATCTGCGTTAATGGCTTCTACAATGTTTTGTTGCATGTCTGTACCCACTACCCATCTTTAACAAGTAAACAGATTTTTGGACGTTTTTTAAAAACTATGAAAACTTATATTTGGTTACGAAAATTTTGTTGCACGTTCTTGTATGCCAAATAAGGGATTAAATGTATTAGTGTATTTTATTACTTAACTGAGGAAAATATCCTAAAAATATTTGCTAATAACTAAACAATGTTAATGTTTTCTCAACATATTTATTAATACCTATTTTTCTTAATGATATGGCAATTTTATTCCATACAAAATGTTTATTGTTTAATTAAGCCTTTTCTATATCACCATGACACAAATAAGGTGGCTATGTTTTGTGACATCTAAAAAAAAAAAACAAAAGGGCGTGAAACGTCAAAACGGCTTTGGTATGGTCTAAACTAGGGATTCTGTCCCGGGACGTAAGTCCCGGGAATTCCCGGGACATTCTTAGTCTCGTGTCTCGGGACATTTAGTTCGAGACCCGAGACGAGACTAAATGTTACAGAACACTAAAATTTTTGTTTATACTTCTAAATTTTTAACAAATTTTACTGTCACGAGTTAAGCAAAAATGTTTTTATGTTTTAAAGTTTAAGGAAAATTGCTTAGTTTATTAGTAACTAAATAACTAATTTTTTACTGTGTAAATCGCCGTTGAATTTTCAGTATATAAATATTGCATCATATTTCTTGTAATTTATAAAATCTTCCGTCGTTTTTTAAAAGGTTATACCGCCATTTTTAAGTACGTAAATAAGATTCGTAAAAGTCTCGAAGTCCCGGGAATTCCCGGGACTTTGATAAAAAAAAAGTCTCGAGTCCCGAGACTCAGAATCCCTAGTCTAAACCTAAACTGTTGGCATTGTATAATATAGTCTGTCATCATTGTTCAAATCTTTAAAATGTGTTAAATCTTTAATTAAACCCCTTTAATAGTAATTTCATTCGGTTTACTTACATGCTTTCAAAGAAAAGGGATAAAGAATGTTATTTACCATGCCGATTACTAATTTTTCAAAATAAAATATTTGTTTTTGCCATTTTAACAACAATTGTTTCAAAAAAGTGCCAACTGTTATACATTGTTGAAATCCGAATAAAATGCTCTACAAATTGGCGTTCATAAGAAAAAATTGACCTGATGATGGTTTAAGAAAAGCGAAACGTCGCATGAAAAATATAATTGGGGATTTTGATTCCTTGCAAAAAGTGTCCATGAAAAAGTTGTTACAGAAAAGAAATTCGACAAAAATCCACTTTTTTACTTTTTCTCCAATATCTCAAAAACTAATAAAGCTAGATAAGTCAAATTATTAAGCACCTGAATATACAACTTTGCCCTAATTTAACCGAAGTCGTAACTCTTACCGTTTACGAGATCCCCATAGTGGCCTTCGAAAAACGAGAACCCTGTATAACACCCACCCATATGCCGATGAAATCAGAAAATAACACAATAATATTTAATTTTTGACCCACTTTGCTTGCCAATTAACAAAGTGTAATTGTGGTGTGTAGCTTAATAACTTTTCTACTCATCATAATGTACGTAAAATTTTCTAAAAATTACCTATTTGTAACTTTTTTCTATCTGCCATGGGTAAAAAGACATCTTGAAAATGTTGTCATTTTTTAGTTTTCTTTTAAACAAGTCAGTTATTTTTTAGGTGACTCTACCCAATTTTCTTATTATTATATATTTGTTATTACAAAGTTACTCAGGCAACGTGGAAGATTGTTCTCCGCACTGTATATGAAAAGGAGGATACAGATCAGTTTTTATTTCCATGGGGTTGACCCTTAATATGAACATATTTTATCACTGCGCGTACTTCAAAGTCAAACTAATCAAGGATGTGTTTTTATGAAACTATTGACAGGAACAGGACTCTAAAAAACATTAATATTTCACAATCATAGTGATTGCTGACTAGTTAAAATTTTAAAATAATGTATAGGGTATTCCCTGTGCTCGGTCCATTTGGCTACACTTCAACACGAATAAGTCAGTTTTTTTTTTATGAAACGCCCTATATATTTCTACATTTTTTATTGATAATTTAATTATCTTGTAATAATATTAGAGGTTAGTTATGCCTATACATAATGAGTGGTTTTTCATTGATAACAAATTGAGAGGCGTTTTTATAAAAACATAAAAAGTGCCAATTCTAACGCAAACCACTTTTTTTTTAAAGATATCTTGTATAAACGCTAAATCAGTTTATATCTTAGATCAGCGTTTCCCAAAGTGTGGGTCGCGACCCGGCACCGGGTCGCAGAAAAATTTTGCCGGGTCGCGAAAAAAAAGGTAAAAACACAAAAAAGTAATATAATAATAAAAATATACACAATAATATAATAAGCTTTAGTAAATGAATATAATTGTTAATTTTTTAATTACTTATATTTTTCATATATATTTGTTTTGTAAAGAAATGTTTTTTTTTTTCATAAGGTGGGTCGCGAAAAATTTTAAAACCTCGTACCGGGTCGCGGTCAAAAAAGTTTGGGAACCGCTGTCTTAGATCATATAAACTACATGGATAACACAACACCATAGGAATATAGTTAAGACAATGTTGCCGACATGTGCAACGTGCCTTTTTAAACCTATCTCTTTCTACATCATGTGGGCCCTATATGCGCTATCTTTGTTTTGGACCCGGGCCCGCTGTCATCGTAGCGCAACCGTGATAATAACTGTAACGTACCTAGCCTATTCTAGCGACTGACGCGTGAATGATATTTAGAATTTTTTGCTATTAAAATCGTCGTTTAATTGAATCAATTTATTCTAATAAGCAGTGTTTACTGTACTTCAATAAAACTTACTAACAATAAGTCTGATCTAATGTTATTGTATCCTCCCATATTTGACACGGAAACATCCGAGTACATTGCATCTACCAGTAGTTCAAATAACGCTTTAGTTCAAATATCGCGCGTAACCATAGTAACGCACACTATTTTACTCGGTGGGGCCGGAAAGCGAGATAGAAATATACTTTCATATGTGTTAGAAGGAGATGCAGTATAATTGTACGTCTGGGATATGTGTACAACATAGTTGCATTGTGGTAGTGTTATCCATGTAGTTTATATGATCTAAGGTTTATATATTCGCGGCTCTTCGTCAGTCGCAATTTCAATAAAAGACTCGAGTTTCAAAACTTGTCTAGCGTTTCTACAAGAGAACTTTCACGAAAAAGAGATTTTTAATAAAACATTTATATTAATTTATGAATATGACTCACTTACATAATTACTTAAGTATTTATCAAATAATATTGACAGTAATTTAACAAATAAATTTATTTTACAGATAATATTATTATACGATTATTCCAACGAGACACTGATTCGTACAAAAGATAAAAATTTGCTTAAGAAAACAGTATAACAGATAAGTGGATAAATTACCAACACCAAGGTACAATACTATTACTCTTTGGGAAAAAATGGCACAACCTACACCAGGAACTACTACAGGCGCAGATACCAATCATCCTAGGAGTGATGGATATACTCCGTTACACGCCGCATGTTCCAAAGGTCATATAGATGTGGTGCGAACGCTCATAAAAGAAGGTGCTAAAAAGGAGGCAACAAACGATGAAGGTTGGACAATATTACATGCTGCCGCTCAAAACGGTCACCTAAATGTTGTTAGATATTTAATAACTAATGAGAAAATGAACGTAAATATAACCGATAAAAAAGGCACAACACCTTTACATACAGCAGCATTTCATGGACAATTGGACGTTGTTGAATATCTTCTAGGAGATGAATTAAAACAAAAAGCAAATGTTAATGCTGTTGACATAATGGGTGCGACGCCTATAATTTCCGCAGCTATAAACAACAACTGTACAATTGTCAAATATTTGTTAGCCAAAAAAGCTGTTATCGATACCGGTAACCCTGAAACTGTCTTTGGCAAACTTAATATTTCAGTTGCACATGCTGCTGCTGCATATGATGCACTAGATATCCTTAAAGATTTAGTAAGAAGAGAAGGTAGGGCTATAATTAATCTTGGCATAGAAAAGAGTATAACACCAATGCATTTTGCCGCATTTTTTGGCAGTTCAAACGTAATTAAATATTTAATTCAACAAGACGCACAAACGGACGCTCCTGTGAGATTTTCCAACATTGTCAGTGTCCTTAACGAATTTCAAGAAAACAGTAATTTAAACGCAACAAGTATGAATGGAATTGTGAAAATGTTATTGAATGGCTTGAGTTATATTGCAGATTACCTCCACTTAACCCCCGGCAATTTGTACAACATATTTGATTATCCTGACAAGGAATTATTTAGTAGTAGTATATTTGATACAGCTATAATCGTTGTACTTAAAGGTATTTTTAGTATTCCTTATATTCAAAAAGAAATCGAAAATGTAAAGAGGCATGTGGAATTAAGAAAAAACCTGAATTTATATCAGTAGTGTAGCGTTAAATTTTAGACTCCCTCGCAAAAATTAAAAAAAATAATCATTTAAAAAATACATATTTAGATAATCCTCTATTAGATATTTGCTACATGAAGGTACACAGAAATGAATATTAAAGTAACAACATAATTAAATTAATTGTTTTCTTTTGACCTTTGCTAATGCGAATAGGTCAATAACGTCTTTTATGTCCAAGTCTTCTTCAATAGTCCATAGGCTTATCGCAGTTAATTAAGCCTTCTTGCGTCACAGTAATTCTCAGGTGGTTTATTAACTACTTTTAATTTACCGAACTACGTTTTTGCAATGTTTAAGCAAACAGGTAGTGTTAAATATAGCATTGATAGTGGAGGAACGGCCAGGGTGTCAGCGTGTCCGATGGTAAGTGGGCCCCTGATGAAATGGACTCTTTCGCTACGGCGGGCGACTATAGTCGCTCTTCACGAAATTCCGTATATTTACGCATAACTTGCAATTTCAATATATTGTGACTTGTGACATATTGCACATGTTATCAGGTAAAAATTCTTAAAATTTATTTAAAAGTGTTACAGAACTAACATTCCCACAGCTAGGGATAAAATGCAAACCATAATTTAAACCCAAAGCATTTTATTTATGTAAAAAGTGGTATAAATTCAAAAGTTATTGGGGGGCACCCGAAAAAAAACTTCAAAATATTATTAATAGTAGTAGTGGCGTTATATAACAAAAGGTTCAAATTAGAACATTTCGGTGTTCGGTCAGTTAGCAATGCCTATGAGCGTACCATAGAACTAATTTCCCGTGTCCAGAACATTCTTCGCCCACAATTATTCTTGGCTTCCACATTTCTTCGCCTACACAATTCTTCGACGCCACAATTTTTTGCCGCATACAAGCATATCACAAATTTTGTTTGTAAATGTAATTGTTTTTATTTATAACGTAATTTTTACAAATTATTTTACATTAGCCTAAAGTTGTTTCTTGTATATAAGTACTTCTTCTTTTAATATTGTTTAAAAATTGCTACATAAATAGCGTATGTTGTGATTTTAAATCTTGTTTATGTTATTATAGTACGAATAAAAATTAAATTAACAAATATTTTGGTGATATTAAAGTAAAACAAATAATCAGCCATTGATTCTCTTTTTCTTATTTTTTTTTTTATAGGCTAGTAAAAGTTGTCAGAACGATGTAATAAATCTATAGAATAAATAATATTACCCGATTAATTTGTTGCCTTCGTGTGAAACTTTTTTGTTTTTAATAACGTTATAGCGTTGTCGCCGCGTAAACGTCAAAAATGAATAACAATTCTACTCAATATGAACATAAACAAAGCATGGCAACCACCAAATTGATTCGTTTTATATTGGAATATTTGATGGTTCATGTTTACTTATTTTATTTTTTACTCAAAAACGGTAGCTTTTACGAGATAAACTAGAGAATAAATAAAGATTCTAAACAAAGCAAGTTCTCAAAAAAACAATTTTTAAATTAAAATTTTTAAGCTTCCAAAATGTTCTGATAAAAAAAAACAGGGGTCGTTTTTTTCAGCCCCGTTTCACACACCTTCACGGTGGGTGATGATTAAAAATATTACTATATGGGAAACCTTTTAATATTATTCTCCTACTTTTATCCAAATTTAAGAAATAAAAATAAAACCTAATTTTTCTGCTCTACTTTAGGGGGGTGTAACTCCGAAAGGAGACGTCTAAGGAAAAATTTTATGTAAAAGACCCCTGTTAATTTTCGATCAGGAATCACCTCCAGAATTTTTTTGCTATAGTTAGAAACCCTGTATATTAAGTAGCGTAAATTTGACAGGTGAAGGAAATATTCATCCTAATTGTTTAACTACTAAGGTGCTCAGTAATTCCAGTGGTCTGTACTAAAATTTCTTTAACATAAGAGTCACAATGTTCATATGATTACGCGCAACTGTACAATACTCTGCTTTTCACTCATCACTTATCACTAAACTAGCTCGAAAGGTTTTACCCTCCTAAGTCGCTTTCGTATGTTTTTGTTATCCTAGAGTTGCAGTACTTAGGAGTAGACATGACTATGCAGCCTCTCTTCATGTCTGCCCGCAATTTTCTTTATTTCTTTTCTTATGGTAGGTATGGGTACATTCAAATATTCATTCCGCGCAAACCATGGGGCATCCACGATGTTTCTAAGAACTTTATTTTGAAATTTTTGGATTATTTCCATATTAGTCCAATGTGAAAGGACATGTTCAAAACTAAAGATCATAAAAACAAGGCTAAGAAATTCACTGTCGTAGGAGAACTTAGAATCATACACGTTGCATTCCATTGAAAAGGAATTGTTAGATGAATTGAATACAGACGCAATTATTGACAGATTCGCATGATTATCTCTAGTGAATTAAAACAATTACTGTTAATATAGTGAACTGCATGAAATATGCTTTTGAACTACTTTTTAACGTGTAAAATGTTTAGTACAAGCAATGTATATAAAAATATCCACCATTTATTTAAAATTTTAGAAAATAGTTTTAAAATTCAATTATAACAAAGTGTATTTACATTTAGTATCTAAAAATAAACATTTAATCTATCTACTGCATAATGCCAGTAATATGTAAAATATGTGTACACTGTAACTACTTAAAAATATACTTTTAATTGTATTTTTTTTCAACTGATGTATTTCTTAAAAAGTTCATTTATCTATCTATATATATAAAAGAGCTTGTTTGTTTGTGTGTTTGTTTGTTTGTTTGTGTGTTTGTTCGCTATAGAATCCTAGGTCCGTTGACCGATCGGGACCAAATTTTGCACAGTTACTATTTAGGACCCAACGGATCAAACGCCGTATAAATAACGGCCGGAAATGCCCGGGAACGACCGGAAACGTCCGCCGGGTGCGAGCGCGGAGCGCGAGTAGTCTGACCAAATTTTGCACAGTTACTATTTAGGACCCAACGGATCAAACGCCGTATAAATAACGGCCGGAAATGCCCGGGAACGACCGGAAACGTCCGCCGGGTGCGAGCGCGGAGCGCGAGTAGTCTGCGATTGATAAAAGAGAATTGTTATCACCCGTGCAACGCCGGGTAAATCGCCTAGTTTGTTATAAAATTTAAATGAAAGCGTTATAGTTGACGGTGGGGGGCCCTCTTTTTCTCCTGGCCCTGGCAACCAATATTTTAGATCCAGTACGCCACTGGAAACTTATACCGATATTACTTCTTTAAAGGTACCACCTAGGTACGTTATCTTTTTTAATGTTTCTAAAATGTTTTCCAAGTCTCTTATTTCGAACTTAAATATATTTTGAAACCACAATTTGATTTGGAAGTTTATCACCTATATCGTGCAACACTGCATTGGGCTGTTATTGATGGCGATTTGGAGTTGGTAAAATATTTGATTAGTGAAACAAAAGTTGACGCTAACATCAAAAATGTACATAACAAAACTCCATTTGATGTAGCGTAATAAAATTGTAAAAAAAAAAAAAGCAAATGTATGAATAAATTGTAGATACCTAGGTATAATAATATCTAAGCCGCATAGGATGACAAATTTGATAATTCACCGATGTTTTTTGTCAAAGACAAAATTTGAAGACTGTAAATACATCCTCAGGGCCGTTTCGCGAGTTAACGCCGCTCGGGTGCGAAGTTTTTCTACCACCCCTTCCTAGTTATTTTGAAAATCTATCTTAAGAAATTAAGATGAAACGGTATAAAAAGAAGATTAAAAATATACCGGATGATTCGGTTTGACTATCGCATCTCTACAACTTCGTTATTTTAAGAAATCCCTATATTTTTGTAAATCGCAGGAAATTCTCTACAAAATAACTTCAAAACGTTTTTTCCACGTTGAAATATTTTATAAAATGCGGTATAATATAACCACGGACGATCAAACGAATATTTAGAAAATCATGTGGTGAGTTCGAAATATTAATGTAGCACAAAGTTATGAATACTATTACATATTTTAATTTACATGACATTAATTTAAACGCCTAATCTCCATCAGATTTAACACAAATATTTGGGTGTTTGATTCCCATCTTGAATAAAACAAATGTTGCAAAAATACACTTTATAAAATTTATACTTACCGTATTTATTAATGTTGGCTAAAAATAACTGTGAGAGTATTTTATTTATTTTAGTTCTCATATCGCACATCCTACATAGTCGGTTTTTACATTATTTGCAACATTTATCACAAATCGCAACGACAATTTCATATGAAAAAATTAAAATATTGAAAAAAAAAAATTCGTTTCCAGATCACGTTTTTTACCTCAAAATTTTCATTGGCTGTGGTTCTAGATTTTTAGAGTGTCGTATCTAAGAAAAATTGCGCCCATGACAAGCAGTAAGTAATGTCGCGCCCTTAAACTTTTTTATCCGAGACACGTGGAATACTTAAAAATACAGGGTGTTCTATTTAAGAAAACAAAGTTACGTATTGGTGCGCAAAAACAAAACACTGTAGATACATTTGAAAATGATTTAAGGTTATGTAGTAAACGACCACAAACCACTTTTATTCGAAACTTATTTGTTAAGTTATCACAAGACGAGACGCGTTATGTTACTTTTTGAACACACTACAGCGTCATTCAAAAAGTATGCAATAAATAAAAAAGTGTTTTATTATCGATTTCACAAAAAAGTTTATTCTTAATATAAGTTGGTGCATGGTCTAAAACAAATTTTAAGATAAAAAAAAGTGCAATAAACATTTATGGCACATTAGATTTTAGCGATTTTAGAAATATTCCCAAGAGTAAAGTGTCCTTATTTTGGCAGGTATAAAAAAAGTTCATCGGAAAAAGTTGTTTAGTAGTGGATAGTAAAATTCCAATTGTTATTTTTTAGTAATTTGTTGCATACTTTGTGAATGTTAAAATTACTAAACAATAAAAAATAAAACTTGCTTATCAAATTTGTATCAAGAATAAAATTTTCTGAGAAATTTATACTTTTTGAATGACGCTGTAATGACGCTGACCTATATGTAAGTAAAGTATCATAAAATAAAAAATCTTAAGAATATATTTAGCAACCTCTTTGTCCCTCTGCTCCTGGTAATCGAAAGAAGCTTCTTTTTCGGGTTTTTTTCGGCCCTAAATCATCGAAAGGGCCCTTTAGTCGAACAAACGCTTATTGCATAAATGGCATTCACAAATGAAATACTTTTGCGAAGTGTTGAATTATATCAATCTGATTTGAGGACAAATTTAATGCGTTACTTGAGTTACATTACTTAAAATAATCTACAAATATATGAAAATATCATGATACGTACCTAATTTTAACAATGGTCACATTTTGACATTTGAAGGTACATTCAAAGTATCTTGGGACTTTCCAAGACTTTTCTATGTGGCTTATTTACTTTGCACAATTTAAAGCAAACTGTTAAATAATAACAGAACCTATTCAACTAACTTGATCACGAGATAACTAAAAAAAAAAGTAACGTCCCTGAAATGGGAATCTGATTGTTAATGAGTCAACCCACCTTGGAAACAACAACCCCCCAGACTGCAAGCGCTTCATCTGAAAGTTAGTTATAGGATTAAAATTGAAACTTTAAGTCTGTTTTATACTATACTATTTTTTCGTTTAAGAAAATCGTATACGATTTTCTAGTACGGTGTCAATCAGAAATTAAAAATCTTGAAAGAAAAATTCGTACGAAATTACTACCTGCCCTAAATCCGTCCAATTTTAGCATGGGCGCATGCGTATTCTACTGTATCTGACCGCATATCATTAATTTGTGGGTTAGGTTAACTGAAACAAGCAAACAATGTTAAATACTACTTATTACCGTTATAATCCCTCACAATTTATTTTGTAGGAATAGATATGTAGAATGGAACGAGCGTTAAATATACGTTAAATTTGAAAATTATTCGCTTTCTGTTCTGTGATCAAATTGAACATGAATTGAACATTTGACATGGTTACTCATAGAACATATACATGGTTACTCTAGGTGCCAACAAAATATGATAAAAGTTACTAAAAAGTAACCAAAATATATTGGAGTTTTCGTACGAAAAAATAGTACAATGTAAATGGTTCATATTTGCCATTCTAAATATTCTTGAACGAAATTTTTGTATCAAAAATCGTATACGATTTTCTTAAACGAAAAAATAGTATAGTATAAAACAGACTTTAGATCTAACCTAACTTTACCTGCTTATCGAATAAGGTTAATCAACCTACATTGCAAGCAATAACTAATTTTGCTTCTAGTACGGGTTGATTGAGCTTATTTAAAATCAGTTTAGTAGTTAGACAGGGTCGCCAGACGTTCTGTATCTACGGGACTGTTCCGTGTTTTTGGTCGAATTTTGCTGTCCTCTATTGTACTTGTCGAGACAGCCTTTTGGCCCGTATTTTAATGAAAGGCGAAATTATGGGTCAATCTAAACCAGTGGTTCTCAAACTGGGTGCCGCGGCACCCTAGGGTGCCGTAAGTACGCCACAAGGGTGCCGCGAAATTTTTAACTGTTTATATGTTTAAAACCAAATATTTAACTGCTACAAATATCTAAATCTAAAACAAAAAATTATACTCCTATATTTTAATTATATTGGACAAAGCTTAAATAAAAGTTGTTATTTGGTTTTTGGTGTTCCAAATCAGCTTATTTAACAGACATATTTGATGACCTGAACAAGTGGAACTCCAGTATGCAAGGAAGAAATGAAAATATTGTGACTTCTGCAGATAAAATTAAGGCCTTTAAAGATAAAATTAAAATGTGGAAAATAAAATTAAACTCAAATAATGTAGAAATGTTTCTTAGAGTTGCCGAATTGTAATATAATAACAAAGATTTGCAAAAGCTTAGTTACAGTCATTTAACATTTTTAGAACAACAAGTTAACCATTATTTCCCAGACATATCAGTTAATTTGTACGACTGGATTAGAAATCCATTTGTAGAATAAACATCTGAAATAAGTGACTTAAGTCTTATAGAAATTGAAGAATTAATTAATATACGTAACGATCGCACGTTAAGATTGAAGCATTCAGAAATATGTCTGAATTCATTTTGGATAACAATTATAAAGGAACACCCTAATAAAGGGTTCAAATCACTTAATATTTTATTGCAGTTTTCCAAATCGTATTTGTGTGAACTAGGATTTTCTGCACTCGTAAATATTAAAACAAAGAAGAGAGAGAGACTAAAAACCCTTGAAAATGAGATGAGAGTATGTCTCTCAAAAACACGACCTATAATATCAAAGAAATATGCACATATTTCACATTAAGTTCACATGTTAACACCAAGCACTTTATAATAACTTTTGTTTTGTACGTTTTTGTGCTGTTTGGAAATAAACTTACTTTAAATAACTTTCTTTTTTTTCTGTAAAAAGAAAAAAAAATTTTTTTTAATAATAATAATAATAATAATAATAATAGGGGTGCCGTGAATTTGGTTCAATGATTTCAGACAAAAAAGTTTGAGAACCACTGATCTAAACAGATGAGTCTTCCTTAGGTATAAACACATTTTATTACGGTTACCGTTATTAATAAGTAATAACAATCCGTAATCTGAATAGCAACAATGGTAACCGTAGTAAAATTTGTTTATACCCAAGGAAGATGTTTAGATCTTAGATCATATAAACTACATGGATAACACTACCACAATGCAACTATGTTGTACACATATCCCAGACGTACAATTATACTGCATCTCATTCTAACACATATGAAAGTATATTTCTATCTCGCTTTCCGGGCCCACCGAGCAAATCGTGTGCGTTCTACGGTTACATCTAAATGTCACTCACGCGTCACTCGCTAGAATAGGCTAGGTAGGAAGTACGTTGCAGTTATTATCACGGTTGCGCTACGATGACAGCGGGCCCGGTCCAAAACAAAGATAGCGCATATAGGGCCCACATGATGTAGAAAGAGATAGGTTTAAAAAGGCACGTTGGGTATATCGGCAACATTGTCTTAACTATATTCCTATGGTGTTGTGTTATCCGTGTAGTTTACATGATCTAAGGTTTAGATGGACCCATAGATGTTATGGTAGAGTCCTGCAGTCGGATCGAAACCCGCAGTTACCCGCGGGTTGCCCGCAAAGTGGGTCGGGTCGCGGGTCCTTGTCTCAGTGGCGTAGCTAGCGTTTGTGGTACCTGAAATTGCCGCCCCTATAAATAAGAGTTGCCAACTCTTGGTTTTTTTAAAAGTAAGCGAATATCGATACAAAAAGGCGGAGGGGGGCTAAAATGCACCGCAGGCGTTTTTTTTTTTAAATTGTAGATGTTCAAAAGTGTTTTAATGCAAAGTTAGATAATGTAGAGCAGCGGTTCTTAACCTTTTAGTAGTCGCGGCCCCCTAAATATTCTAAAATATTTTCGCGGCCCCCTAGTTTGTAATAACAAAAATATTAGGATTCATTTAAGAAGATATCTCTGCGATGGTTCGAGTAAAAAATATTTTATTAAAGATTTCAATATTTTAAAAAGTAAAAATATTTTACAAATTTTTTCGCTCCCTCTTAAAATCTGTCGCGGCCCCCCAGTTAAGAATCGCTGATGTAGAGTACTTTACCATCATATAAAATTTTTCGGCAGAACCTGTTCTAATTTTTATTTTTTTAATCAGATCGCCCACTACCCCCACGAAATTATTTTCAATGATGGTAAAAACTTTCACTGATAGTAATGGTATAAATATAAACATAAAATTCACAGAACTTCTAAAAAAGTAACACCATATTTTAGCCTAAAATTTAATTTAAAACAACGGAAAAACGTCCGTTTATGCTATAAATTTATATTTTTCTTGCTTGTTCGAATAGCTCAAAAGTGTTCATATACAAAAAGCGTATGAATTCTTCAAAGACACGACCCCAAATATAATATAATTGATAAAAGAGATATGCCTGTCAAATTGCACTAATTATCCCACACATAGGTCAGTCGCGTAAAACGTACAACCAATATTTTTATCAGGTACTTAGAAACCTCCCAACAATAATTGTATTCAACTGCAAGTAATAAAAAATTATAAGTCTTTTTCTGGTGCCCTATGATTTAAAAGTTGCTTTAGCACTGTTCAAAACTTTTCTCTGTTTACAAATATAAATAACTAGCGTAGTTACCCGGCTTCGCTCGGTGAATTTTTTTATCAATCACAGACTACTCGCGCTTCGCGCTCGAGCCCGGCGGACGTTTTTGACCTTTTAAGAATTTTGGATCTTTTGGAAATTTTTGTATCTATTGAGAATTTTGAAACTTTTGAGAATTTTGGATCTTTTGGGAATTTTGGATCTTTTGGAATTTTTTGGAACTTTTGGGAATTCTTATATCCTATCTTTTTCCCATGGTTCTATAGATTGTCTGTGCCAAATTTCTTCAGGATCGGATGAATGGTATAGGAATGCATAAAGGACATACATTCATACAAACATACATTCATTTTTGTATATACAGGGTGTCCCCATTATACACCGCCAAAAAGTGGGTGCATATTCTTGAGTGAAAATGATGATCATTTGTCAAATATTTTGTTATCCGAAAATGCTTCCTTAAAAAGTTAGAGACCTCCAAAGTTGCAAGACAAAAAAATCAAAAAATCGATTACGTCCTAGCCGTTTAAGCTAGAGCTATCAAACTTGGCCGAAATGTTTAGGTGTTTCCCATTGACTTTGTGGGATAATTCGAAAGAAAACACGTAATTGGAAGTATGATTTACAGGCAGGTCATCCGCTTACCATCTTCAGAATTTTTTTCTCTGGAATAAAATAGAAAATGTCATTCGTCCATAAGAAAGTACGACTTAAGAGGAAAAAATTCGTCCCTCTTTGTTTTTTGCTGTAAATGTAGCCGTTTTCGAGAAAATTTGAGCTGAAGATGCATCGACAAACTCTGTTTATAAACCCTAAATTTTTTTTTTTACTAAACTCAGTTGGCTAATGTTATGCTTAACTTAAGGCTTGTTCATAACCTAACCTTTTTTTAAAAATGTCAGACACAAACTTTTATACTCTAAACGAATTAGCCGACATTCACTTAGTTTATTATGAACAAGCCTTAAGTCAAGCATGACATTAGCCAACTAAGTTTAGAAAAACAAAATATTTGAGGTGTATAAACAGAGTTTGTCGATACATCTTTAGCGCAAATTTTCTCGAAAACGGCTACGTTTACAGCAAAAAACAAAGAGGGACGAATTTTTTCCTCTTAAGTCATACTTTCTTATGGACGAATGACGTTTTCTATTTTATTCCAGAGAAAAAAATTCTGAAGATGGTAAGCGAATGACCTGCCTGTAAATCATACTTCCAATTACGTGTTTTCTTTCGAATTATCCCACAAAGTCAATGGGAAACACCTACACATTTCGGCCAAGTTTTATAGCTCTAACTTAAACAGCTAGAACGTAATCGATTTTTTGATTTTTTTGTCTTGCAACTTTGGAGGTCTCTAACTTTTTAAGGAAGCATTTTCGGATAACAAAATATTTGACAAATGATCATCATTTTCACTCAAGAATATGCACCCACTTTTTGGCGGTGTATAATGGGGACACCCTGTATAGATTGGACGAATGTTATTGCTATACGACGATTGGTTTATATAAAAAGGGATCATACCTCAAACCAAATGTTTGAAATAGAACGGAAGTAAAAAATACCTTTTACAATAGAATTTAAAGTTTTGCATGGAATTTAATGCCTAAAATAAATATGAAATGTTTCATAATTTTATTGAATGGTTGGTACCCTATCATAAATTTTACTACTTGGAATTTCTGTCGTTACGAGAGGGCGGGTTTTCAGTGTAGCCAGGTCGACTAGCCCGTTTAATCCCCTAACTTCGATAAGAATTCCTTCTTTTTTAATGAATTTTTATGAATTTAATAGCACTAGTGCCGGTATTGATTATTATATCTGCTGATCCTTCATTACCCCGAGATTTTCATTTTTACCCTATTTGAGTAGACTAAAACTGCCGCCCCAAGAGAGTGGTTTAAGGAGCCGTAGCCTCCAATCCATTCGTAATGTGATCCGAACAAGATTATTTAATAATCAAGTTTGATTATAATAAAACGAAAATTTAGTTTACAACGGGTCCATTATTATGATTTAAAATACACTCCACAAAAAGAATCATTTATTGACACAATTTAATATATTATTACACATTTTTTTGTCAAGAACATCAAAAATTAAGTAACAATTTAATAACTATGAGCGTAATAAAAATATTATACCTATACATAATAACACAACGTATAAAAATACTTAAAAAACCGGAAAACATTTATTTATTATTTATTTTTAAGATACTTTAATGGCGGATATACATTCTCATCAATATTCCTCATGAAGGAGACTCGAGGAGGCGTATAATTTCTCTGTATACTTGAAGATTTGTTTTCATCTGTTTTTTAGCTAGATCCAAAGGAATCTCTCCACTGTTGTTTCTAATATTACGACTGAATTTTTTCTCATTCAAAAGGTACTTCACTGATTCAACATTACCTTCCTTAACAGCTAAATGTAAAACTGAATTTCCATATTCATCTGTAGCATCAATATCAGCAGCTTTTCCTGTATAGAATAATGCATATACAGGTTGACGTATTTCTGGATTTTTTCTTTCAGCTACATACATTTTTATGTTATCCGCTTGCTTCTTCACATAATCAAGATTTATAATCCATTTTAATAATTTCATTTTCGACTGATCTATGTAACTGCTTTGTTGACTATTAAATAAGTCATCATCAGAATAATTAAACATCCGATAGATATGACCTGGTGTCAGTTTAAAGTAATCTGCAAAATAACTTACACCCCCAGACCATTTATTAACAACTCCAAGCATGCTAGAAGATTTTACAGCACTGTTTTGTTCAACATCATTAAGAACATTTATAATATTAGAAAATTTTACATAAGTATTGGTGTCTGTACCCAGTTTAATTAAATGTTTTATTACATTTTTACTACCAAAAAAGGCAGCGATGTGCATTGGCGTTACACTCTGCTCTGCACCAAGATTATTTACATTTACACCTCCTTTCTTTACTAACTCTTTAAGGATTTCCAGTTCATCATAAGCAGCTGCGAGGTGTAATATTGAAATATTAAGTCTACCAAAAAGCGTCTCTTTATTATCAATGTTAAAAACTGTGGCATTTTTGTTTAACATAAACTTAACAATATCACAGTTATTATTTATGGCAGCTAGAAATATAGGTGTTGCTCCCAATATGTCAACAGCATTAATATCTGCCTTTTCCTGTAACTCATCTCCTAGAAGATATTCAACAACGTCCAATTTTCCATGAAATGCTGCTGTATGTAAAGGTGTTGTGCCTTTCTTATCAGTTATATTTATGTTCATTTTCTCATTAGCTATTAGATATTTCACAACATCTGGATGACCGTTTTGAGCAGCAGCATGTAACATTGTCCAACCATCATCATTTGTAGCTTCAACTTTAGCACCTTCTCTAATGAGCGTTTGCACCACTTTTATATGACCATTGGAACACGCAGCGTGTAAAGGAGTAAATCCATCCCTTGCACGATGGTTGATATCGGCACCTTTGTTTATAAGAAGCTGTACAATATTCACATTGCCTCCAAAAGCGAATAAATGTAAAAAAGACCAATCTCCTAGCCTCGAATTTATTATATCATGTAACTGATTATTATCAAGTTGTTGTATAAAATTTGTTACGTCATTCAAATTACCACTCTTCACAGCAGCCTGCAATTCAGCATGCAATAAACATACAGTATTGTTGGGTTCTAGAACCCTTGATGATGGTCTTAAAAGTGACGAAACATTGGAAACTCCGAATTTTATTCGCCTACTCGATAACAGTTGATAAACTACGAAAACCGCACGTTTTCACATCTACCCGTTCTCAATATACGAAATTGTAGCCCTGAAGATGAGTAAACCTAATTAGAAACGTTATAAAATTTATCTTTGCTTAAAAGTAGCATCGCAATGGCAAAAACCGCACATTCCTATCTGCAACGGTTTTCCAGTTTTAAATGAAGTTAATTTTAACCTGAAGATGGTCCAAAAAGTTCGAAACTTCGTATTAAAAAATTCCTCTCGACAACACCTACATGGTAGTCAAAACCGCATGTCTGTAGATCCAACCGTTTTGGAATTACGGTAAAGCCGAATCGTTGTCGATATTTGGCCGAAACAGGCTGTAAGCGATGGATACTAGCATGGTTTCGGCCTTCGGCCGAATCCATGCAGCCGGAAATGTATGCGCTGGATACCGGCATGGTTTCGGCCTTCGGCCGAATCCATGCTGCAGGGAATGTATGCGCTGGATACTGGCATGGTTTCGGCCTTCGGCCGAATCCATGCTACCGGGAAAGTATGCGCTGGATACTGGCATGGTTTCGGCCTTCGGCCGAATCCATGCTACCGGGAAGGTATGCGCTGGATACTGGCATGGTTTCGGCCTTCGGCCGAATCCATGCTGCCGGGAATGTGTGCTAAATACTAGCATGGTTTCGGCCTTCAGCCGAATCCATGCTGCCGGAAATATGCGCTGGATACTGGCATGGTTTCGGCCTTCGGCCGAATCCATGCTGCCGGGAATGTATGTTTCATTTTTCGTTTTCCAATAACTAAAAATTAAGCGATACAAAACGCGTTTTGACAAAAATCTGTAGTGTCTTGGAATTATGCTATGACAACTGCCCAGCCTAATGTCACTTATACTGTCACTTTGACGCGAAATTCATTCTTAATTATCCTTTATATTTTATCAAACATTTATTTTACACAGTTAGTTATGTTTTCATTCCAAGATACAATAAAAATGATTATTATTAATGAATTTCGCGTCAAAGTGACAGTATAAGTGACATTACGCTGGGCAGTTGTCATAGCATAATTCCAAGGCAGTACAGATTTTTGTCAAAACACGTTTTGTAATTGCTTAATTTTTAGTTATTGGAAAACCAAAAAGTAATATTGATTACATTTATGGATACAGAATTTTTTTCTCTACAAAAAACGTATTTGCACTTTTTTTCTAAAATAATTAGGGGAGCTAGAATATGACTTTTAAAATTTTACCATTGAAATTGCTATGTTGCGTGATCCGAGTCTACACCCTGTATAAAAAACTTTAAAAACTGGAACATTTTTATTCATTAACTATTTTTGAGATACTTTAATGGCAGATATGTATTTTCATTAATAATCCTCATGAAGGGGACTCAAGAAGGCAGATAATTTCTCTGTATACTTGAAGATTTGTTTTCAGCTGTTTTCTAGCTAGATCTAAAGGAACTTCTCCACTGTTATTTCTAATATTACGAATGAATTTTTTCTCATTCAAAAGGTAGTTCACTGATTCAACATTACCATCCTTAACAGCTAAATGTAAAACTGAATTTCCATATTCATCTGTAGCATCAATATCAGCAGCTTTTCCTGTATAGAATAATGCATATACAGGTTGAGGTATTTTTGGATTTTTTCTTTCAGCTACATACATTTTTATGTTATCCGTTTGCTTCTTTACATAATCAAGATTTATAATCCATTTAAATAATTTCATTTTGGACTTATCTTTGTAACTGCTTTGTTGACTATTAAATAAGTCATCATCAGAATAATTAAGCATCCTGTACTTATGACCTGGTGTCAGTTTGAAGTAATCTGCAAAATAACTTGCACTCCCAGACAATTTATTCACAACTCCACGCATGCTAGAAGATTTTACAGCACTGTTCTGTTCAAAATCATTAAGAACATTTATAATATTAGAAAATTTTACATAAGTATTAGTATCTGCACCCAGTTTAATTAAATGTTTTATTACATTTTTACTACCAAAAAAGGCAGCGATATGCATTGGTGTTAGACTCTGCTCTGCACCGAGATTAATAACATTTACACCTCCTTTCTTCACTAATTCTTCAACTATTCCCAGTTCATCATAAGCAGCTGCGAAGTGTAATATTGAAATATCAAGTCTACCAAAAAGCGTTTCTTTATTATCAATGTTAAAAACTGTGGCATTTTTGTTTAACATAAACTTAACAATATCACAGTTATTATTTATGGCAGCTAGAAATATAGGTGTTGCTCCCAATATGTCAACAGCATTAATATCTGCCTTTTCCTGTAACTCATCTCCTAGAAGATATTCAACAACGTCCAATTTTCCATGAAATGCTGCTGTATGTAAAGGTGTTGTGCCTTTCTTGTCGGTTATATTTATGTTCATTTTCTCATTAGCTATTAAATATTTCACAACATCTGGATGACCGTTTTGAGCAGCAGCATGTAATATTGTCCAACCATCATCATTTGTAGCTTCCTTTTTGGCACCTTTTTTAACGAGCGTTTGCACCACTTTTATATGACCATTGGAACATGCAGCATGTAAAGGAGTAAATCCATCACTCGCACGATGGTTAATATCGGCACGTTTGTTTATAAGAATCTGTACAATATTCACATAGCCCCCAAAAGCAGCTAAATGTAAAGAAGACCACTCTCCTAGCCTTAAATCTATTATATCATGTAACTGATTATTTTCTTCAAGCTGTTGTATAAAATTGTTTAAATCATTCAAATTACCACTCTTCATGGCAGTTTGTAGTTCAGCATGCAATAAACACACAATATTGTTGGGTTCTAAAACCCTTACGATATCCACATAACCTTCATGAGCTGCCAAAACTACTGGAGTTCTATCGAGGCTATCAGGACTATTGATTAAGGCCCTGTCCTTGACTGCAAGAATACGAACAACATTTAAGTGGCCCTTAAATGCAGAAATATGTAATGGTGTCCAGCCTGTAGCTCGTTTCGTACTTAAAGAAGAATAAGCAATACTAGATTTCGAATCAGTTTTTGCTCTATTGTCGAAAAGCAATTCAACAACAGTTAGGTAGCCATTTTGGGCGGCCAAGAATAAAGCACTTCTGTTATATTTATCCGTAGCATCAATAATCTCGTTAAATTTTTTCCTTAAAATATCATCTCCTTTAACTTCATTCAACAAAGCCTTAATTGCTTTATCATTGCCATTTTCAGCCAATAAATGCAAAGGAGTATAATCACTATAGGTGTATTTGTACTTGAAATAAAAATCCTTAATTAACCGACCATGTTTACTGGCGTAATTCCAAACGGATATAGTGTGGCTGGAGTCTTCCTCCATTCTCTTGTTTTTATTAATTAACTCAAGAACTTCCCTTAAAACATTATCTTCCTTCTTATGTTTACTTAATTCTATTCTAATTATTTGCTGAACCAATCTGTGAATATTCAACATTCCTTTATCCAAGTTAATCATTGAATATTGGCAAAGTAGTTGTATAGCACCACCTAACTTTTCTTTGTTACCTTTTATAAGTTTTAATCCTAAAAACATTTTTGTTGGAATGTTTTCTGAAGCCATATACGCAATAATATCTAAAATGCCTTTAGCTGTCCGGCCATAACTAATATTTTCAATAATTTTGTTAATGGATATTCTCCAGGTAGTAAAAACTGTTTTCGTGTAGTCATCGGTGCTATAGTCAGGAAATTTAAAATCCAGTAATGTTTCTGTCTCCTTTTCATACAGTTCTAAATAATCACTAATATCAAATTTTGAGTCTAAAGCCTCCATTTTTTCATGTTCTTGTCTAATGTATGCAACTGCTTGTTGTAGTGCTAAAGGGAAATATTGCAATGTCTCTGCTAAAGCTTTAATTGCTCTTTCTTGTGATTCATGTTTGATATTTAGAGCATCTCTAATAAATTCCTCAGCTTCTTCTGGTGTAAATATTCCTAAAGGAATTATTATTATGTGCTCCCATTTCTGATTACGAGACGTAATTAATATATTCAGTTTTTTATCAGGGTATAAAGAAAGTGGTAAAAATTCATTTATATCCATATATCGTTCAGCATTGTCAAAAATAAACAAACTTGTATTATCAATAGATGCATATACATCATTGACAATATCTTTGAAATTTCTTTCATGTACCGTCTCAATTATTTTCTCTGTTGTCGGAATTTTCAATTGTTTGGCTAGTCGTTGAAACGAATCTTTTAAACTTTCTTGCGTTTCAGCATTTATCCAGATAATATTATCATAACAGTGTCCATATACGAGAATATATTGCCTAGCTAACTGAGTCTTTCCTATTCCTCCTAAACCACTAACAGATGTTGTTTGTGATATTACTGTCATCTTACTTTTATCCTGATTACGTTGCAATGCCTTATGTAATTCGGTTAGTTCTCGTTTTCTTCCGGTAAATTTATCTACAGGATCTCTTACATCAAATCTAATTCCTTTTTTCGAGTTAGCTTTATTTTTCTCCTCAATTGTGTCAAGCTTGGTTTCTATTCTTTTCGCAATCTCTAGCAGATCATCTTTATTTATTTTATCTAATATGATTTGTAAATGTTGGTTCATTTCTTGTGAATTTAGTACATACTTATATTCGTCCACAGGTCTTTCTTTGAGTTCTTCATATTGTGATATATCATCTTCCCATTTCAAACATAGACGGTATCCATACTTATCAGTATTATCAATACTGCCTTTATTTTTTTTTCTGTAATACTTGATGCAATCTCCATTTCCACTAATTTTTACTAAACCTACTTCTTCATATAAATCTGATGTTTTCCATTCATCTTCTCCTTTTTTTATTGTATGTCCAGGTTTAGATATGAGACTTTTTATTTTTTCTGGTACACCACGCACTTGATGGAGTTTATCTGCTTTAATAAAGTGAACAATTGAAGCCCCAGTTCCCTTGTTTGATTTTCCTAAGATCACGCCTCTGGTTAATAGGTCAGTCAGGCTTATTAACTGGTCAGACAAAGGCAAGTTTAAAAAATATTTAATTATTTGTTCATCATATTCGTCACTAATATAATTTAATATTCTATTGACTGCGTCTACTGCTAATTTTTCCATGGCTCTTGTCCAACTTCCGTCAGCGTCAGTTAAGTTTATGAACTGGCATTCACAGCTCTGAAATATTTTACCACCGGCATCAACCAAAGCTTTTCTTAAGTCATCCTTACCGATCGCTCTGAACACTTCTACAACTCTTTTGGCTTTCCTTCTATGCTTTTTGCCACTAAAATAATTCCACACAAAACTGCTAGCTTTTCCTCCGACCGTTCCTGCACCTCCAGCTGCCCCTGGTATGCCGGTTGCATACCCAACTGCTAAACCCGGTGCTGTTCCTGATGGTCCCGCTAATTTTTCTCCTATTTTACCAGTTTTTGATTTTCCTCCTACATCCACCTCTTTTTTAAATTCTGCTAATTTTTCTTCAGCTTTCTTAACAAACTTTTTTGTAAATTTTTCAAATTTCTTATATATCTGTTCAGTTTCTTTTAAAGTACTACTAATTATCTGACTAGAAGGTCCCGGTTGCTGATCATTAAAAGACTTTATGTTTTCCAAACTTATTGTATCATCAAATTGAAGCCCTGTATTCTGTTCCTTGCAGCATTGCGATTTTTTCTCCATTGCTGATTAAAGATACTTCTATTTTCTGTCCTGGTATCTTAGGTGTTTTGATCTAGACAAAAAACATAAATTACCAAACAAAAAAAATTTAGTTTGTATTACATAACGTGCACAAGCAATTGTTATATTGAACTTTTACTGAAATATATCGCTAAATGTATAAATGTTCAAGGTAAAAGAATATTTTGTACGATGACACATTATTACAGTGAAATAAGAATTGATTAATAAACTTAGCTTATTGTCATTTACATTTCTTTTGACTATTATTATTTAATTTTGTGATACGTATCAACTGATCTCATTCACATTCATTTATATGTGATCAGGGCCGGCCAAGTGGGGAGTGCAGTGGGTGCAATGCACCCGGGCCCCCGACTTAGGGGCCCCCAAAATGGTTTGTATTAAAATGATTTTGTAAATTTTGTGCCACTGAAAAGAAAATATTTATTGCTTGTAAGGAAATAAAACCTTCAAAATGAAAATAAATAAACAAATAGTTGCATAAAACAGTCGATAACAAGGGCAGAAAGAGTACAAATTGTTAACTTCAAAGACATGACATTAGCATCAGTTTTTATCTATAAAATCAGAGCAACACGTACTTTAACATTTAAGAAAATTTAATTTGAAAATTATTAAATGAAAGTAAGAAAATTGTTCAAGGACGAGGTGGAAGTGTGGAGTTTACTTATTATTTTTTCAATAATAATTCATCATTATAATTACATTATTTTTTGGTTTGAAATAAACAAATAAAATTACTTTTTTTTACTAAGTATAATGTTAAAAATAATTCATACTGTGGACATTTAACTTAGTAGAATCTTAATTTTACTATGAAAAAAACTATTTTGATAGCAAATAATCTGTTTTCTACTGTGAATGTAACTTTTGTACTGAAGATATTTTATTTTGCTTTTTTTGCACTGACCTTTTTTTATCTTAGTATTTTAATATTTTTGCTATCTCAATAAATTCTAGCCATTTCTCAAATAGACGAACGATTTAAATCAGTTCTTAAATTTTAGAAAACTATATGAATTTTTTTTTGCTAAAGTAGATAACTTGCTCGCCTGTATATTAGAAAAATATGTAAATAAATTTTATGAAAAAAAGTTGGATGTTCTACACAGGGTTGAGCAAAGTTTGATTTTTATTAAAAAAATCAAAAATCCTTGATTTAAATTTAAAAAAATCTAAAAATCACGAAATTTTGATTTTTTTTATTATTTTTTTTTTAAATTTGACTATTTTTCCTTTTTACAACTAATTTATTTATTACTAGGCGATTTACCCGGCGTTGCACGGGTGATTACAATTCTCTTTTATCAATCACAGACTACTCGCGCTCCGCGCTCGCTCCCGGCAGACGTTCCCAAATTATCAATCACAGACTACTCGCGCTGCGCGCTCGCGCTCGGCGAACGTTTCCGGCCGTTCTTTATACGACGTTTGATCCATTAGGTCCTAAATAGTAACTGTGCAAAATTTGGTCCCGATCGGTCAACGGACCTAGGATTCTATAGCGAACAAACAAACAAACACACAAACAAGCTCTTTTATGTATATAGATTCACGCTACTTCTACACAGCGTCATTCAAAAAGTTTCAACAAATGAAAAAGTTTTTATTAAAAATTTCTCAGAAACTTCTTCATAAAAGAATGACCTACAATTCATTTTAAGTTGGAAAAAATTTCATAAAAATTCATACGATACTGATTTCAGCGATTTCGGAAATATTCCAAGAGCCTTATTTTAAGAGTTACAAAAACAATTTTATAGAGAAAGATTGTTTAGAATTCAAAAATACGACCAAAGCTGAAATTTGTCGTTAAAATTTCAATTTTTATTTTTATGGTAATTTTAACATCAAAAAGTCTGCAACAAATGAAAAAGTTTTTTATTATTGGTTTCTCAAATAATTTTTTTCTTGAGAAAAGCTGGTGTATGATCCTAAAACTAATTTTAACTTAGGAAAAGGTCAATATAAATTCATATGACACTAGATTTTAACGACTTTAAAAATATTCGCAGAGTTAAGTGTCCTTATTTAAAGTTTTTTTTTTTAGTTTAAAAAAGTTGTTTACAATTTAAAAACAACATTCAATAAATTATAGTTTTCCCTTGATCTTTTTAACCCCTTAAGCAATTGCTCGCGAATTGTTCATTATCACTAAAAACTAGTGTTGTATGAACTTTTATTGAACTTTTTTCAACTTAAAATTAGATTAGACCATGCACCAACTTTTCTCAAAAATAAAATTTTCCGATTTATCGATAATAAAAAACAAATTACCTATTAGTTGCAAACTTTTTGAATGTTGACAGTTAACACTACTATAAAAATCGAAAATAAAATTATAACATCAAATTTCGTATTTTCATATTTTTGATGTCTAAACAATTTTTTCCCATGAATTTCTTTGTAAGTTTTAAATTAAGGGCACTTTACTTTTGCGAATATTTTTAAAATACTTAATCTAGTCATAGTTCATCTTCAAAATAGTTGTAGGTCATGCATCAACTTTTATTAGAAACAAAATTTTTTGAGAAATCGATAATAAATTTTTTTTCCAATTGTTGCAGATTTTTTGAATGACGCTTTAGATCTTTTGACCTTAAAATTAATTATTATTGTGAAAATTTACATAAATGTACCGGAATGCGTCTCTTACAAGAAAATTCCTGCAGCCCCTATCTATAAGAACATTTCCGGCGTATTTTACTAGCGGGTGGAAGTAAAACTTGACATTAAATCGTGAAAACAAGAAGTTTGGTTTAAATCATGATTTTAATTTTAAAAAATCTGTTAATTTAAATCATGATTTAAATCAGGCCAACCCTGGTTCTAAATGAGAAAGAATTTACAAACGAAGATTTTTAATATAAAATATGACATAATAAAAATCCCCATTCAAAATCAAATCATTAATCTGCTTAAATTTATCCAAAAAAATATTAATTTTGAAGTTTTTCCCAACGTTGGCATTGCACTTAGAATATATTTAACACTTCTGGTCACTGCGGCCAGTTCAGAACGCTCGTCTAGTAAATTAAAATTATTTAAAACATACCTACATCAAATAGTACGTATGGTATACAATGTCTCAAGAGAGACTTTAATTAATATACAGCATCATTCAAAAAGTGGCCAAAAAAAAAGTGTTTTATTATAGATTTTTTTTAGAAAATCTTATTCTTGGTAAAAGTTGGTGCATGGTCTAAAACTAATTTTTAGTGAAATAAATGTTTAATACAATATTTCTCACCAATATTATTTTATTATTTACGTTGCTATCGCCCTTGCCCATTTAAAGATTTTTTGTTTTTTTTTTTTCAATGCCCACTATTTTATTATACAATACAGGGTTAGGAGAAAGTCTCGTAATGGTGCCTGTACACCTGAGAGTAAAGTACTCTCGAGAGTAGCGTCGCCAAGGATACAGCCAATCGCGAGTTACTCTCAGGGGCTTGTATCCTTGGCGACGCTACTCTCGAGAGTACTTCACTCTCAGGTGTACAGGCACCATAACGATCGGTATACGCCAAAATATACAGTACTGAAACTGAAACTCATTAAAGGGTAATTCACACGGTGACACTAGCGTCGTGACACTAGATGCCGTGGCATCAAATGTCGTCATCTGAAAAAGTTAACGCGCCGGCTATTAATTATTCAAAAAGGCATCCTAACATTAGATTTGACGTTTTGTCCAGTTTTATCCATATTTTTAAGGTTAATTCACACGGCTGGCGGTTATCGTTGTGAAACCAGAAGCAAGTTGGTGCAAGTTTAGGTACGCTGGAACAGTGTCCACGTTTCAGCAAGTTAAGAGTTTGTATATTATTTTTTGGTATATAAGTGTTGCTACAGATCTGTTCATTTAGTTTGCTTGGCGATTGCTGATGGTGAGCATAAAGGTTTTTGTGACATTAATTAACAATAAAAAAGCTAAATTATAGCACAGAATCGCCATAATTTTAAAATAGCAGCTATTCGGTCCATATTGACCCGAACACCATACGTGTTAATAAAACGTGAACGTGAACACAACAGGAAGGTTAAGTGTTGTTTATACGTTTCAAAAATAAACTACTACAGGCGCAGATTAAGATTATGTGCTTTGGCCTAGGCTAGGGCGTAAAAATGTGTAAATCTGGTCCTGCGTACGTTCTAATCATAATGTTATAATATCACATTATCACAACAATGCAGCTCAACGGAATTTTTAAATCATTTATTCGCAGTTCGAAACGTTCCAGTTTTTAGTATTAGCAAATGAAAAAAAAAACTTGTTGATAGCGGTAGCATGCATCTAATCTAACCCAAAACTTACTGTCTAATGCTAATACTGAAAGTTTAATCCACAGACACTAATAATTTCATAACATTATCGTTATAAAACCCATTGCGAACTAATTTTGCACTTCTTTGTGAGAGAGAAAATCAAAAAATCACAGTTTAGATTACTTCATCGTCGACGGCAGTGAAAATACGTCGCGAAAACACGTGTTACTACACACACGCGTGCTTTTCTTGTTTTTTTTTTAGTTTACCAGTCTACGAGAATCTGACGTTTCTGTGGTCTGACCAATGCGCTTTCACAGAACTAACCATACACGTGGTCTCTTCGCACTACGTGAGAGACACCACGCGTGTGCCAAGAATCAATGGACGCACGTGTTATTACCTCGCGAAGGCTGTTTCGTTTGAAATACATGTGTGGGTTGTGAAATGTGCCAGAGTTGTTTGACCGCTCGGTTAACAGCCACGTACAGGGTGGACCAAATTTCGTAAACAGGTCATGTTTGTAAAAAGGAAACAACTAAACGTCATTTCCAACAAATTTTTTAAACTCTTAAGCAAATCCGTGTATTCTTTTGCATTTTATATCTGATTATTGTGCTATTGTAAACATGACTAAATTTGAACACTTTGAAGAGTTTCATTTGTTAGAAATTTACATTGTAAGTGGTGAAAACGTGGATTTTGTGGCAGAAATTGGAAATTACATTTAGTAGTTTTTTAATTGCACACATCACTTATTTACGAAGTCTTGACAGTAATAATAAAATTATCACAAAATTAGCCATATCTCAGTTATTTTTGCGAGACGCCCTAAGCAAGTAAAGCTTGTCTAGCTTGTGGTGTAAATCCAGCACTGATGATCTATCCTTTTTAATACATATATCGTATTCTTTGAATACTTAAATTACTTAATTTTGATTGGCCTAATGATGATCGCAGATAATTTTTAATTAGTTTCAAAGTAGAAATTGATTTTTCCCCACTAAAATTGGTGCAAGCAGCAAGCAACACTAAAGTATAATCGTAAAGCTTTTGTTATATTGGGAAATGTGCATTCGATTTGTGACTAAATTATTGTTTTTAGAATGCGTTCAGCTTTTGATAGTATCTGATCGGTTTATAAATGTATGTGCTTAAAATGCAAACATTCTTCAACTAATCATTTTTCGAGATCAATTGAATACTCATTATATAAGGAAGTTGCCTTATCTCGAATGATCGTTTTGTCGCAATTTTCTAAATTGATTAAATTACTACAAAAAGTACATTTAAACATTTGCACCTATAAGTACATATTAACCATTTACACTCAATCACGACATTCATCAGTTTAGTTGGTGTCCTTTTCTAAGAACTCCGGATGTTCAACATCTAACGAGTCCAGAGTGTCGTTGGAACTTGAATGCGTTAGATCTGTCAGCTCGTCAAGATGTTTTTGTCTTTTTCTAACGTTCCAGTGGAGACACTCCGCCAATGAATCAAACCAATCAGATATCTGATCTTGCGCACAGATGCTAGGCACTGGATAAATAGAAGTGGTAACCCGTAAACTAAAACAAGAAATATTTTTTATTTACAACGATAATAAAGTGATGATTTGTAAAACGCAATTTTGAAAGTTCCCAGAATTGAAAATTAAATTAAATAATTTTTTGTGCAATCGTCACTAAACCAGCTCAATAAGTACCCAAGCGGCTGTAATAATCACTTTTACTGCCTAGGTAGTAAAAAGGTAAAATAGGCAGTAAAAATGTAAAATAGGCAGTAAAAAAGTAAAATGGTTGAATTGGTTGAATTTAGTAAAAGTGGGCGTGCTTTTGTTCAATACATATTTGACAGGAGAATGAGAATCTGACAGATGAAGTAAAACTTTATGTATTTGCTTGATTTTCGCTATTTCTTTGACGATTGCAGAAAAAATTTAATATGCACCTCGGCAGTAAAATTCCTTTTTATCACTCGCGTGGTTATTTGCCTCGACTTCGTCTCGGCAAATAATATCCGCACGCGATAAACAGTCGAACTGTACTGCCTTAGTATACACGCAGTGGTTTCCAACCTGTGGGGCGCGCCCCCCTAGGGGGGCGTGAGACTATTACAAGGGGGGCGCGCAGCTGTTACCAAAATGTCATTTTTGAGTACAAACAAACAATAAGAACTTTATTCATACAGAATATGGTATATTGTTTTGTAGCCCATTAAATAATTATTATATCAGAACCGTATTTATGAAATTAGATTGATACGAAAAGTGAGAGGGGCGCAAATTTTTTTTTTATGAAAAAGGCGGGCGGAGGTACAAAAAGGTTGGAAACCACTGGTATACAGGGTTCTCGTTTTTCGAGGGCCACTATGGGGATCTCGTAAACGGTAAGAGTTACAACTTCGGTCTAATTAGAGCAAAGTTGTATATTCAGGTGCTTAATAATTTGAAGCAAACAGAACTTATCTAGCTCTTTTAGTTTTTGAGATATAGGGGAAAAAGTAAAAAAGTGGATTTTTGTTTTTTACCCGTAACTTTTTCATTTGATGTCGAATTTCATTTCTGTAAAAACTATAATAAGGCCACTTTTTGCAAGGAATCAGAATCTCCAATTATATTTTCAGTGCGACGTTTCGTTTTTTTAAAACCATCATCAGGTCAATTTTTTCTTATGGACGCTATATCTGATTTTAACGCCAATTTGTAAGCATTTTTTTCTGGATTCGACATTGTATAACAGGCACATTTTTGAAACAATTGTTGTTAAAAATGGCAAAAACAAATATTTTATTTAAAACAAATCCTAATCGCCATGGTAAATAATTGTCTTTGTCTCTTTTTCCTTGGAAGCACGCAAGTAAACCGCATGAAAATACTATTAAAGGGATTTAATTAAAAAAATAGGTATTAATAAATATGTTAGAAATGCATTAACATTGTTCACTTATTAGCAAATATTTTTAGAATATTTACTTCAGTTAAGTAATAAATTTCTCTAAAATGTGTTTTTAATCCTTATGTCAAATTCAGAAAAACATGCTCTACAAATTGGCGTAAAAATCAGATATAGTGTCTAAAAGAAAAAATTGACCTGATGATGGTCAAAAAAAAACGAAACGTCGCACGGAAAATATAATTGGGGATTCTGATTCCTTGTAAAAAGTGGCCATGAGAAAGTTTTAACAGACATGAAATTCGACATCAAAAGAAAAAATTACGGGCAAAAAACAAAAAACCACTTTTTTACTTTTTTCCCTATATCTAAAAAACTAAAAGAGCTAGATAAGTTCTGTTTGCATCGAATTATTAAGCACCTGAATATACAACTTTGCCCTAATTTAACCGAAGTTGTAACTCTTACCGTTTACGAGATCCCCAAAGTGGCCCTAGAAAAACGAGAACCCTGTATAAATAATTATTATTGCATGTTGTGTCGTCTTCAAGTATTATTTCTGCATTATAGTGGGTGTAAACGAAATAAGCATCACATCCATATTTTACTTTAGTTTTATACATATAAGTTGTACACAAAACCCAGCTATCTAAACATATTTTTACATTTTTGAGAAGCGAAAGTAATTTTTAAATCAAATATATTATTTTAAGGCCTTTTTAAAAACTAAAATGATTTTTTCATATTTGTTGCAAAAAATAACCGAGATATGGCTAATGTTGTGAAAATTTTCTAATCAAAGTTTACCATGATTTCATTAACAAGTGATGTTTGCAATTATTAAACAACTAAACGTTGTTTCTAACATATTAAACTTTTCAAGGTGTTTAAATTTAGCCACAACGTTCACAATACTACAATAAACAGTTATAAAATACAAAGGATACAGGGATTTGCTTTAAAGTTAAAAAATTTACTTGAATATGACGTTTAAATGTTTAATAATAATTGCAAACATCACTTGTTTACGAAATCATGGCAAACTTACCGTTTATTGTAAATTCTCAGGAATTTCGCGGAAATTTCACTTGATTTGGTAATAGTGCATCGTGCATCTCTGCACACCATTTCAGTAAAAAGTAACAAAAATCGTGGACCAGATTCGAAAGTATTTCCCTTTACTTTATATCTCGAAAGTCTAGATTGCTATAAAGATTTTAATTTTGTTTTAAAATTAAACATAAAAATCTGTATAAAAAACCTTAGTAACATTTTGTTCTAATTTAATAAATAGAGAACTCATAGTATATTTTCAACAATGATCAAATTTCATTTTTGTCCTTAGTGCAAACTGGAATGCGAAATAAAAAATCTGATTACATAGGCGTTCTTTTCTTTAAAAAAATAGCCCAAGAGACTGATATCAAATTTTCGCCAACTATTACAGTAACCGAGATACCCCGTAAAACATTCGAATTTGATCCACCCTGTACAAATTTACAAAATGGAACTTAGTTCATTCAAAAAAGTTGCAATTTTCAAAATAATTACTGTACTGCAAAATTAGGGAAAGTTGACCATACCAATGAAGTTTGATCGACAAAAAATTTAAATTCATTTTAAGGTTACCTACATAATTTTGACTTTGATTGTTTTTTATTATTTTTATGCTGCCTCCGTTGTGCTCTTGCGATATTTTGTGTAAAAAAATTATTTCTTTCCTTTTGAGGAATATGTTGTTAAAGTACATACTAAATATTATCACAACAAAACTGTCTTTAAAATTTTACACAAAGAAACTGATAATATAAATTGCTATCTGTAAGTGGTGACATAATTATAGATATTTAAAAGTTGCGAAGCTTAAAAGTTTGTGCCTATCTATACAGGTTATTTTAATATATTGGGGTGAATTTGACTGTCAGCAGGGGCGTCGCTAGCAGAAAGAAGGCAACTGCGGCACCGCCTGAGGTCGGCACTTTGCAGGGGCGGCGAAATTGTTAATTACAACTTTAAAAAAATTATTTTTGCGACTGTTTTTTTTTAAATTAAAAAAAAATACATGAATTTATTTTCCGTCAGTAAATTTAAATGACAACCATCAGAAAGGAGCGGCATTAAAAAGTTTGCCTGAAGTCTCTGACTTACAGGTCCGATTTTGTGAGTTATTAAAAAAAATCATAGTTACATGGCAATATATGTTATAGTTTACAACTGATCAATTTCACCCCATTTTACGGAATATGAAAAATCACAGTAAGATTTAAGGCGACTCAACCCTAATTTTTCTTAATACCTGGAATCAAAATGAAACCATACTTTTTGAATCTCTGAACTTATAACTTTAAGAAACGAAATACTGGGTGAGCTACATTTTTTCACTATTGCTAGTTTCATTATTAAAAAAGACATGAACTGGTTCAAATTAAATTTAAAAAATCTTGTTAATTCTCAAAATATTTGTAAAAAAATCTTGACGTCCTTATTTTTAAAACAACTTCCTCCATTAATGTTATTCATTTCTTGATTATTTGGGAGATAGCATAATTCCATTGCAGAAATCACTACTCTATGATTAATTGGGTGTAACTGTTTTGATGAAGCAACATTCAATTTTTTGTAATAGCAGTCATATACAGTTCTACTTACTATTCATCGAGAATTGCTTACAAAGAAATGTATAACAATAATTGAGCATAATATGGTATAATTCACCTGCTATGGTTGACAACAATATAAAGCTTAAATTTTGGTAAGTTTTTTGTTTATCTAATAGTAGAATTAGAGGCTCGAAATGGCTATGTCGTTAACTAAGCCCTTATATTTAGAATTCAAATGAAATTTAATGTCTTTTTAATCAGTAATTTAATAAAATATACTATTTATTTAATCATTTTGATGACATCTTTAAGACCTCGTAATTTCAAAAAACAAGTTACAAAAATTTTAAAAATACATCAAAATCTTATTGATATAGCAGAGACGTACCTGTCACCATAAGGCAGTTCTTGCCTGTTTCTTCCATCAAAAGACACCCACGAGGTATTTCTACTGTCTGGAGAAACCGAAATCTACAAAAACGACAAATCAAAAGTCAATAATTGTTAAGTAATCGTTAAAAACAACGTACCTTTAGTTCCACACCTGCTGGTACAACAATGGGCCTAAAACTGAGAGAATGTGGACAAATAGGGGTAACCATAATAGCCGGAACACTCGGGTGTATCATAGAGGCACCTGCGGCAACAGCATAGGCAGTGCTTTCAGTCGGAGTACTAACAATTAGACCATCTCCCTGCACGGAAGTGATATGTTTACCATCCAGATACAGATCTATATTCGAAAGATACGGGGATGGCCCCCTATCAACGACAACTTCGTTAAGAACCAGAATGTTTGTAGGAGGCTTGCTCGTGTTCTTATCCTTGCCGTTCTCCTCCTGATCGCTCTTCCTTAAGATAATACATCTCAGCCTGCTGCGCAGAGTTAAGGCAGCGTTACCTTCTAGTACATTATTTACTTGTTCCTGGAAATTATCGAACCGGAATGGAGTAAGAAAACCAAGAGAACCAAGATGAAACGCCATGACTGGCGGTACCGACTGTTGGAACAATAGACTGGCATACAAAAGAGTACCATCGCCACCTAAACATATTATGAAATCTATTTTATCTGTGAGATCATCTTTGCCATCTCTGAATGTCATCAACTTGTCTTTTATTGTTGTAAATGATGAAAATTGGTCCAAGAACGCATCTTCCATCACAGATGCTTCCACAAACACTACCATTCGTTTTTCCTGTAAACAAAATGTTGCAAGTGAAAAAAAGAACTTAATACATAAAACTCTAGCGTTGTAACTATTTTATTTTAAAAACAGAGCTTTAGTGTCTGTTATAAATTATTTAGAGCATCACAAGTTCTTTTTAAGTGTTTCACACATTTTTATTATTTTTGATATAGGTATTACTGCAGCAATTCCCAAACGTATTTGGTCGTGGAACCCTTGCACGAGTATTCAGAAAATGTGAACCCTAACCATACCTTTATTTTACGGACAACCCAATTATAATAAAACATCAAATATGTACTATATTTTAGGGAAGTGATTCAAGATTCAAATGCTGTACAAATAAGCAAAGGAATACCAACAAACACGCGGAACCCCTGAATTTTTCCGTGGAACCTCAATTTGTGTTTTACAATTATTCTTTTATTGAATGACAAGATTAACATACTTTGAAAGCTCTTAAAATTATCTATTATAAAGGGTAGGCCAAAAGTATGGAAACGCTGCTGTAACGGCGTAAATAAAAGTTTTATGAAAAAATTTATAAAAATAAAACACAATTAGACAAGTTATAAACTGTCAATTACTACAGCGATCGTATTTTGTTTAGTCAAATACTCTAATAAGTCTAATACAACAATTTTGAGAAAAATAATAAATAATTTTAAAAGCCAATTTTCTCATTTTTTTTGTGTGTAACACTAAGAAAACTTTATATTAAAATTCAAAGTCAGCAAAAGACCGTCAAACATAATAAGCAAAAGTCATACTTAATCATTTAGGTTTTGTAAAATGCACTTATATAGGGTGTTTCTTAAGTATTGCACAAAAAATCGGGAGGTGATTCCTTATCGAAAATTAAGGGGGACTTTTATATAACATTTTTTCCTTAGACGTCTCCTTTCGGAGTTACACCGCCCTAAAGAGGAGTGGTAAAATTAGGTTTTTATTTTATTTCTTAAATTTGGATATAATATGTAGAAGAATGATATTTGGTAGATGTTTTATATTTATTAGGAGTAAAAGGTTTCTCACAGTAATATTTTTAATCGTCTCCCACCCTCACAAATGGCTGAAAAGTGCGACCCCTGTTGGTTTTTTTTTATGAGAACTTTTTGGTGGGTTGAAATTTTGCAATTTCAATTTTAATTTTTGAAAGCTTGATTTATTTAGAAACTGTTTTTTTCTTTAGTTTTTCTCGTAAAACCTACCGTTTTTGAGTAAAAAAATAGATAATTAAACATGATTCATCAAATATTCCAATATAAATCGATTTATTTTAGTGGTTGCCATGGTTTGTTTATGTTCACATTGGGTATAATTGACGGGTGTAATTTATTTTGACGTTTACGCGGCGGCAACGCTATAACGCCCGTCAATTCTACCCAATATGAACATAGACAAACCATGGCAACCACCAAAATGAATCGTTTTATATCGGAATATTCGATGATTCATGTTTATTTATTTTACAAGAAGTCAATAAAGTATAACTTTAAAAATCAATTGGAAATTTTATTTCCATCGTGTTTTTTCTTCATCCTGGACAGTTGGCATTTGGCCTTTTGTGAGATAGATTGTTTTAATTACACGAAGTAGGTATAAAAACATTTTTAGTAATACAGCAAAAAAGGAACAAATGAATATCTATATCTATTATCCTTTTTTTAAATGTATCTAACACACACAAAAAAACGCGGCTATATTTAGTCAAAAAAATAATAACCAACCGTCTTAGATAATAGGTATTATTAAACGTTTTACCTTCAATGTCAAGGCAACAGAACAATAAAAAGTCATCATTAAAAATTATTATGTCCAAGGTTGAACGTTTATATTACGCTGCTGTATTAATGCCTGTCGCCAGTGCATCAATAAAAATTATTGTCAATATTCCACATTATTTCTTTTGTAAATAAACTGGTGCGGCCACCAAATAACTTTCGCCATACATTGTAGTCGTTCGTGTGTGTATTTGTCCGTATGTACTCCTACGTACTCACAAAATAATGGTTTTACGTCGAAAAAAAAAACACGCACAATTAAACAATTTATAAACTGTCAGCGATCGTGTTTTGTTTAGTGAAATCCAACAATTGTGTGACTATTAATAAATAACTTTTTAACTCATTTTTCTCAAAAATTTTCCTACGTAGGCTTATTTTTTTTTAAATATACTAACGAATTTAGAATTTAATTCTTTATCAGATTAATTTTTAAAAAATACAATGTAATTTCAAAAAAAAAGTTGACTATCGCCAGTTTGACATTTCATCGTAGAAAAAACATTTGAACGTCATTCGATAGAGAATTCTTCACGATTTACAAAAATATAGGGTTCATAGGGAGTTTCCTCTTAAAATAACAAAGTTATAGGGGTGCGACAGTCAAACCGAATCACCTTGTATACTTCGCAAATATATTTTAAATCATTAAGATGAATTTCACACATTTAACTAGGGTTGGTGACCAGACAGAAATGCGTCTGTGTGTAAAGCGCCTATTACTATAATTAACATCGGTTTTGTAATCATAATATTGAAATTCGAAAGAGTTGAAACAAACGGCATTTTATTAAATAATTATTTCTGAAACATTAAAAGTCCTAAAAAGTTGTAGGAGCCGTTTTTGAAATTTATTTTGATAATTCCTTAATTTATAACTTAACAAAATAAACTTTCAAAGATTTATATATTTTATGATTATTAATAAATACGAATAAAAACGGAGTGTGATGAAATAAATTATTTAACAGGATACAATAATAAATAGTGCAATAAAGGTATAACTAATGTTTTGTGCGTATTAAAAAAAAAGAGGTGAAAGTAGGAGGAACATTACAAACTGGTAAAATAGGAGAACATTTGGCGGGACCATCAGGAACAGCACCAGCATTAGCAGTTGGGTTTGCAACCTGCATATCAGGGGTAGCTGGAGCTGCAGGAACGTTCGGAAAAGCTACCACTTATGCAGGGAATTATTTGATTGGCAAAAAGCATAGAAGGAAAGCCAAAAGAGTTGTAGAAGTGTTCAGACCAATTAGTAAGGATGACTTAAGAAAAGCTTTGGTTGATGCCGGTGGTGAAATATTTCAGAGCTTTGAATGCCAGTTCATAAACTTAACTGATGCTGACGGAAGTAGGGCAAGAGCCATGGAAAAGTTAGCAGCAGACGCAGTGAATAGAACATTAAATTATATTAGTGACGAATATGATGAAAAAATAATTAAAAGCTTTAAAGAATTGACTTGGTCTGAAAAGTTAATAAGTCTGACTGACCTATTAACTAGAAGCGTGATCTTGGGAAAATCAAACAAGGGAACTGGGGCTTCAATTGTTCACTTTATTCAATCAGATAAACTCCACAAAGTGCGTGGTGTACCAGAAAAAATTAAAAGTCTCATATCTAAACCTGGACATACAATAAAAAAAGGAGAAGATGAATGGAAAACATCAGATTTATATGAAGAAGTAGGTTTAGTAGAAATTAGTGGAAATGGAGATTGTATCAAGTATTACAGAAAAAAAAATAAAGACAGCATTGATAATACTGATAAGTATGGTTACCGTCGATGTTTTAGATCGGAAGATATATCACAATATGAAGAACTCAAAGAAAGACCTGTGGACCAATATAAGTATATACTAAACTCACAAGAAATGAACCAACATTTACAGATCATATTAGATAAAATAAATAAAGATGATGTGCTAGAGATTGCGAAAAGAATAGAAACCAAGATTGATTGTCAAAATAATGATATTCAAGATATAACACGAGACACTTTGGATGAAAGCAAAACAAAAACATTAAGAAATAAAAAAAATTTCTTTAAAGTAGAACTTCCAGTCGAGAACTTTACTGGAAGACTGAAAGAGCTAAATGAATTGCATGAGGCAATACAACGTAATCAAGATAAAAATATGATGACAGTAATATCACAAATAACATCCATTAGTGGTTTAGGACGCATAGGAAAGACTCAGTTGGCTAGGCAATATATTCTTCAATACGAAGAGAATTATGATAACATTATATGGATAAATGCCGAAACGCAAGAAAGTTTAAAGCAAGATTTTGAAAGATTAGCCAAACAGTTGAACATTCCTACAACAGAGATAATAGAAGAAACGAGGCACGAGAGAAATTTTAAAAATATTGTTAATGATGTGTATGCATCCGCTAATAATAAAAGTCTGTTAATTTTTGACAACGCTGAAGGATATAATGATATAAAACAATTTTTACCACTCTCCTTGTATGGCAACAAAACATTTAATATATTAATAACGTCTCGTAACCAATTATGGAAGGATATAAAAATAATTTCTCTAGGAACATTTACACCAGAAGATGCTGAGAAATTTATTAGAGATGCTCTAAATATCAAAGATGAATCACAAGAAAGAGCAATTAAAGTTTTAGCAGAGACAATGCAATATTTCCCTTTAGCACTACAACAAGCAGTTGCATACATTAAACAAGAACATCGAAAAAAAACAGCTTTAAACTCAAAATTTGATATAAGTGATTATTTAGAACTATATAAAAAAGAGACAGGTAAATTATTAGATTTTGAATTTGCTAACCGTTTTGACGATGACTACACGAAAACTGTTTTTACTGCTTGGAAGGTTACTATTAATAATATTGAACGCGACGAAAGCATGGCTGAAATAGTTCGAGAAATGTTACATATTATTGCATATATAGCGGCAGATAATATTCCTGCAAACATATTTTTAAAATTGGATGTTGTAAACGGTGACAACGATTTATTAAGTGAAGCAATTCAAGTTCTTCAACAATATTCAATGATTAATGAAGATAAAGGTATTTTATCTGTTCACAGATTAGTACAACAAGTAATAAGAATAGAATCTCGTAAAGAACATAAGGAAGAACTTGTTTTAAAGAAAGCTTTAAGTTTATTAAAGAGCGCTAATACAGCAGACGAAATAAAAGTCACATCGTATCAGTTTGGCATTATGCAAGTCGATACCGTCAATTAATTGATAGTTTTTATTCCAAATATATGTATTACTCTAGAAAAACTCCTCTTCATTTATAAGCTGAGCATGGAAAAAATGAAGCAATCGCTTCTATACTAAAACATTTTGAAGAAAAGGTTACAGACGAAGAGTTTTATGAAGTTATTAATACTAAAGACAAATATAATAGGACGCCTTTATACATGGCTGCAGAAAATGGACACCTAAAAGTTGTAAAGCTTCTTACAAGAGATGAAACGCAACTAGACAGTAAATTTGATATGCCATATCTTGTTGACACTTTCAACTCGGTGAAATGTTCACTCTGGACACCATTACATGCAGCAGCGTTTAACGATCATTTAGACATTATTGATTTCCTAGTAAGCACAAGAAATTCTACTACTTGTAGTTCGCTAGTTAATGCTAAAGACAGCTTTAACAGAACACCAACAGTATTAGCTGCATCTCGTGGTCTGTGGATATTGTTAATTTTCTGGAACCTAACAACAAGATATGTATTTTGCACGCCAAAATACGTGCTGCTTCAAAAAATGGCGATGCAAATGATTTAAAAGAAGTATTTATGGAACTAGTAAAACAAAATCAACTTAACGATGTAATAAATTCACGATTAGAGCAATGGACTCATTTACATTTAGCTGCATTTGAAGGTTACTTAGATGTTGCAGAACTCCTAATAAAAGCAGGTGCAGATATCAACCATCGTGCAAATGATGGATTTACTCCTTTACACGCTGCATGTTCCGGTGGTAATTCAGATGTGATCAAACTGTTCATAAGCAATGGTGCTAAAGTTGAAGCTACAAACGATTATTAGCGTGTTGACGAGTCGCTCATGGTCACGCATTGACGAGCCGCCCAGTTTCAAGACGCATTCTTACATACGAGGCCCATAGCCAGATGTTTAGATTATAAGGATTAGTTTAGGTCATAAGGGTGAAATGCTGGAATGTTTATGTTAACACCATTTAGTATTGATACCTGCGGAGGCAGGGTTTTTAAGTTAAGTTGTATTTTGTATTCCAAACTGAGCAGTTCAGCTTTGATTATTGTTAATATATCTTTATATTTGAATTATCTATTTTATTTCTAAAATCCGCGACGCAGTCGCTAACATCAGAAGTGGGATCAGAACGGCATTCTGACGATTTAAAAAGTTTTGAAAACGAGTATTTGGACAATTTTAAAGTTTATTCGAGGTGTTTGTGTGTGTTATACAAGCTGATGGAATACTTCGTTACACCAGCGTTAAGGCATAATTGGCCCAGTGTTGCATTTGTGATGATGTGAAACTTTTTGTGCTAAAATACGCCATAAAAACAATATAAAAGCGTCAGTATGACTACATGTTTGTGCTGTTGCAATTTTGTAAAAAGTGAACTGGTTTGAAAATGGAAAAAGGGCGGAAATCGGTGAGCATTAAATTTTGGTACGACAATGTACCATTCCGCCACGAAAAAAAAATGGAACGGCATGAGAACTTTGGAATAAAGTAAATGGTTTATGCGAAATCAAGTAAAAAGGCAAAACAGTGCAATCAAAGCTATCAGCAGTTATGGATTACCGAAGTAAGATGCGAATGGTTATGGACAGCGAAAGTGAAGATAAAATCGTAATTAATATTGGAGGAACTTGTAGAACAAAAGCTGGATTAGAAAACTGAAGAAATAATTAAAAAGAATTTTGGTACTGGCAATAAGATTCGTAACATAAACAAAAGGCATGGACTAGGGTAACGTTACTGATACGTCGTCAGAGGATGAAATAAGCCAGACGCCCCGGACCAAGCGATTCGGAGCATTTGGGTGAGATCATTCTGATTTTTAATCCAGATAGGCCCTAATGTAATAGTTGGGTAAATAAATAATTAGATAGACGAAATATGGTCAGATTTCTGCACTATGAAATTAAATGTTTTAATCTGTTAGAGTGAACAGCTATTACTATTTTTCCAGGCGAAATTTTGTAATTCGTTGTTGAATTTTGACTAACCATGTTGTAAGGTCCAATCCAGGAAGCTGCTATATCAAAATTTTCCATATCTCATAGTTTTTATGATAAATACACTTGGGAGTAAATTTAGATTTACGAGTTAATTCGCGCACTAGTTGTTGAGTAATTTGTAACTTCTGCTTTAAACCTTGAACATAATGCTTTTTGTTTAATAGATGAAAATTCCGAGGTATTTTGATGGTCCAATTACAGTTTCGGTTAACATTTTATTAATTTGTGTATTTATTACTGGAGCAAATAAGCTAGTTACTGGTTCTTTGGAATGGGCATCGGAAGACAAATATTCGATTTCGACACCATTATTTTGTTACATGTGGGGCAATAGTTGCAAAGAGATTGATTGTGAAATGTAGGACTTCAATAGGAGTTAGATTTGCTAAACCTATTTGTTACTTTTATCAAAACAAGACGTTGTGTCATGAACTGTCTTTTTGCAATTTTGACTCAATTTTGCGTCATTATAATGGGGTGCTTTTGGCTTGAACGATCATTTGCCAATTCGTTTTCTTTTTGGATCGCGTGATCGAATGCTGAATTGGGAGTTGCAAAATCGCGAGCTTGAACTATGAGTTTTGGATGTTGTCTAATAACCTCGACACCGAAAGGTACAAGAGGAACCGATTAAGAAAAATAACCAAAGTAAAGTGGGTTAGAGCTCTGCTCAGTGGCGGATCCAGGGGGGGTTAATGGGGTAATTACCCTTCCCTAAGACTAAGATATTTAAAAAAAAATAAGTTTTACAAATAGGTATTTTATTTCCTGCGTTGCCGCTTTAGCTTATAACAACGTCAAGTGAAGATAGATATAAATGAATTTATAAATTCCATGGTCACTTGTTTAAGTAAAGTATTTGAAAACGACGATCTAATAAAATGAAAGCTTAAATCTGAAATCGATTTTTGGACACTAGAATGGCTGAAGAAATTCCAGTTAAACGAAAATGTACCTGACAATTCTTTTGAAACATATAAAAAAATGTAACGCCGAAATATACCCCACTTTAAAAATCATTTTGCAAATTTTAAGCACTCTTCCTGTTAGCGTTGCCTTGGCAGAAAGGAGTTTTTCGGTTTTAAAAAAGTTAAAAGGGTGGTTTCGATCTAATATGACACAACAACGTTTAACGGGATTGTCTTTATTACACATTCATAAAGATATAGATGTCTACATAAATATAATAAATACATTTGGAGCCAAATGTAGAAAACTTAATTTAATTATATAATTTTAAAAAAGCCAGATCGTGTATTCACTATCGCTATTAATTAAATAAAGTACTTTTTGTTTCAATAGAATTAGTTTTAATTCAATGTATTATTGCCTAAATTAAATCTGTACAGGGTGGTCCAAATTCGAGAGGATTACATGGGTATCTCGCATAATAGTCAGGATGGAGGGGCGGTTAAGTTAGCAAAAGGGTGTAGTTTTTTTAGGATATTCTATCGTTTCCGGTTTTCGAGTTATTAAAGAAAAACTGTTTTTTTTTGTTATATTTATAATGTGTCATACCTCCCTGTATATTACAAAAATAGTCATATTTATTCTAAACTTTCCGTATACTTTTAGCTATTGGCCTGTTTTTTTTTATTTGAAAAATTAATAATTACAATTATTAAGGGGCGAAGCAAAACCATTGCTGATTAAAGTTGAAGGAAAGAAAAAAAAAACAGCGGAGGCCAATTAGCAAGGGCCCACTGAAAGTTTTAATTACCCCCCCTAAGATGGAGGGCTGGATCCACCCTTGCTCTGCTGCTGTATAATTCTGAAATGGCTTCTGTTTCTGCATCGTCTTTTGTCTTACAAAATCCTTGAAGTAGTATTTTCACTATTGCTCTGTCTGGGGTTAATGAATTGATTTTCTAAAGCATTAACAGAGACAGGAAAGATTTGATCTATTATTTCAGTAAGTTTCTTAAACGAATTATTTTTGTGTACTGGGTGGCACCAAGTGAGGTTCCGCACAGTTTGTTTGACGTGCGCTCCAACAGCACTTCAATATCTACGGAATCAAAATGTCGAAAAACAATTATTAAGAATAACGATAACGATAAGACTATAGGAGACGAAAAAGTGTCGAACGTCTCGATGCTTCGTTCGTCTTAAAATATTAGGGGCTCGACGCTATCTACACACATAATTTTACAGTAAAAATTTGAGAACTGAGTTACGACTTTTGGGATTTAGAACTTATAGAATTCATAAACCGAATTGTAATCTTATAAACAAAATAAGAAGAATTTAACATTTAATTATATTATGACCATTGTAGGTAGCACTGTACTGAAACTAATTTTGATACTAAGTGAACAAGCTTAGGATATTTTCACAAGAACGTACGATACAGCGGCGGTTCTTAACAACGCAAATGGTTCAATAGGTTCACCAATGATAATTCACCTTGGGTTGCATAGAAAGATGCGTTTACGTTTGTTTTCTTTCCGACGTCATAATTTTACATCAATTATATTAAAATCCAGTTAAAATAGTTGGCATTAAAAAAGAAGTTTTTGCATAAATCGATGACGCGCTTTGTTAATGACAATTTAGCTCTAACTTAAAGATGTGGATTAATTGATAAGGCATCGTTATAAAAATCAGCCATTTAGATCAAAGGGGCCGCGTTGACACTTTTTAAAATTTGAAACATCGATTAAGGAATATTCTCTTTGCTGTCGTATGAGTCACTAGATGTGGCTAGATGTGAGAAAATCTTAAAAAGCAGTTATTGGTTCCCTAAATTGAAAGTTTATTAAAAAGTATGTAACGTCATGTTTTATGTGGGATTACAGAAAGAGAAAATTGCGGTAAGTTAGAAGGTATGTTGCATACTGTAGCAAAACCAAATCAAAGTACGTTTGACTACTGTTTTAAGAATTCGGCGTCGTTAGAACGAGATAACGGTAATATGGAAACAAACAACGAAAGAAAGGCAACTAAAACACGATCGGCATTATAAAAAGAAAAAAAAGCGCATTGTAGCTATCGACGTGTTTCAGGATAATGTGACTTATTATGTTTGATTTTAGCTGCCCTAATAGTTGTGGTTTAGTGATCAATGTCAAGAGAAAAAAAAAAAAAGGGGAATCGACAATACAAATGGCCTCCAAAATTAGGATCGGTTTTTGGGAAACGAGTGGTATATGGGTTGCATTTAAACGATTAACAATGACCCTTTCGATAACGTATACGATGGTGGGTTGGTTATTTGATTTGGAGATTTGCAGACATATTAACCCATCAGGTTATAGTTATGTTTGAGCGATTAAGATGGTAAGTCGATTAAGCATGCACAGCCATAGTGGTTACTGGTTACCTGCCTGTTTTAGTATGTGATTGCAGTGCAAAATGGTGCCTGATTATTATGAAACCCAAAGTAGTCTGTTGTGGTTTGCCAAGCAAAAATGTTTCCTATCTGTTGTAAAGCTTAGAGTACTGTTATGATCTGCTAAGCAGAATATTGCTTGCCTGTGTTAAGCTTGGAATACTGTTGTGCTTTGATAAGCAAGGGGTTGCTTGCCTGTTAGAAAATGTGAATTGCAATGCGAGGTTGCTTGTTGCTATGTTGAGATTTGCGGAGCAGAGTGCTGCCCGCATACTGTGTTGAGATTTGCGGAGCAGAGTGCTGCCCGCACGCTATGTTGAGATTTGCGGAGCAGAGTGCTGCCCGCACGCTATGTTGAGATTTGCGGAGCAGAGTGCTGCCCGCACGCTGTGTTGAGATTTGCGGAGCAGAGTGCTGCCCGCACGCTGTGTTGAGATTTGCGGAGCAGAGTGCTGCCCGCACGCTGAGTTGATATTTGCGGAACAGGGTCCCGCACGCTGTAACAAGTTGTTCCGGCTTTGTAAGCAGTTCGCTGCTTGTGAAGCCGTCGAACAATTAAATTTTTTTCAGATCAACTGCTCCTTGGTCAGTAGTTACAGAGAACTTATTGTCTGCATCCTTATTAAACGTTATTCCGGCTTTTCTAACAGCTCGTCGCTGGCGAAGTCGTCGAGTAAGAGCAAGACGTTGCTCGCCTGTTGAGATATGCGGAGCAAGACGTTGCTCGCCTGTTGTGACCTGCGATGTTGAGATATGCGGAGCAAGACGTTGCTCGCCTGTTGTGATTTGTTATGTTGAGATATGCGGAGCAAGACGTTGCTCGCCTGTTGAGATATGCGGAGCAAGACGTTGCTCGCCTGTTGTGACCTGCGATGTTGAGATATGCAGAGCAAGGTGTTGCTCGCACTGCAACTAAAGGTTGTTTCGGCCTTGTGAGCAGTTCGCTGCTTGCGAAGCCGTCGAACAACTATTTTTTTTTCCAGATCAGTTGCTAATTGATCGACAATGACAAAGCAACTTATTGTTTGCATCGTTACTTAACGTTATTCCGACTTTTCGAGCAGCTCGCTGCTTGCGAAGCCGTCGAGTAACTTTCAACGATTCTGTTTGTCTCGCATACTAATTGCATAATGTGATTTCCAGATGCTTCTCAATTTTGCTCCCTCCGGTCAGGATGGTCGAGTATTAGCGTGTTGACGAGTCGCTCATGGCCACGCATTGACGAGCCGCCCAGTTTCAAGACGCATTCTTACATACGAGGCCCATAGCCAGATGTTTAGATTATAAGGATTAGTTTAGGTCATAAGGGTGAAATGCTGGAATGTTTATGTTAACACCATTTAGTATTGATACCTGCGGAGGCAGGGTTTTTAAGTTAAGTTGTATTTTGTATTCCAAACTGAGCAGTTCAGCTTTGATTATTGTTAATATATCTTTATATTTGAATTATCTATTTTATTTCTAAAATCCGCGACGCAGTCGCTAACACGATGAAGGTTGGACAATATTACATGCAGCCGTTCGACCCGGTAATCTAAAAGCTGTTAAGTATTTAATAAGTAAAGACTTAATAAACATAAATATAGCTGATAAGAAAGGCACAACACCTTTACATACAGCAGCATTTCAAAGAAAATTGAATATTGTTAAATATCTTCTAGGAGATGAATTAAAAGAGAAAGCAAAAATTAATGTCGTTGACATACTGGGTGCGACGCCTTTAATGTCTGCAGCTATAAACAATAACTGTAACATTGTGGAGTTTTTGTTAACACAAGAGGCTGTTATTAACACCGGTAACCCTGAAACTGTTATTGGCAAACTTAATCTTTCAGTTGCACATGCTGCTGCTGCATATGATGCACTAGATATCCTTAAAGATTTAGTAAGAAGAGAAGGTAGGGCTATAATTAATCTTGGCATAGAAATGAGTATAACACCAATGCATTTGCCGCATTTTTTGGCAGTTCAAACGTAATTAAATATTTAATTGAACAAGACGCACAAACGGACACTCCTGTGAGATTTTCCAACATTGTTAGTGTCCTTAAAGAATTTCAAGAAAACAGTAATTTAAACGCATCAAGTATGAATGGAATTGTGAAAATGTTATTGAATGGCTTGAGTTAAGCGTCGATTACATTGAGCGAGTTTACTAGCTACTCGCTTGCGAATTTACTCCCTGCTACTAAACTCGCCCAATATAATTACACTGTCAAGCTAACTCGCCGCTCGCTTTACTGTAGCGAGTAAAGTTGGAGACCGGGCTACTTTACTCGCTACTCGCTTGCTATTTTACTCGCTGGCTAGTAAAATCGCTCTGTGTAATGTATCTGACTAGTGAAATCGCTGTGTGTTTAGTAGTCGCCGCAGTGCCGGTCGTGTGCAGACCCACTTTTCGCCGCCCCGTTATTCCGTCAAAATTAAATTTTGGGAAAATAAAAAAAATACTCGCTGTATGAATTTACGTTGTGTCTAGCGTACCCCCACTTTATTTTGTATTATAACCTGCCCACGAGAAGGGTAGTAGCTAACAAAAACTGCTACAATGCACATCGACGTGTGATGCATGCCAATGTACAAGCAAGAATAAACGTTACATCTTAAATCAATCTTTCATTCAACATATAAAATACAGTCCACTTACAAAAACAATACATAAAATTTGGTCAGTTCGAGCCGGATTCTACAAAAATTTGGTCAGTTCGTACCGGATTCGTTGAAAATACAAGACATTCAGATCGGCAAGCGGCAAGCATCACAAAAGCAAGTAAGACGGCGACAGCTTAACCCCTCTACAACAAGGCAAAGAGAGACAGAGTAGCATCGGCGCAACATACGATCAGCAAGTCACCACGTGTTCCATAACATTCCTAACCTGTTGGTGAGTCGTTCCAATATTTTTCCTAATACTGCTACAATAAAACACGTAGTATTTTGAAAATTTGTTAACATTCATAACAAATCATTTGCAATAAAACAAGTTCGTTAGTTCATTCAATAGTATGTCATGCACATATTTACCATAAGACTTTGCAGTTTATTGTAATATTAACAATCAAATTAGTTGAAAGCAACGTGATACAGTCGTCGAAGGCGTTCTTCGCCTTATAAACATAAAAATTATGGCAAGCATGAAAGATTTAGTACGAAAACGAGGCAATGTTAAACGTAAAGTAACTTCGTTTAAAACTTATTTAAGCAAATTTATTGACGCAGAGATACCAGCTGCCGATATATCCATAATAAAATTAAAATTGTCCAATTTCGTGGACACTTTTCAAGAATTTGAGATTGTACAATCAGAAATCGAATTAAATATTGAAGAGTCAGAGTTGGAAGCACAATATGTTCAAAGATCAGAATTTGAAGAAGAGTATTATTCAACATTAGCTCACGCTAATATGATTGTAGAATCTCAACAAGCTGACAATGATAATAAATCAATTTGCAATGGTTCAGTTAGTAGTCGATCCGTAAGATCGCAAGATTCGCAAATAGCATCGCAAGCAATGTCGGTCAAACTGCCGATAATACAGTTACCCAAATTTAGCGGTAAATATGAATATTGGTTGGAATTTCGCGATACCTTTTTATCGTTAATTCACTCAAATGATGCAATAACTACAATCCAAAAGTTTCATTATTTGAGGGCGTGTCTCGAAGGCGCTGCTTTAGATAGCATTCGGTCGATAGAATTTTCGGCGACAGGGTACGATACCGCATGGGAAAGGCTTTGTAAAAGGTATGATAATTCTAGAAGCTTAATTCGTAATCATATTAAGTCAATTTTAGCGTTGCCTACGCTATCAAAAGAATATAGCAAAGACGTTAGAAATTTCGTTGATAATATTTCAATACATTTAGCGGCATTAAAATCACTAAATCAACCGGTTGATAATTGGAACACTGTCATATTAGTCATCCGTAGTGAAAAACTGGATAAGATTACAGCTAAGTATTGGGAAGGCAAAATAGTAAATGAAATTGAAAAGAATATAACTGTTTCATATTCTCCTACAGTAGAGGATTTTATTAAATTTTTGCATTCGAAGGCATCACTTTTAGAACAATTAGAAACAAAAAGGGAGATTAATGAATCAAAACCTCAAAGGGTACACGACAAAAGGTATTCCATGCTTTCGGTCAATTACGTTTGTTATAACTGTAAGGGAAATCACGCGTTATACACTTGCGAAAAGTTTCTTCAGTTGAATCCGCAATCTCGTCAAGAAAGGGTAAAAACTTTAGGCTTATGCTTAAATTGTCTAAAATCGAACCATAAAACAAGTGCCTGTCGAGGTAGCTGTTGTCGCAAATGTAAATCAAAGCACAACACTTTGCTTCACTTCAACCAGGCTCCCCAAAGTAAACCAGTCACAAAATCAGAAGAGCAGAATCCTGGGGGAGCAAGGCAAGAAGGCACCGACAACACAACAATTACTAGTCATGCTTCAATTCGCACTAATTCACTAATTCTGTTATCAACCGCCTGTGTCAAGGTAAGGGCGGCAGACGGAAAATTGCATAATTGTCGAATTTTGCTTGATTCGGGATCTCAATCAAATTTCATTAGTGAATCATTCGCTCAGAAATTAAACTTGAAACGTAGTTGTACAAATATGTCGTTAGTTGGAATCAATTCTGTTACAACATCAATTAAACATAAATGTTCCATTAACATTTACTCTAATAATTCATCTTTTAAAAGTGAACTTGAATGTTTCATTCTGCCAACCATTACGAACAAATTACCTGCCATTTCATTTGAACCATCACTCATATCCATTCCTCAAGATGTGACATTAGCAGACCCATCGTTCTGCGAATCCCAAGATATTGATATCCTTATCGGTTCTTCAGTTTTTTGGACCTTGCTTACAGACGGTAATATTAGTTTAGGCAAGGGTAAACCCACACTCCAAAATTCAGTCCTTGGTTGGATTATATCAGGTCTAGTTCCATTGCAATGCAACATTGTACAGTGCCAATTTGCAGTCACAAATGATGTTGATTCTCAATTAAAATTGTTCTGGGAATTAGAAGAGCAATCATATAATGTTGAATCCAGTTCAGAAAATAAGCAGCTGGACACATTTTTCGAAACCACATTTTCACGAAATTCTGATGGCAAATTTATTGTTAGAATTCCTTTTAAAAATTCAATTGATAAATTAGGCAAGTCAAAATCGCAGGCAGAAAATCGTCTTATATCACTCGAGAGGAGATTTCATCGTGATCCCCAATTTTCCTCGATGTATAAGAATTTCATGGATGAATATCTGTCCTTGGGCCATATGTCCCAAGTCCAAGAGGACAATGAACAAAATCAATTTTTCTTACCACACCACGGGGTACTTCGTCATGATAGTTGTTCAACCCGTTTGAGAGTGGTTTTTGACGGTTCAGTCAAATCCACCACTGGAATATCGCTAAATGACACCCAAATCGTCGGTCCGACAATACAGAGCGATCTTCTCGCCATTACGCTTAGGTTTCGTCAACATCAGTACATTATTTCTGGTGATATAAGGCAAATGTATAGGCAAGTGCTTGTACACCCAGAACATCGTCGTTATCAAAGAATTATTTGGAGAGACGACCCTTCAAAGGAAATGCAAACGTTCGAATTACACACGGTAACATATGGGACTGCTTCGGCTCCTTATCTGGCAATTCGTTGTTTAACACAATTAGCAAAAGAATTTTCTTTAGAATACCCTGATGCATGTCAGATCATAAGTCGCGATTTTTATGTTGATGATATGTTGACCGGCAATAATGATCCTGAACATCTACTTAAAACTTGCACGGAAGTAGTTTCTATTTTGAAAACAGGGGGGTTCGAACTTCGAAAGTTGATATCAAATAATCCATCAATATCTACTCTTCTGGCCGAGTCAACTGGTAATTTAGATGTTTTAATGATTGGATCTCATGACAAAACAAAAACATTAGGGGTATCTTGGTTGGTAAAAAATGACACATTAATATATCAAACAATTACAATTTCAGACAATGTGGTAACAAAACGGTCCATATTGGCCACAATAGCGAAAATATTTGACCCTTTGGGCTTGTTGAGTCCTATAATCATTATGACAAAGGTGTTAATGCAAAAGATCTGGTCAATTGGTTTAGATTGGGACGAGGAATTACCTGATATTCTATTGCAACAATGGAAACAGATAAGTTCTCAAATCCCACATATATCAAATTTAACTTTTCCTCGATGTGTCTTCATTAAGGATGCTTGCTCGGTAGAAATGCATGGATTTTGCGATGCATCTAAGACCGCTTATGGTGCATGTATTTTTATTCGCAGCATTGATCAAAGGGGCAAAATTGCCGTGCATCTTCTCTGTGCAAAATCGCGCGTCGCTCCAATTAAACCTGTTACAATTCCCCGATTGGAGTTATGTGGAGCATTAATTCTCGCTCAATTAATGTGTAAGGTTCGAAATTCGTTGATAGGTGAATTTAAATCACTCTATTGGACCGATTCTCAAGTCGTTCTTCATTGGCTTAAGTCCAACTCCAACCTGTTAAACACATTCGTAGAAAACAGAGTTTTAAAAATACAATCGTTATCAAACATTGACCATTGGTTCTACGTCAACACAAAAAATAATCCTGCTGACATTATATCGCGGGGCGCCACACCTTTTCAATTAAATCAATCAATGTGGTTACATGGCCCTAAATTCCTACATGAATACAACGATTCATGGTCAGGAAATATTCCCGAATCACCAATAGACGAAATACCAGAAATGAGAAAAAACATTTCATCGTTAGTTTCAATCACGTCCAGTTTATCTTTTCCATTTGAGAGATTTTCAAGGTTGAACAAGTTGGTTCGTGTCGTGGCATATATATTTCGATTTAAGGAACGTTGTTTGTCAAAGAACTGCCTAAGTACAGGACCAATAACGACCATGGAATATTCTGCTGCTTTACGATCTTTAGTTAAAATAGTTCAAATAAACCATTTTCAATCTGAAATTAAGTGTATTAGGGAAAATCGCAATATTCATTCTACCAGTAAAATACTGGGACTCACACCATTTTTAGATAATAATGATATTGTAAGAGTGGGTGGACGATTAAAGATGTCTAATTACAATTTTGATAAAAAACACCCCATTCTGATTCCAAGTAAACACAAATTTGCCGAATTAATAATGCACAATGAACATTTACGTTTATTACACGCGGGTCCTCAACAAATGTTATCTTCGAGTAGGGAGAAATTTTGGATAATATCGGGTAAGGCATTAGCAAAGAAAATTGTAAAACAATGCATTACATGTTTTAAATTTCGGGCAAATTCTCACACACCAATAATGGGAAATTTGCCCAAATCTAGAATCACAGAATCTTACCCTTTTCAAACAACGGGGATCGATTACGCTGGACCATTTCAAATAAATGATAAACGGGGTCGCGGCGCCAAACGTATTAAGTGTTACATTTGTCTCTTTGTCTGTTTTTCTACAAAATCTATCCATCTTGAACTAGTCACAGACTTGACTACGCAAAATTTCATTTCAGCCTTACGTCGATTTGTATCACGTCGTGGTTTGCCTAATCAAATTTATTCTGACAATGGGCGAAACTTTGTAGGTGCTCAAACAGAACTGCAGGACCTTGGTAAATTCCTGCATGAAAATTCAAATGAAATTTGTATTAAAAGTGCCTCAATGAATATACAGTGGAACTTTATTCCACCATACAGTCCGCACTTTGGCGGAATATGGGAGGCAGGTGTTAAGAGTGTAAAATTTCACTTGTATCGGATTTTAACAAAAACATCACTTGTTTATGAAGAATTTCAAACTGTTCTTATACAAATTGAAGCAGTATTAAATTCACGTCCCCTTTGTCCTCTTTCATCCGATCCTAATGACAACCAAGTTCTGACACCGTCCCATTTCCTAATTGGTCGCAGCGCAACAAAGATACCTGATCCAGATGTCACCGAGTTGGCAACTACCAAGTTGTCCAGATATCAATATATCCAAAGTTTGCAACAGCACTTCTGGAAGCAATGGCGAAGGGATTATCTCCATCACCTGCAGGTTCGCAGCAAATGGAGAATCAATCCAGGACTAATCAAAATTGGAACAATGGTTCTAATAAAGGAATCGAATCTACCACCTATAAACTGGAGCATTGGTAGAATCGACAGCATCTATCCAGGGAAGGATGGAGTACCTAGAGTAGTATCCATTCGAACCTCAACTGGAATAATAAAACGGGCCGTAGCACTTGTGTGTCCGTTACCTAGTGATGACTGCGTGCAAGACTGTTAAGTGAAGTTTAATTTTACTTTGTGTTATGTTCGAAGAAACCATTGAACAATTTATTTATGCAGTTATCTGTTATTTCATGTTGTTTGTTACATTATGTTCAGATATTAGAAATCATTTAAGTTCTGAAAGTTTCTTGAAAGTTTCACTTCCAACTGGGGGAGTTATGTATGAATTTACGTTGTGTCTAGCGTACCCCCACTTTATTTTGTATTATAACCTGCCCACGAGAAGGGTAGTAGCTAACAAAAACTGCTACAATGCACATCGACGTGTGATGCATGCCAATGTACAAGCAAGAATAAACGTTACATTTTAAATCAATCTTTCATTCAACATATAAAATACAGTCCACTTACAAAAACAATACACTCGCACTTTTATTTTATTTTAATAATTATTTATATACAGCGTCATTCAAAACTTCTGTAACAAATTGAAAAGATTTTTATTATCGATTTCTAAGAAAATTTTACTCTTGATAACAGTTGGTGCATGGCCTTAAACTAAATTTAAGATGAAAAACGTTCATTAAAAATTGATATTACTCTAGATATTACTTCATTTTCGATTCAAGATTTCTGGCTATAATAGACGCGAATTGTCTATTAGTTTTGACAAATAATTACTTTCTGATAAAAAATGTTAAATAGAAATAAGTGCAAATATAATAAGTCTTTCCTGGAACATCGTAGACCAGATTTTTTAAGTTTTAAAAACCTTCTCTCGACACTATTATCGTTTTTCAAACTGAGATTTTTACCGATTCGATACATTTTAACTTTTCGATTTATGTTCCGAACCACCGATTTTTATTTTATGATTATTTGGTTATTGGCTTGGCGGAAAAGGTTCAGTTCCGGTTCCGGTTCAATTTCTTTTTTATTTTTAATAAACAATTTTAAAGAGTACCTACTTATACATCATTCATATATGTGTTTGGATTTAGAATAGACGATGCATATTTACAGTAAAATTTTTCTTTATTCGGTCAAACGTAAGCAAATTACGATAAAAAAAGTTTAATGTCATTAAAATATACCGGGTGTAAATGAAGTGTGGTACACCCCCTCGTTTTTCTTTAGTTTTGGTTTTAGATAAATGAAATTTTAAGCATATGATATGTGCAAAAAAATTGTTTTTTGAGCACATACATACAATTGTGTTACTTCCGGTTTCGCCGGAAATGACCCCAACTTTGTTATTTTCAATGGAACACTATGTATATTTTTACATTTTTGGAAAGAGGAGGCGATTTTGGATACAACTGCACTATTTTGGTTAAATTTTATAACCTCAAAAAAATTTTGAAACAAAATTTTATTTTTTATTAAGGGTGCCGTAACCTGCATAAATTGAATTTTATTATGTTAATCATCGTCCAAAAAACGTTTTTGTTCATTTTAATCGACATTTAGGTTACTTGAATCGGCTTTGAAGGTTGCGGAATCGGTTTTTTGACAAAAAGTCATTTTTTTAAATGGAACCATACTGGTACTAGCGATTATTTAAATGGAGCATCTTCTAACGAATCCATCGAGACCAATAACTTGTATTTTTATTAAGAGTCTGCTTCAAAAACTTCAAATTATTGTGAAGATTTATTAAGAGATCCTTTTAATCGCAGTACACTGTGCATAACTGCAAAACAAATCATTCAAAACAAAAGCAAAGATACTATGGAAGATCGCTGTGGAAACAAACAAATGCTTGTTTACGTATTTGTGGTCACTGCGGTGGTAGAAAAATGATTACAGTCATTAAATTAAAACGTAATAAAAAATTAAATTTTGGTTCAAAAATTATTCTAGGTTTTAAAAATTAACCAAAATAGTGCAATAGTATCCAAAATCGCCTCCTCTTTTCAAAAATGTAAAAATATACAGCGTGTTCCATTTAAAATAACAAAGTTGGGGTAATTTCCGGCGAAACCGGAAGTGGAACAATTGTATGCATGTGCTCAAAAAAACAGTTTTTTTGCACATATCATATGCTTAAAATTTCATTTATCTAAAACTTCATTTACACCCGGTATAATGGGTCCGAAACGTTATGTGAACCGGTTAAAGCGGTTTGAACGATTTTACTATTCTTACTTTAAATCGAGGTTTCTTATCAGGGCCTCAATATTTTTTATATAATTGAGTTTAATGGTTTGCAAATCCTAAAAAACAATAATGAAGTACCTATTAGGTACGCGAAAAAGACGCTGCTTTAAAACAATAGTTACTGACCTGATTTATCTTTAAATTAAATAAAAGGTCAGGGTTGGTTCCGTTTCCAGTTAAACAGAAAGTCGTATTATAAACAAAAAAAAATTGTTTATAGGATTTAGTAATTGTCTCATCACACTGATCCAATGAATAAATGCATGAATAATTTAAGAAACCTACATTTAAGAATGGTAAAATTATATCTAAATAAATGTCAAAAATTAGTAGCGAAATGATTAAATTATAACTTTCTTGTTTTTTTTTACCTTCTACCTTCCTAACCTACTTGAAAAAAGTAAGTTGTGCTAATAATTACCAATAAAATCGCGATATCCCATAAAAAATCAATTTTAGGATAAATTACGCTTAATGTTTTTGAAGAACAATTAAATTTTCTATAAGACTATGTAAAAGTATAGTGTTGTATTTAAGAAAAATGAGTTATCAATGTTTAAAGTTACACAAGTTTGACCAAGCGTATAAAACGCCCTGTATAATATTTTAAAAATTTTGGTAGTGGAAAGCGTTAATTAATTTATTGCTAATCTAAATTTCAAACTTATTTCCATTATCGCTCAAAATTATCATACAAATGTAAATTTCACAAAAACGGTTGACTTTAGACTCATCTAATACAATACAATTTGTAAGTTAATTTAAAGAGGAATAATCTAAAAATATAAAAATAAACAGGGTGTTCCCTTTAGAATTCCAAAGTTTGAGTCCGTTTCCGGTTGAACCGGAAGTCGTATTGCAACCTCAATTTTTTCATCGAATACGGAACATACAATAACGGTCAGATAACAAATTGCATTGTAATATCTTTAATAGTGTTCTAGATATTTGTCTGATTCAATACTTTTGCGCAGAATGTTAGTCGCGACCTACCTCTAAATTTCTGGAACCGTTTGATCGATTTTCAAAAAGTTTGCAATGTTTACCCGCAAAGCATGCGCAAATCAGAAAAAAAATAAATTTCGTTCCGCGACCAGCGCCACCGCAAAAGTGAACATTTTTAAGTATCATTTCCAGGCGGCCGTAAATGGCACTTAAAACAAAAGAAAGTGCACCATTTACACATCACCAAATGCAACCATTTTTTGGCTACATTTTAAGACTAAAAAGAAAAATGTCGAATGAAAAACAAAAAAGTTATTGAAGTTTTGGTGATCATTTTTGAATGAACTCGGAGGAAAAACCGCTCCGGGGGTTCGTCTTTCGCGTTTTTTTTTTTTTTAGATGTATTATCAATTTTTTTTTACTTTTTTACGCGCCAAGGATGCGTGCATCGGTAAATAAGAGAGTTTCAATTTGATCTCGGACGGTTTTATGGCCAACGCTACTGCAAAATGACTATTTTTAAGTAGGTACCTACCATTTTTGTGCAGCGGTAAGCGGTAACGTTAAGCAGCGGTAACGTTAAGCAGCGGATCCTAGGGGGCCTTAAAAGATTTTTAAGGAGGCCGCGAAAAATTTGTAGAATACCTTTTTTAAATTTTTAAAATATTGAAATCTTTAAAAAAAACTCTGCTATTTATTTTACTGTTGGTCATCACTGTAATATACACTACGACAACAGAATGTTGATGCTCCGGTTAAATATTTTAAGTTAATGTCTGTTTTTTTTTTCAGACAGCCAATGAGCGTGCATTTGACTTATGGGTCAAAACCATCGCTATCGAACTGATACGTCAAACACCTTTGGATGCCGTCAAATATTTGGATATTCTAACTTTAACCGAATGTTGGAACAGAAAAAATCAAGAATACTGTGACAAAGACTGGAACTTTAATTGCCTTAAGGAAATTACTAAAACGCAGTGCGATGTGTGCGCAACCAACGAGTCTTCACCTTCAGGTCCATCGTCTATGCCAATCTCCATATGCAAAGGTTTTAACGAAAATAATAATATTATCAACAAAAGTAAAACCTCCGCCGGAAATAATATTACCAACGTTGTGAATGGTAAAATTTCTGAAGATGTGGTGGACGGTCCAGTCATGAAAACCCAAAACGATGAGAAAGCGGTGGAGGTTATACTAAAAAAATGCCAAAATTCTGACAATTACGTTCCTGTCCGAGAAAAGTTGTTACTCTTTGAATCTTTATGCCGACTTGGACGCAAAGTACGTAGCACAGAAGATGTGTCCTTGAAAAAATTGGTGGATTCCAGTCAGAGAACACGTTCGATGCACGACCTTACAAATTGTCCAAGCTCCATAATTGGAGTTCGACAAATTTGTAAATATTTTGAAACCAAGACTGACGAACAAGATTCAAAACAGTTTGCCACTATTTTTAGAACTAATAAAAGACTGATTAATTCCGATACCCAGTTGAATAGTGTTAAGCCTGTATATAAATTTAACAGAAACTTACAAAATGTATCGTATGCCTAGTGTCAGTACCTATTTTATATTTGTGTACTAAATCTTGTATTATATCTAATAAAGTCATATATTAACATTTTGGTTGACTTTTATTGTTGTAAGAACCATCTAAAATCATTAACAGTAAGTATTTATGCAGATATAAAAAAAAGAGATTTATACCTTCCTTCAAAAAAGTTATGATCATCCTTTCAATTATACTATACACTCTTGCATTTTTATTCAAATTACAAAGGTATTAAACAAAAACAATTAAAGAATTATCTTAAATAATAATAATAAAGCTTTTATCTGCCTAAATTATTAAGAATAACAGAATAACTAAGTTTTTTTGTTTCTTAACAAAAGTTTGAAAACCCAAATGGTGCCAAGAACAAATGATCTTTGGCTTAAAGATAAAACTAAGCTTTATTCTGTGATAGTTAGTTAGTACAGGACTGCGGAGTCGGTAAAAAAAAAGTCGACTCCGACTCCTGATAATTTTAGTAGCTCTTTTCTGACTACGATAAAATTAAATACTAATACATTTTATGGTGTGTGTAATATAAAAAAGAAAAATAAATATAAAGAAATGATTTAAAATTTGAGTTTAAATTTTGAGGGAAAGGACCACCATACATGAGAAAAATATCAACTAAGGAAACATGTTTCCAAGGTTGCAGAGTTAGTAAAAATATTCGACACTAACTTCGACTCTGACTTCTGATAATTTCAGTAGTTTGATTCCGACAAAATTAAATATTAAGACATTTTAAAGTGTATAATAAAAAAGAGAAAAATATATAAAGAATTTAAAATTTGAGTTAACATTTGTTTACCGTCTACTGTGGCTCGGGTTATCAACTATTCTGTTCATAAAGCTGTAATTTTGGGTGATTGTAAAGTACTCTACATTATCTAAGTTTGCATTAAAACACGTTTGAACTTCTAAAATTCAAAAATGGGGAGGTTAATAAAAATAGAGGCGAGGACCTTCATAAGTTTTTTTTTTAAGTTTTTTAGCAGCATGGGGATTAACAAACGACAAAAAATTCTGATGACCTTTTTTGGACTGTGAAGTATAAAGTCTAATGAGATATTACTTACCATATCTATTTTTATAAATAGTTCACAAAATCAAGAAAAATCGTATTTTACCAATCACTTATCAAGCTTTCTATGAAAAAAGAAACAAAAAAACAACTAATTAAATGTAAAATAACAGTTACTATTTTTGTCTGCGGTATCATTTATTAGAATTTTATAGTATTGTTGAGTAATTCGATAGTTCTATTTTCACAATCGGATTCTTTCGTTTATGAATTTTCCCACTAGTGTATCTATCAGTCTGTTTGGTTCTATTATTAATCTTACCCCATCCTTCGCTCTTCATCCTTTTATACTCCCTGACCAAATTAGCCAATATCTCCTACATATACCTATTTTGATCAAACATTTCTCTTTCTTTTTAGTTTATGTTTTCTCAAAGCTCTATTTTATGTTTTATCATTTCTCTACCACTTCTCTTTTTTTCCATCATGCTTTTAGTATTCCAAGTTCCTAATCTTATTTTATCTTTTTTAGATCTGTTTTGATCCTTTTTAAAATCATTAAATTTTATTTTATTAAATAATTTTTAAATAAAGGTAATGTGGAGGTTTTAAGATAATTTATATTTTTCGTTTTCATCGTGGTATTACGTAACGAAATTAATTATTGAAAATGTAAAACTGGATTATTGTTACGCATGTAATTGCGCAACTTTTTCCCCATTCAACCGATTTTGTATTTATAACGGTTTCCGAGATACCCATGTACTTCATTTTAAACTGGACACCCTGTATACCTTAAAAACGTTTACTATTGCCAGTCTGACATATTTCAATGTAGTAAAAACATCCTGAGTTATTTTATGAATAATTTCCTGTGATTTACTAAAATATAAGGTTTATAGGCGTTTCTTCTTAAATAACAAAGTTATAGAGGTGGAAAGTCAAACGGAATCACCCTTTATAATATATTTATAATTTGAATGCTTACAAATTTATACATTTTACTTTCATACATATAATACAAATAATATATATATATATAGGTATTCAGCGTCATATACACCTCTTTTGCCAACCTTCATCATACAAATTCACCTCTTTTGGGACAGATTCACCTCTTGCAGAGGAGGTGAATTTGTCGGACAGTGTATATAGCTGCTACGGAACCGTATCCCCACTCTGGATTTTTTTTATGATGAGGTGAATTTGTCATAATATTGCCGACTTTTATACAGATTTAGTTCACGCTCTCGCCGCTACGAGCGCCGCTAGTTATACAGTTGTATAACACAGCATGTATTTGTCGGTTAGATTCACCTCATTTAGATGAAATGTGGCAACGTGTGATTTTGCGATATCATTCCATTCATCAACGTTACAATAACTGCTACGTTTCGTTGATTAGAAACTAATCAAAAATTTGGAAAAATTAGAAAATATTTTCACTAAATTCAATGATGATACTATTAAAATAACTAAAACTATCTAAATATTTTACTTAACCTATCAACACATGTACAATGTGAAAATAAAATCAAAATGTTATGTTTCAGGTCTCACATGTATTTTAGAATTAAATATTTAAATCAAAAATTGAAAGAAAATTCAAGAATTTATAAAAACTTCCAGGAAGAGCAAATTTAATAAAATTTTCAATTAAATAAATAAGTAGTAGTGTTTATTTTAAAAAGTTTTACATGTGCTCTATTAATTTCAAAAAAGAGTATCTATTTAAAAATTAAATTTGATGTGTAATTGGGTAATGGCACAGATGGTGGAGTTAAATGTGGAGCTTATTTACTTTTAAGCTGCTATTTCGGAACTATTTATTGCTAAAAACTTTGTTTCTACTTAGACAAAACGAAAGCAGCAAATATGCAAACAACATGAAAATTACGCACTAAAATAGGTGTAGGTAAAACGAAGCACTAAAAAATTCAAGAACAACACTTTAAAAACCCAAAAGGGGGTATGTATTAGTGTACTAACTATGGGTATACTTATGTGAAAAAAATATGTTATGTTCTTTTACTGTTTTTAATATATCGCTGCTTACAATATTGCATTAATTTCAAAAATTAAGTATATTGTATCATGCCATTAGGTTAAGTGTAACAAAAAGCGTAAGTGTAAAAGTGTATAGTGACAAAAAGCGAGACTGGAAATTAAAACAGCAAAATTCTGATTTTCCTTTAAGCCTGTTTTAGACGGCTTGAATTTGGAATCAAATTTGATTTAAAATTTGAGTAGTATTGCATCTTACACTGTAAAGAATATAAAACTAATCAGAATACAGAGTTTAATTATCATAAATTTCAAATCACAAAAAGAACGTTTTCCATTTTACTTAGCAGTAATCTTAAATATTAAATCACGTAAATGACAGTTGTTAGAACTAAACATAAATTTAATTTTGTATTCAATTTTAACTAATTTTAGTTAATTTTAACTTTATATTCAAGAAAAAAAGATTCTGTAACAAAATACGTTACTAATTAATTAATTGTTTTATTTTAGCAAAGATATATAATATAAAAAATATTATAATCATTCCGTTAACTAAATTACTCAATAAATGTCTTAAAGAAAATATTTTCCCCAATGCATTTAAATTTTCGAGGGTTATACCTATCTATAAAAAGGGGGACAAACATGATCTGAATAACTATCGACCTATTTCTATCATCCCTATTTTTGGAAAGATATTCGAAATTGCTATTAAAAACAGGCTCGAAACCCATTTTGAAATAAATAATTTACTGTGTAAAGACCAATACGGCTTTAGAAAAAACAAATCAACAGTATCTGCTCTTTTAGAATTTGTGTCTTACATTAATTGTAGCATAGAAAAAGGCACGTACGTAAGTTCACTTCTATGTGACCTCACAAAAGCCTTTGATTGTGTATCACATAAGCTACTGCTTGGAAAATTAAAACATTATAACATTCACGACAATGTCATCACCTTTTTTATTTCTTATCTTGCAAATCGCTTCCAGTTAGTGGAACTACTCAACAGTAAATCTGAACTATTACCCATTCAGAACGGTATTTTACAGGGATCCGTCTTGGGACCTATCTTATTTACTATTTTTATAAATGATATTATCCACTGTAATAATACCTGTAAATTTATTTTATTCGCCGACGATACAACGGCTCTACTAGCTAATAAAAACATAGACGAACTTTTGGAGGACTCCAACATTGTCAACCTTGCATTAAAAGAATGGTTTCTGGCCAACAAATTACATATGAATGCTGATAAGACACAAAGAATAATTTTTTCAACAAGAGATACATCTGCAGTCTCAAACCCAACAACTGTTAAGTTACTAGGAATAACATTCGATGCAAATTTAACATTTTTCCATCAGTGCGATAATGTAGCAAAAAAACTCTCCAGCGTCATGTATCTAATCAGAAATTTGAAAAATTGTGTCCCACTACATGTTCTGCTAACCGTTTATTATAGCTTATTCGAGTCTGTCATGTGCTATGGCCTCTTAATATGGGGCCACAGTCCCTCGGCCAAAAGAATATTTGGTTTACAAAGAAAAGTTATACGGTTAATCATGAACGTGAATTATAGAGCGGATGTAAAACCTATGTATCTAGCTTCTAAAATACTCACGTTGCCTGCCTTATATATTCAGCAGTGCCTTATGTACATAAAACAAAATTTAATTAACTACAAAAATGTTCACTCAGTGTCGCAATATAACACTCGTAACAAAAATAACCTGCATCAACCCTTTCACCGGTTACTCAAAACCAAAAATAGTACAAATCATTATTCAATTAAATACTTTAATGCTCTGCCTGAACATTTGAGAAACCTTCCGTATTCTCAATACAAAAATAAAATCAAAGAAATATTAATACACTGTGCCCCTTTCACAGACGAGGAATTTTTCAGTTTCAACTTCAAAAATGTTGCAGCTGTAATCTTTTACGTTTCATACATTATATCTATAATATACATTAGTGAATTAATGCATATTGCGCATTTTAACTTGTCTGTTTTGTCCTATTTATTAAATGTGAGTAAGTATTACTTTAATTGTGTTTTATCTCTATTTTATATTATATCAATATCTGACATGTGTAAAACCTTGTAGTTCCTTAACATGCAATAAATATTATTATTATTATTATTATTATTATTAAAATAAGTTTGTTTTTGATAATATATTGGTTTATTTTTTTTTTATAATGCATGTATTTAAATATGTTTCATTAAAAAAAAAAAGTTTATTATGTACCAACTTAACTTAAAAGTGAGAGGGCAAGAAATATTTTAATCAGTTACTCTTATTACAAAATCATTAATTATTATAGATTTTAATTTTAATCACTAATGGTGATGTATTTTTTTTAATATGTTGTTCAATACATTAAAAAATTCGTTTTATTCAAATCACTGATTACAATCGTGGTTTAAACCAGATGATTTAAATCTGCTCAACCCTAGTTGACACTTTTGGCTCATACATTAAAAAGTAGGTACGACATTCGACTAGAACAGTGGAAGTATGCGTATTAGCTCTTTTTCCCGTAAGGAATAAAAAAAAGTGCTATTAGCCTCATAATTTCGTCCTTCGTTCGTCCGTTGTTACTCTCGTTTTCTTGTTGTTTTTTTTTTTTCATTGGGTTACGTTGCCCTAGATGTGCAGAATCACATTTTACCGCCTAAGCACACCCTGCCTTTAAAAAAGTTTTATAATTACAACTAGCTCACCAAGAGATCTCGTTTATTTTGCGTTGGGTTAGGTACGTGTTTGCCCTAAATGTGCAACATTATATTTTCTTCCGCCTAGACCCACTCTGTTATCCCTAAAAGATTTTCATCTTTGCAACCAGGCCACCTAGCAATCTTAGGATTTTTGAATTGAGTTAGGTACTTGTTTGCCCTGAACGTGCAAAATCATATTTTTTTTCCCGCTTGTCCCCCCTGCCGCCCAAACATTTAATCTTTTGCAACCAGGCTACCTAGTGATCTCAAGTTTTTTAGCGTTGGGTTATATTTACTCCCGAAATGTGTAAAATCATAATTTTCCGCCCAGCTTTCTTGCTCCCACACCAAAAGAATTTAATCAACAAGCAGCAAAGCCAACTAGCGATCTTGTTTTTTTTCTAGAATAAATTTTATCTAATGCTTGACGATATTACATGTCATCTTTTTTCTTTTATTATCGTCCTGCACTATTCTTATCCCGCGACGACGTTTCGATTTAAATCAAAGGGTTTTTCAAGTCTTTCTTGCAGTGAAAAAATTATATAAAAACACTCTGAAATAGGGGATTTATATATTTATTTATAAACTTATTTGTTTGCTTGTCTGTGTGTCTATTTATTTATTTATGTTTTATAAAACGTTTTCACTACAAGAAAGACTTGAAAAAGGTTTTGATTTAAAGCGAAATGTCGCGGGATAAGGATTGTGCAGGACGATTATAAAAGAAAAGATAAGTACATTTGTTATTTTTTTTTGTATTGAGTTACACTTATGCCGTAAAAGAGTAAAATCACATTTTTTTCGCTCAGTACCCCTTTGCACACCTAAATTTGTTTACTTTGAAACCAAACCATCCAGCGATCTTGGATTTGTTGCATTAGCTTACATTTGTGCTCTAGATGTGAAAAATCATATATTTTTCAAACAGTTTCTTACCTATCCCCCATAAATTGAATTCTTTGCAACTAAGCCACCTAAAGATCCCCATTTTTTTACATTACTTTGCGTTTAAGCCCTATTTGTGTAAAATCAAATTTTTCCGCTCGGCCCCTCTCCCAGGAGGTTTCCGATACTAAGTACTACTTTGACATAATTTTATCCCATAAATGATACCGCAATGGGAAAAATAAAATTTGAATCATTTGAGTTAGCCAAGGATTAAAGTCTTGTTTTAATTGTTATATTGATATTTGCTAGATTAATACGAAAATGTTCAGAGGACTGAAAATGGTATATTTAACTAATCACGGGCAAGTGCCGCAAGTGCCGCAAGAACGTAGAAATTAAGTATCTGATCGCCTACTTGATTTGCCGCGATACGAGTCAACAAAAACCACGACACTAACCTTCACCTTACAGCTAATTGGCAACAGTGCAGAGGTGAATTTGACGAGGAGGCAAGTTTGTACTTCAAATGTCTGCACGAGGCCAGTTTGTACACTCTTTGCCGAAGAGGACAATTTACATTCTAAAGGAATATATATATACATATATATATATATATATTCCTTTAGAATGTAAATTGTCCTCTTTGGCAAAGAGTGGACAAACTGGCCTCGTGCAGACATTTGATGTACAAACTTGCCTCTTCGACAAATTCACCTCTGCACTGTTGCCAATTAGCTGTAAGGTGAAGGTTAGTGTCGTGGTTTTTGTGGACCAGTATCGCGGCAAATCAAGTAGGCGATCATATACTTAATTTCTACGTTCTTGCGGCACTTGCCCGTGATTAGCTAAATATACAATTTTCAGTCCTCTAAACATTTTCGTATTAGGTAATCTAGCAAATATCAATATAACAATTAAAACAAGACTTTAATCCATGGCTAACTCAAATGATTCAAAGCTCATTTTTCCCATTGCGGTATCATTTATGGGATAAAATTTTGTCAAAGTAGTACTTAGTATCGGAAACCTTCTGGGAGAGGGGCCGAGCGGAAAAATTTGATTTTACAAAAATAGGGCATAAACGCAAAGTAATGTAAAAAAATGGGGATCTTTAGGTGGCTTAGTTGCAAAGAATTAAATTTATGGGGGATAAGGAAGAAACTGTTTAAAAAATATATGATTTTTCACATCTAGAGTACAAACGTAAGCTAATGCAACAAATCCAAGATCGCTGGATGGTTTGGTTTCAAAGTAAACAAATTTAGGTGTGCAAGGGGGTACTGAGCGAAAAAAATGTGATTTTACTCTTTTACGGCATAAGTGTCTCAATACAAAAAAAAAATCAAATGTAGGTACTTATCTTTTCTTTTATAATCGTCCTGCACAATCCTTATCCCGCGACGACATTTCGCTTTAAATCAAAACCTTTTTCAAGTCTTTCTTGTAGTGAAAACGTTTTATAAAACATAAATAAATAAATAAACACACAGACAAATAAGTTTATAAATAAATATATAAATCCTCTATTTCAGAGTGTTTTATATAATTTTTTCACTGCAAGAAAGACTTGAAAAAGCCTTTGATTTAAGTCGAAACGTCGTCGCGGGATAAGAATAGTGCAGGACGATAATAAAAGAAAAAAGATGACATGTAATATCGTCAAGCATTAGATAAAATTTATTCTAGAAAAAAACAAGATCGCTAGTTGGCTTTGTTGCTTGTTGATAAAATTCTTTTGGTGTGGGAGCAAGAAAGCTGGGCGGAAAATTATGATTTTGCACATTTCGGGAGTAAATATAACCCAACGCTAAAAAACTTGAGATCACTAGGTAGCCTGGTTGCAAAAGATTAAATGTTGGGCGGAAGGGGGGACAAGCGGGAAAAAAAATATGATTTTGCACGTTCAGGGCAAACAAGTACCTAACTCAATTCAAAAATCCTAAGAATGCTAGGTGGCCTGGTTGCAAAGATAAAAATCTTTTAGGGATAACAGAGTGGGTCTAGGCGGAAGAAAATTTAATGTTGCACATTTAGGGCAAACACGTACCTAACCCAACGCAAAATAAATAAATAAATGAGATCTCTTGGTGAGCTAGTTGTAATTATAAAACTTTTTTGAGGGCAGGGTGTGCTTGGGCGGTAAAAATGTGATTCTGCACATCTAGGGCAACGTAACCCAATGAAAAAAAAAACAACAAGAAAACGAGAGTAACAACGGACGAACGAAGGACGAAATTATGAGGCTAATAGCACTTTTTTTTATTCCTTACGGGAAAAAGAGCTAATACGCATACTTCCACTGTTCTAGTCGTACCTACTTTTTAATGTATGAGCCAAAAGTGTCAACTAGGGTTGAGCAGATTTAAATCATCTGGTTTAAACCACGATTGTAATCAGTGATTTGAATAAAACGAATTTTTTAATGTATTGAACAACATATTAAAAAAAATACATCACCATTAGTGATTAAAATTAAAATCTATAATAATTAATGATTTTGTAATAAGAGTAACTAATTAAAATATTTCTTGCCCTCTTACTTTTAAGTTAAGTTGGTACGTAATAAACTTTTTTTTTAATGAAACACATATTTAAATACATACATTATAAAAAAAAATAAACCAATATATTATCAAAAACAAACTTATTTTATATTATATTTCTTTGCTAAAATAAAACAATTAATTAATTAGTAACGTATTTTGTTACAGAATCTTTTTTTCTTGAATATAAAGTTAAAATTAACTAAAATTAGTTAAAATTGATTACAAAATTAAATTCATGTTTAGTTCTAACAACTGTCATTTACGTGATTTAATATTTAAGATTACTGCTAAGTAAAATGGAAAACGTTCTTTTTGTGATTAAAATTTATGATAATTAAACTCTGTATTCTGATTAGTTTTATATTCTTTACAGTGTAAGATGCAATACTACTCAAATTTTGAATCAAATTTGATTCCAAATTCAAGCCGTCTAAAACAGGCTTAAAGGAAAATCAGAATTTTGCTTTTTTAATTTACAGTCTCGCTTTTTGTCACTATACACTTTTACACTTACGCTTTTTGTCACACTTAACTTAATGGAATGATACAATATACTTAATTTTTGAAATCAATGCATTATTGTAAGCAGCGATATATTAAAAACAGTAAAAGAACATAACATATTTTTTTCACATAAGTATACCCATAGTTAGTACACTAATACATACCCCCTTTTGGGTTTTTAAAGTGTTGTTCCTGAATTTTTTAGTGCTTCGTTTTACCTACACCTATTTTAGTGCGTAATTTTCATGTTGTTTGCATATTTGCTACTTTCGTTTTGTCTAAGTAGAAACAAAGTTTTTAGCAATAAATAGTTCCGAAATAGCAGCTTAAAAGTAAATAAGCTCCACATTTAACTTCACCATCTGTGCAATTACCCAATTACACATCAAATTTAATTTTTAAATAGATACTCTTTTTTGAAATTAATAGAGCACATGTAAAACATTTTAAAATAAACACTACTACTTATTTATTTAATTGATAATTATATTAAATTTGCTCTTCCTGGAAGTTTTTATAAATTCTTGAATTTTCTTTCAATTTTAGATTTAAATATTTAATTCTAAAATACATGTGAGACCTGAAACATAACATTTTGATTTTATTTTCACATTGTACATGTGTTGATAGGTTAAGTAAAATATTTAGATAGTGTTAGTTATTTTAATAGTATCATCATTGAATTTAGTGAAAATATTTTCAAATTTTTCCAAATTTTTGATTAGTTTCTAATCAACGAAACGTAGCAGTTATTGTAACATTGATGAATGGAATGATATCGCAAAATCACACGTTGCCACATTTCATCTAAATGAGGTGAATCTAACCGACAAATACATGCTGTGTTATACAACTGTATAACTAGCGGCGCTCGTAGCGGCGAGAGCGTGAACTAAATCTGTATAAAAGTCGGCAATATTATGACAAATTCACCTCATCATAAAAATAATCCAGAGTGGGGATACGGTTCCGTAGCAGCTATATACACTGTCCGACAAATTCACCTCCTCTGCAAGAGGTGAATCTGTCCCAAAAGAGGTGAATTTGTATGATGAAGGTTGGCAAAAGAGGTGTATATGACGCTGAATACCTATATATATATGTATATAATATAATATAACAGATATCGTCCAAATCTAAACCTTTACATTATTGTGCCGCTTGGGTGCCTTACACTCCGGCACTAAACGGCTCTATACATTCTTACACCCTATAGCAGTTTTAACTTAAAGTGGACCGCGAGATGAGCAAAGAGAGGGGATGGTGGTTGAAATGTACACTTTTCTAAAGATGTTGAGTAACGGTAAATTAATTTACAGGTTTTAATCACGTTGCTGAAACAGACTGATGTTATTAGGTGGCGCAGTAATAAACGCCTTGGACTAATTTTTGTTTCTGCGTCACTGTCCACTTTAAGTTAAAACAGCTTTAGTATGTAGCATCTGCCCTATAAACATCAAAACCCAACCCTCACGCAGGGTGATATGAATTTTTTAACCACACAATTTAAAAAAAAATTACCTATAATTTGCTGTTGAGAAAAGTTACAGGTGACTATGCCGGTTAAAAAGTTTTTATGTTATCGGCTTATTTGATTCACTGTTAAAAGTGTAAATGTTCTATATTGCATGTACAGGGTGTCCCACAAGTTATCCCTTTGCTAATTTATGCATAAATTGAATATTTAAGCCCTAAATACAATTTTTGATAAAAAAAAAGTGCTTTTTAATATACAGGGTACCCCATATGGTGAACAGCATATGGATCTCGTAAACGGTAAGAGATATAGAGTTGGTTAAATGAGTCAAAATGATCTAATTTAAAAGAAGGTATTACATGCATTTTTTGAAATTAATAGTTTTTGCGCTATTGATAAAAAGCAAAAAACTTTTTAAATTTTTGCTAATAACTTGCTTATTTGAAATCACACTCAAAATATTTTTCGATATTATTTAAGCACTATTTGCGCAGATTTGAAATGTGTTAATAGCTTTACATATTTTCATTAGTTATTGTTATTTTAACATCAGCCTTATTTAAAATAAGACAGTTAATGTTAAAAAAATAAAAACAAATGAAGATAGGTAAAAGTTGTTGACAAATTTCAAATCTACGCAAAAAAGTGCCTTGATAATTTTGGGAAATAGTTTAAGTGTGATTTCAAATAAACAAGTTATAATCATAATTTAAAAATCTGATTTTTATTTTTTATCAATAGCGCAAAAACTATTATTTTTTTCGAGATATTTTTTTCATACATCAGTTGCTCTTAAATCAGATCATCTTGATCCTACACCTACACCGATATGGTAAAAGGGTGTTTTGATAATTTAAAAAAAAATCATTTACGCAATGTTTTTAGAAAAGTCTTAATTTCAACCGCCATCGCCTCTCTTTGAGCATCTCGCGGTCCACGTTAAGTTAAAACTGCTATACCTTACATCGTGAAGCACACAAATGGTTTTGATTTAATGAAGTTTTCAATTTAAAAAAAAAAAACAATGTAATTTCATTATTTAAAAAAACTCATATAATCTCTCAGCGTCAGGGTTGAGTATTGATATTTATAGGGTAGATACAACATACTATCTCCTAAATAAGGCACCATATAAATTTTAAGGACGTTTTCAATTTTTGTTCAAAAAGAAAAATAAACAAATGACTCTATTGTATTTAAACTAAAAGCTAAAAAGGCCGCTAGTTTCATTTCGGTGCAGAGATTAGAAAAAGAGGAGCTGGCGACATGGGTCACAGTTGACCATTGATATACAGGCGAGGAAAAACGTTTGCAAGAGTTAGAATAACATACCACCGAAAGGTGCAAGAGGATCCCATTGAAAATAAGAAGAAAATTTTGCGAATCTAAATAATTATTAAACAACAACAAAAACATTTTTAATTTATAACATTCATAATTGCAGAAGTAACCTATTTTACTGGACAATCAGTATCCACAATTTCATATAAAACTATAACATAAAAACGCTAAAATTGTAATGTTTGTCTGTAACTTACTAACCTTAACTTTTCATAAATTTTCTAAATAAACATGAAACGACAAGTAAAAAAATCTGTTAAACTAGGCATAGGCCTAGTAAATTTGCTACTCTGTAAATTACCACAACATATAAGCATTGTGAAGCATCATGGAATACTTGCTCCCTCCTACTACTTTTTAAATTTATCATCACTACAAACTTAAAACTATGTTTACTGTAATTGTGAAAATATATACAATAACAATGTATCCTCTTGAAAGAAACTCAAGAAGACAATTTCTCTGTGTACTTGAGGATTTATTTTCAGCTATTTTTTAAAGCTAGAACTAAAATATATTGCCCCGTTTTATTTTAAAAATTACGACTTAATATTTTCTTAATCAAATATTCAAAAGGTTTTACTGATTCAACGTTACTATATTTTGTTAGGTTAATCTTAACGAGACATTTTCATCTGTTGGTTCAATATTCATAAAATTTCTAGTCCACAATAGGGTGGGTGCCTTTATAAACAGGGTAGGGACACGCGCTGGACAACTTCCTATTGGCTGAGGTGTAGGTATATACAGTCGAGTTTCGCTTGCGACTAGGCTGCGACCTCCAGATTTTAAATAGATTGCATAGAGCACATAGGCGAATGTACACATTTTTTTTGCGTGTTCAGAGTGTTTAAGTTTGATCCAAGACTTTAAGACATTAGTGATGGTTGTGTTAGTTATTACCATACGTAAACATCATAAGTTAAGTTAAATACAATTATTTTTTTAATTTATAAGAAAATGTGCATTGTAATTATTTGTCTACATCAATTTAATAGCAATGATTGTAATTAATAATGTAATTTTGTCATAAAATATGAAATTAAATTGATGAATCTATACTTTTCAGTTGCTCATTGGACATTAAAACAGGAATTAAGTAAAGAATTGTTTGCAACTTAATTATCATAATTAATTAAAGATCCTTAATATTCGTATCACCACATTTATCTACCTTGAAAACAAAGATTTGTGTGGCATAGAATTAGCTAAATTTTGGGATTTCAATATAAACTTAAAGACCAAATATCTTTGCATCTATGAAGGATTAAACTGTGTATTAATATTGTTTAATTATTTAACTAATATGGACATACCATTTTAACATTGGTATAAAGGGTTCTCGTTTTTCGAGGGCGACTATGGGGATCTCGTAAACGGTAAGAGTTAAATTAGTGCAAAGTTGTATGTAACCGAACAACATCACATGAGAATTTTTTTTAAAGTTGAAGCGTCTATGAAGTTTGGGCCTACCCTGCTATTTAGGTACCTACCCTAGTGTATAACGCGTTATATCCAAATCATATTTTTCAGCTAACCCCTCTTGAACATCGAATTTTGCAATATATTGTTCTAATATTTCCTTTTGGCTCATCTCTATTACTGCTTTGTTGACTATTAAAAAACTCACAATAATCAACTGCTCTCACCCATCTCAACATAGTTTGATAACCGTGCTCAAAAATCTTACAATAATGCACAACCTTTAAAATTGGAATAAGATAAATAGAAAAACTATCAGGCATGCTAGAATATTTTACAACACTCTCACGTCTAATATCATTTACAACATGTATAATATTAGAAAATTGTACATAATTATTAGTGTCTGCACCCAATTTAATTAAATATTTAATAACCTTTAAGCTACAAAAGATAGCAGCAAAATGTATTGGTGTTAGACTCTTCTCTGCGCCAAGATTAATTACGCTTACACCTTCTTTCTTCACTAACTCTTCAACTATTTCCAGTTCATCATAAGCAGCTGCGAAGTGTAATATTGAAATAGCAAGTCCCCCAAGAAGCGTTTCTTTATTATCAAGGTTAAAAACTGTGGCATTTTTGGTTAACATAAACTTAACAATATCATAGCTATTATTCATGGCTGCATAAAATATAGGTGTTGCTCCAAATATGTCAACAGCATTAATATCTGCCTTTGCCTGTAAATCATCTCCAAGAAGATATTCAACAACGTCCAATTTTCCATTATATGCTGCTGTATGTAAAGGTGTTATGCCTTCCTTATCTTTAATATTTATGTTCATTTTCCCATTAGTTATTAAATATTTAACAACATCTAGATGACCGCCTTGAATGGCAGCATCTAATATTGTCCAATCATCAACGTTTGTAGCTTTAACATTGGCACCTTTGCTTATGAGCATTCGCACTACATCTATATGACCATAGCGACACGCAGCGTGTAAAGGAGTAAATCCATCACTTGAACGATGGTTGATATTTGCACCCTTGTCTATAAGAATCTGTACAATATCCACATAGCCTTCAGAAGCAGCTAAATGTAAAATAGAAAAATCGTATAAATGTAACTCAAAATCAGATAAATAAGAATCATTCCTAAGATTTTTTTTTTTTTTTATTAAATAAATAGATAAACCGAAATTATCGCTCTTGAATTGCGGTTTCAATTTCCATAAAGCCTTAAGAATATTGCGAGCTGCCTCATATTCTTTGATTTTCAATTTATATTTTTGGGATTTCATTGGATACATGTTTGCCCCACTTTCTAAAAGCAGTGTAACAATATTTAGGTGGCCGTTTGCAACAGCCAATAATAAAGCAGTCCTTTGGTTATTATCCTCGGCATCAATAATCTCACTAAATTTCAGAACATCACTCTCTTTCACTTGTTCCAGTATAGCATTAAGTGTTTTATAATTACCAATTTGTGCCAAAAAATGTAAAGGAGTAGAGAAATCTGTGTTGTTGACATAATACTCTTCAATTAACCGACCATGTTTACTGGCATAATTCCAAAATAAAGTGCCAAAGTCTGCACATTCTATATTGAATTTCATGAATAAACTTAGAAGTTTCCTTAAAACCTCCTCTTCTTTGTTATCTTCATTTATTTCTAATCTTATTACCTGCTGAACCAATCTGTGAATATTAGAAAATCCATTTTTATCCGAGTTAATCATTGAATATTGCTTGAGCAGTTCTATAGCACCACATAACTTATCTTCATTGCCGTCCTTAGTTAAACCTAAAAACATTTTTGTTGGAATATTTTCAGGTGTCATATACGCAATAATATCTAAAATCTCTTTAGCTGTTGGACCGTAACATTCATCTTCAATAATTTTATTGATAGATATCCTCCAAGTTGTTAAAACTGTTTTACTGTAGTCGTCGGTGCTATGCTCAGGAAAATTAAAACCTAGTAATGTTTTTGCCTTGATTTCGTATACTTCTAAATAATCACTTATATCAAATTTTGAGTTAAAATTTTTTTTTTTTCTATGTTCTTCTTTAATGTATGCAACTGCTTGTTGTAGTGCTAAAGGAAAATATTGCAATGTCTTTGCTAAAGCTTTAATTTCTCTTTCTTGTGATCCATCTTTTATATTTAGAGCATCTCTAATAAATTCCTCAGCTTCTTCTGGTGTAAATATTCCTAAAGGAATTATTATTATGTGCTCCCATTTCTGATTACGAGACGTAATTAATATATTCAGTTTTTTATCAGGGTATAAAGAAAGTGGTAAAAAATCCTTTATATCCTTATATCCTTCAGCATTGTCAAAAATAAACAAACTTGTATTATCAATGGATGCATAAACATCATTAACAATATCTTTTAAATTTCTTTCATGTTCTGTCTCAATTGTTTTCTCTGTTGACGGAATTTTCAATTGTTTGGCTAGTCGATGAAACGAATCTTTTAAACTTTCTTGAGTTTCAGCATTTATCCAGATAATATTATCATACAAGTTTCTATATTTAAGAATATATTGCCTAGCTAACTGAGTCTTTCCTATTCCTCCTAAACCACTAATAGATGTTGTTTGAGATATTACTGTAATATTTCTTTCACCTTGATTACGTTGCAATGCCTTATGTATTTCAGAGAGTTCTCTTTTTCTTCCGGTAAATTTAGCTACAGGATCTCTTACATCAAATATAATTATTTTTTTTGAGTTAAATTTATTTTCTACAAGTATGTCAACCTTGGTTTCTGTTCTTTTCCCAGTCTCTAGCGGATCATCTTTATTTATGTTATCTAATATGTATTTGCTTAAATCTTGCTTTAAAACATACTTATATTCGTCCACAGGTCTTTTTTCGAGTTCTTCATATTGTGATAAATCATCTTCCCATTTAAAACATCGACGGTAACCATACTTATCAGCATTATCAATGCTGCCTTTATTTTTTTTTCTGTAATACTTGATACAATCTCCATTTCCACTAATTTTTACTAAACCTACTTCTTCATATAAATCTGATGTTTTCCATTCATCTTCTCCTTTTTTTATTGTATGTCCAGGTTTAGAGATGAGACTTTTTATTTTTTCTGGTACACCACGCACTTTACGGAGTTTATCTACTTTAATAAAGTGAACAATTGAAGCCCCAGTTCCCTTGTTTGATTTTCCCAAGATCACGCCTCTAGTTAATAGGTCAGTCAGGCTTATTAACTGGTCAGATGAAGTCAATTCTTTAAAGCTTTTAATTATTTGTTTATCATATTTGTCACCAACATAATTTAAAATTCTATTCACTGCATCTACCGCTAATTTTTCCATGGCTCTTGCCCAACTTCCGTCAGCGTCAGTTAAGTTTATGAACTGGCATTCAAAGCTCCGAAAAATTTCAACACTGGCTTTAACCAAAGCTTCTCTTAAGTCACCGATCGCTCCGAACACTTCTACAACTCTCTTGGCTTTCGTTCTATGCTCTTTGCCACTCAAATATTTCCATGTAAATGTTACTGATTTTCCTACTCCTCTTGCTACACCTAAAACTGCCCCTAGTAAAAAAGCTGATAACCCCAATGCTACTCCCGTTGCTACTGGTTCCACTGCTTTTTCTGCCATTTTACCAGTTTTTGATGTTCCTCCTACTTTAGCCTCTTCTGTAAATTCTGCTAATTTTTCTTCAAATTTCTTAACAAAGTCTTTTGTAAATTTCTCTAATTTCTTCTTTCTTTCTTCTTTTAAAGTACCACTATTTATCTGTCTAGAAGGTCCTGGTTGCTGATCGTCTCTCTCTAAGTTAAACAATTGCGAATGTTTCTCCATTGCTGATTAAGGTTGCTTCTATTTTAATCTTCCAATAATTCTGTTCTTGTACCTACACATAAAAACATAATAAATTACTAAACAAAAAATAGTAGTCAACTCTGTATAACGTGCACACGTGTGTGAGACCGATTTAAAGAAATCAATCGCTAAAATAAAAGAAATTTTTGTAAAATTTCCAAATGACTATGATGAAAGAATTTTGTTAATGAACATATCTTACTGTCCTTTAAATATTCTTTTGTTTATTATTTTTAATTTCCGAAATATCAACTGATCTCTATATGTAACATACAAGGTGGACCATATTCGATGGGATTACACGGGTATCTTGCTTAATATTTAAGATAGAGAAACGGTCAAATGATTAAAAAGTTGCAGTTTTATGAGATAAAATCACAAGGGAGGGTCACGATATGTTGTCGCTAGAATCTGATAAAAGCTGTGTTTATTTCATCAAGAACATTCTAAAAACGGTTTCCCCTATATTAAAAATTAAACGCCTATGCTAGTCGCAGATTTCGTTATAACAGAAATATACTTACCACAACTTCTTAAATCATAGCGCTTATGCAGGGGTTTCGTTTTTGACGTTTTACTCAGGAACCGTTTAAAATATGTTTTCAAAAACTTTGCACCATTTTACTTGCAAAGGATGCGCGCATTGGTAAATAGAAAAATTTCGATTTTGTCTCTGACGGTTTCATAGCCAACGCGATCGCAAAAATTACTTTTATTGTTCAACTTTTCAGTTTTTCCTCTATTTTCCGAAGAAAATGGCCAGTGGCACGTATAACTCTGCAAAACATTTAGTTTTCATGTTCTTTATGCAATAAACACAGTCTTGATCAGATTTTAGCGACAACATAGCGTGACCTTCCCTGGTCAGAACCGTTTTTAGAAATATTGTATCATTTCCGAGTTTTGAGTTTTGAACGAAAAACTGTTTTTGTCATTTTTATAATGTGTCACATATCCCTTATTGTTAATGATATCAAACAAATGTACAGGGTGGTCTATTTTCGATGCCCATACAGGGTATCTCGGTTATTATCAGAGATAGAAAAAAACTAAATACATAAACTCGATTTATTTTTTCGAGAGAAATTTATTGCCGTAAACAGATTTTTGATATCTTTTTTAATTTTCGAAATATAGCCAAAAACCGATTTTTGGCCTTTTCAAAAATGTTAAATATCTCGTTTAAACGAGAAGATAGAAAAAAACTTTAAAGACATTTTTCGCATGATTTTTTGTGCTTAATAAGATAGCGATGTTCAATTGTTTTTTACTTATATCAATGCCGATATATTGCACCTAACTTTCTTATTTTAAATGGCAACCATAGGCAAATTATTTATTTTTAAAAAACGCAAAAAATAAGCTTTCGATTCATGTCAAAGCCAACTATGGTTGTCATTTAAAATAAGAAAGTTAGGTGTAATATATCAATATTTGTATGAGTAAAAAAAAGTTGAACATCGCCATCTTATTAAGGACAAAAAACCATGCAAAAAAAGTCTTAAAAGTTTTTCTCTATCTTTTCGTTTAAGCGAGATATTTAACATTTTTGATGTCTTTTTTGATACTCGAAATTAAGCCAACACAATTTTTGGCTCTTTTCAAAAATGTTAAATATCTCGTTTAAACGAGAAGATAGAAAAAAACTTTAAAGACATTTTTTGCATGGTTTTTTGTCCTTAATAAGATGGCGATGTTCAATTTTTTTTTACTCATACAAATATTGATATATTACACCTAACTTTCTTATTTTAAATGACAACCATAGTTGGCTTTGACATGAATCGAAAGCTTATTTTTTGCGCTTTTCAAAAATATATAATTTGCCTATGGTTGCCATTTAAAATAAGAAAGTTAGGTGTAATGTATCGGCATTAATATGAGTAAAAAACAATTGAACATCGCTATCTTATTAAGCACAAAAAATCATGCGAAAAATGTCTTTAAAGTTTTTTTCTATCTTCTCGTTTAAACGAGATATTTAACATTTTTGAAAAGTGCCAAAAATCGGTTTTTGGCTATATTTCGAAAATTGAAAAAGATATTAAAAATCTGTTTACGGCAATAAATTTCTCTCGAAAAAATAAATCGAGTTTATGTATTTACTTTTTTTCTATCTCTGATAATAACCGAGATACCCTGTATGGGCATCGAAAATAGACCACACTGTACTAAGATGAAACAAAAATAAATATGTATAAATTATTAACCCGCGTTACTTTAGCAATAAAAATTGGCAATATTAAATTACTTCCTTAAAAAAAGAGATACAAACTTCAAATTTTAGGGATAGTTAGGAATTCAAAGCCTCTAAATGCCCATCCCGTTAAAAAAATATTTGCCGCCCCCGGAGGCGGTAGGACAAATGTCAAATTTTAACGGAAGACCGTGCCACCTTTAAATTCACACCAATTGTAGTAGCTTATAGAACTAATAGATGATCGCCTATCTCAAAACCGTTTAGGCGGCCTTCGATCGGCGGCGTTTTTTTGTATCTCTTCGTTTTAAGCGAGATATTTAACATTTTTGATATTTTTTTTTAATACTCGAAATATAGCCAACACCATTGTTGGCTCTTCAAAAATGTTAAATATCTCGCTTAAACGAAAAGATAGAAAAAAACTTTGAAAAGATTTTTTGCATGGTGTTTGGTCCTTAATAAGATGACGATGTTCAATTTTTTTTTAGTCATACAGCAATTGATATTTATTACCCCTAACTTTCTTATTTTAAATGGCAACTATAGTTGGCTTATTTTTTGCGCTTTTCAAAAATATATAATTTGCTTATGGTTGCCATTTAAAATGAGAAAGTTAGGTGTAATATATCAGTATTGATATGAGTAAAAAAAACAATTGAACATCGCTATCTTATTAAGCACAAAAAATCACCTCAAAAATGTTTTTAAAGTTTTTATATGAATAGCTGTTCTTTTTTAAAATGTAATTTAATACTAACAACTAATAAGTTATTTCAATTTTTCACTTCGTAACTAAACAGCTGTTTTATTGCGGGTGTTTTTATAACTTATTTCAAATGTCATCTTTTAATAAACATTTGTTTAGTCCATGTCATTATTATAAGAATAGCTGTTCTTTTTTAAAATGTATGTAATACTAGCAACTAATAAGTTATTTCAATTTTTCGCTTCGTAACTAAACAACTGTTTTATTGCGGGTGTTTTTATAACTTATTTCAAATTTGATTTTTTTAACTAAACATTTGTTTAGCCCATGTCATTGTTATAAGTTATTTAAAATTTGAAGTTGCTAACTAAATATTTGTTCTTTTTTAAAATAGCAACTGTCGTATAATGCACATTTTTAATATATAACTATATAATAACAACTATAGTACAATGCAATACTTTTTGATACAGATAATCATAAATAATTCATTTACATATTGTGGAACATGCATCGTTTTCTAAATTTAAGAACGATGACAGCTGTTCGGTGTGTGTGTTATTTTCACTTTTTAGGAATAGCAGGTAATCGATGGATGTCGGTGAGCTGAAGAAGCACTCGGGACAATATCTGTTTCAGGCGTTGTTCTTAGAAATCTTGGACTGGACTGACGACAGGAAAATTGTGCTGCTTCACATGGTAGCATGATGATGTGGTCCATCCGTTCGGTGTGTGTTATTTTCACATTTTGGGAAAAGAATGTAATCGATGGAACATGTTGGTGGCCCATAGAAGCACTCGGAACCATATCTGTTCCAGGCGTTGTTCTTAGAAATCTTGGACTGGACTGACGACAGGAAAATTGTGCTGCTTCACATGGTAGCATGATGATGTGGTCCATCCAATCGGTGTGTGTTATTTTCACATTTTGGGAAAAGAATGTAATCGATGGAAGATGTTGGTGGCCCATAGAAGCACTCGGGACCATATCTGTTCCTTGCGGTGTTCCCAGGGACTTCGGACTGCCGATAGGTTAGGGTGCTGTAATAGATATTTCATCATTATTTGCAGACATTTTTTTTAATTTCACAACTTTACCTTATAAGAAGGAGTGGAGCAACAATTGTTATGCCAGCAATTACGTAGTAACGATGTTGTTTTAGATGCGGTGAAGGCTGATTAAAAATATATTGAAAAACAAAAATTTCAAAAATTATCAGGATACAACGATATGGCGCTATTCTCTTTGTTTATAATAGATGAGCAAAAAAGACGACAATATTGAAGGTTGTAATAGCAACTGCTAGTGGAAATTGACAACAAGTAAAGTATCACCTGTACAGGTACTGTGATGGATACTGCATCTTAATTTGTATATAACTGGGTATCTGCAGGTGTTTTCTGGTGGAGTTTGTAAAATATTGAAAACAAAAATGATCATAATGCATGATGGTTGGGTTGGTTTGGCAATTTTGTGGATTCCTTGAATGCGAACATGAAGACATGTGTATGTGATGTAATTAATAAGTATCATTTCAAATCCGTTGCTGATGTGTACAATATACAATAATTACTGTACATTGTACTCATCACCAATAACCGCTAGTAAATCACTGAAGGTTTTATTTTTATCAATTGTTGGTATCGTACTACGCCATACAAATTCATGCAAGTAACTAGTGAATAAAGGTTCAGATGTTCCAAACTGACGACGTAACTTTCGTTTACATCTCATCCACATGTTCTCCACATTCTGGGTGTGTATATCCCGATTCAAGGGATCCACAAAATGTAGTGTATGGTTGATCATGTCATGGTTGTATATGCCACCAGCAATATTGCCAATGTTGGCATACGCGGCCCAACCATCATGCACAATGTGCGTTCCTGGCAAAATATATTGCTGAATTAAGTGCCCCAGTGTTGCTGCGGTGCGATCAGCCACTTCCACCAAAAAACACTTACCGGTTCCCCGTTCTATACCTCCGAATACCCAGTGTCCTTCACGCCACTGTCCTCGATGATACTTACGATGGAAAAACTTGGATTCGTCAATTTCCACTACCAGCTGGGTACCATCATCCAACATGCCGCCAATTTCTCTGGGGTGGTGCTGGAGCCATTGCTCAACAACTTCTCGGCAATAGTTGTTATAATCAACGAGCGTGTTAACATTGACTCCAGCTTGATAAGCCACCTCCCCCTGTGGGAGATCTCTCGCCCATCCATATAAACAATACATTATGGTTGATAATGGAAGACGGCTCAACGAAAAAAAACTGCCGTCTCGTACAGACTGCTTCCGCCTGCAATTCTTACAGCGCCATATCATTCCATCGTGAACATTTACATAAGAAATCAAAACTCTATTAACTTGACATGGTTCACAAAACGACGAATTTTTAATTAGCCTTCTGGCTGCCAAAAACTCTAAAACATCACCGTTACCTAGGAATTGCTGAGCTAACGCAGCATACTGCCACTCCTCTTTAATTATTTGGTCCCTGGGTAACACCTGGTTGACTATTTGATTTTGGGCCATGGCGACGAAAGGTTTATTAAGACACTTTTATTCTTAATAAAGCCTCGAAGCTCGAACCCTTGTCAGTACTCTCGAAGCCACTTTTATAACGCGCGAATTGACTTGGTACTGTAAGGGCGATTTTCAAATAAAAGTGCATTATTCGATTTCTTATTGGAGATCTTTTGAAATTAGCGCCATTTCGCGGGTCCTAAGGGCGGGGATACCACCAATAGAAAACCACCACAATGAACAGCGATTTTGCGCACAGCGCAGTGTCTAAATCCGTTTAATTTAATTCGATTCGAATTCAAGTAATTCAAAAAAACGCCCAACCGCGATGTTTTTTTTTTCAAAATTTTACGGACTCCATCAGAACAAATCCAGTAGATACCCAGATATACAGGGTGTCCAGTTTAAAATGAAGTACATGGGGATCTCGGAAACCGTTAGAAATATAAAATCGGTTAAATGGGGAAAAAGTTGCGCAATTACATGCGTAACAATAATCCACTTTTACATTTTCAATAATTCATACTGTTACGTAGTACCACCATGAAAACGAAAAATGTGCATTTTCTTAAAACCTCCATATTACCTTTGTTTGAAACGATTTTTGCGCCAAATTTTCAGGATCGGGGAAGTAGCCAATAAGGATTTCAAAAATGACATTAAAAATATTCTAGGCCTACTATGTTTCAACTTTTGTTTTCCTTATGGACGCCATATTGGATTTTTGCATTTTTGAAATCTCCATAAAAAATGCTTTTCAACCATGTAAGACATCGGTATGTTTAACTTAGGGAAAATATGAAAATTTGCAAAATTAAGGTTTCACCACAGTAGGCTTTGGTGTCGTGATTAAACAATTGCAACAACTATTTCTAACAACTGTCAAATAATACATAAATTTTTCTGTAGTGCTAACAAATAAGTGATTTCCAAGTTTTCAATGGATCATTTTTCAAATAAGCATAAATATGAAATGTTGGAGTGCTTTATTCTCTGTAGGAGAAATGATATTATGGCTGCAGAAATGTATTTCAATAAATACACGGAAAGACGTTAGACAGGTAGAAGCATGTTTCGGCGATTAAGTGATAACTTTAGTAATAACGGAAGCTTTGTTGATCAGATAAGAAGAAAGGAATTTTGTCGATGGTTCATCAGAAAACATAATGAAATTCCAAACTTTACTATGAAAATCTTGTGGTCGGACGAAAGCCAATTTACTAATTGCGGATTATTTAATCGTAAAAATACAGTTTTTTGGACTGATAAAAATCCTCAAATATTTCGTGGATTAAGACAACAGATTAAATGGGGATTCAATGTTTGGATAGGTGTTGTTGGTACCCACATCGTTGGCCCATTTTTCTACGATGAAAACCTTAATTCTGTGCGATATTTAAACCTTTTACAAACTAATGTAGCAGAACGAATTACCGAACTTTGCTTGCTACTTTACAAAATCTAATTTTCCAGCAAGATGGTGCGCCTGCACATAATGCGAATATTGTTACAGACTTTTTAAATAATGAATACCATGATAACTGGATAGGAAACGGGGGCCACAAGGTGGCCTGCTAGATCGCCGGACTTCACCACCCTTGATTTTTTTGTTTGGGGTTACTTAAAAGATCAGGTGTACTCAAAATCCTACGAAACTGTAGAAGAACTACGTCAGGCAGTTGAAGAAGCGGTAAATGGAATGACACCGAACATGATAAGACAAGCCTGTGAGGCAGTTCTAAAACGATGTATACAATGTGCCTACAAGAGAACGGTGGCATCTTTGAACACATGCTTCGTTAATAATACTTAAGCACCTAACTTTTTTCGTTGTTCTTGTATTTAATTTAATAAATGTGTCATACCACTCCTTCGTTTATTTTGGTGTTAACAAGTAAAATTTAAATTAATTTTCAAAGAGATACCAAGGCCTACTGTGGTGCAAATTTTCATATTTTCCCTAGGTTAAACATACCGATGTCTTACATGGTTGAAAAGCATTTTTTATGGAGATTTCATATCATTTCTCCTACAGAGAATAATGCACTCCAACATTTCATATTTATGCTTATTTGAAAAACGATCTATTGAAAACTCGGAAATCACTTATTTGTTAGCACTACAGAAAAATATGTATTATTTGACAGTTGTCGTTGCAATTGTTTAATCCCGACACCAAGGCCTACTGTGGTGAAACCTTAATTTTGCAAATTTTCATATTTTCCCTAGGTTAAACATACCGATGTCTTACATGGTTGAAAAGCATTTTTTATGGAGATTTCAAAAATGCAAAAATCCAATATGGCGTCCATAAGAAAAACAAAAGTTGGCTATGGCCGCGCGAAACATAGTAGGCCTAGAATATTTTTAATGTCATTTTTGAAATCCTTATTGGTTACTTCCCCGATCCTGAAAATTTGGCGCAAAAATCTTTTTAAACAAAGGTAATATGGAGGTTTTAAGAAAATGCACATTTTTCGTTTTCATGGTGGTACTACGTAACAGTATGAATTATTGAAAATGTAAAAGTGGATTATTGTTACGCATGTAATTGCGCAACTTTTTCCCCATTTAACCGATTTTGTATTTCTAACGGTTTCCGAGATTCCCATGTACTTCATTTTAAACTGGACACCCTGTATACAAATTCAGATTCAGTGTCCATCCCACCATCCAGGGC